>PYUH01000078.1:2387082-2442925 GCA_016808085.1 Suaeda aralocaspica
GGGGGGGGAGGGGGGTGGTTGCGGGGTTAGGGGGACTGGAAGTGGGTGTATTTCGGAGTGAATGCAATTATGAAGTTGTAAAAATATTCTGATGATGCTGTAAATTAGCTTTAGCTGTTTGATTTACAACCTTTTTTTTTCTTTTTCTTTTTCTTTTTCTTCCTACAATCAGATAAATACTTATTAGTAATTAAAAAAAATGTTGCTGTCTGTCAACTTAGTTTTGCTGATCAATATCCTACCATCTAGACCATCTATTGCAACCTTTTCTTATGGCTGAAACTTTGTGGTTCTCTCATTCCCAGTTTGTTGCGGAAAAGGTACCTGCATTGTTGGACTTCCATGAAGACCTTTTAAGCATTGACGCAGCAACAAAGGTTCTATTAGATTACTTTAGTACTATGTTTTATTTATTTATTTATTTATTTATTTGTTTAATTTTCTATGAGTAAAATGTTATAATGAGTTACAGCTTGTGTTGTACAGATACAATTGAAATCCTTGGCTGAAGAAATGCAAGCTATAAGCAAAGGAATGGAAAAGGTTAAGCAGGAGTTGGCTGCTTCCGAAAATGATGGTCCTGTTTCTGAGATATTTTGCAAGGTATGTATTCTCAACATGTGATTTTTACCTTTTATTAGTGCCCGCTATGCATCCATTGCACCTGCCCGATTGACTTGCTGCGTCCATTGTCCTTCTTACTGTTAGTTTTGTATGCTGGGATAATTCTTTCTACTGCTCTCTTCTCTTGGGGCTGTAGCTTTTTTCAGTGTCTGACTTTCCCTTTTCCTTTTTTTTTTTTTTTTTAATTTTTCAATTGGAGCATAGTTTGCACTTTGTGGCTACGATTTGAGAGGTCAGCTATGATTGCCAGAGATTCTTGATTAAGTCATTAAGTGATTTGATCCTGGCAAAGAACCAGAATATCACCGTTTTAGTGTTTGCTAGGCATAAACGTATAAATTTCTCTTGTCTGATTAATGGTTGTATTCATTTGCGATTCCTTGTACTATTTCCTAGGCATCCTTTGTGATCAATTAAACAAGTGATGACTTTTTTTTCTATTTGATCTTTCCTGTTTTTCTTGATACATTCATATGATTATATCCTTTCTTTTTCCATGTATGTGTATATTTTTTGTGAAAAAAATTCACTGCTTGGCAACACTACCTTATTCTTTCCTTCTCCTTTTTATAGACTCTGAAGGACTTTGTGGGTGCTGCTGAATCGGAAGTGGAATCTGTGATGAACCTTTACTCCATAGCGGTACTTTTCGTTCATGTAACCTCACTATATCTATTTGCAGACACTTTTTTCTATATATTTTACCTAACTTATTGTGAGACAGGGTAGAAATGCGGATGCACTAGCCTTGTATTTTGGTGAAGATCCTGCTCGCTGCCCTTTTGAGCAAGGTACTTAATATACATTTACTCGTATCATAGAACTCCTGGCTTATAAATATGCTAAAAATTACTCTTGTATCATAGAACTCTTGACTTACTCTTGTATCTTTTTGGCTTGCTCGTTGTGTTGAAGTAAATCGTGTGTTTATGTCATTGTTGCCTCACAAAGTCACTGTGGTGGATAAAATTTGTTCTTGAGAGGTGCTTATAACAAATTGTAGCTACCTTTTTCTTCTTGGCCTGCTGTTTGTGTCATTGTTGCAATGTTGCATCATTCACACAATCACCTTGTACCGGCAATTATTTCAGCACCCTTTTTCTTTCTGACTTTAGCCTCATTTTTTGTGAAGTGTTTTTTGATTTTCTTGCTATGAGAAACACTTTGAATAGAATATTTTAAACGCTATTTCATCTCTTCGTAGCAAATTTTCAATGTCTCATTTTGTATAAGATAATGTATTCTACGTAGTTGTATACTTCATCTCATATTGTTTACAACTTCATCAAATTTGCAACTCCATCAAATTTCTGCTAAATTCTTATCAATTATTCAATTGCATTTGACTTACAACTACTTTGATAATAATGCAAACTTGCTAATTGCTAATATCTACATTTGTTGCAATTTCAATTATTCGTATTTTATTTATCTTAATGATTTTCAACGGCCATGAATATATGAAATTAAACATGTCGAATAGCGGAAGTAGCATCTGTAGGTTTTAATTTATTTTAGTTATCATAGAGCTATTCTTCTTTGAGGTTCTTTTCCTGCCTTTTCTGATATAGGTTTGAAGAAGGGTTTTCTTTCCAGAAAAACAATTAATTTCTTTTCTTATTATTTTTTCCTTGCAATTTTTGATTTCATTATGTTTTTTTTTTCTTTGCTACGAACTGAATGTAGTGGCTCAAACTTTGCTGAACTTCATAAGATTGTTCCGAAAAGCACATGAAGAAAATTTGAAGCAAGCTGAATCGGACAGGAAAAAGGCTGAAAAGGAAGCAGAATTGGAGAAGGCAAAAGCAGCCAACCCACCCAAGAAGAGTGAAACGTAGTTGAAAGATGGCTGTGTACTCTCAAGAAAGCCCGGAGTCATGCCATGGAGGGAATGTCTTGTGCAGTCTCTGCTACTCAAAAGCAAAGTAATGCTTTTGTCACCATTTGCCATCAGAGGAAAAATGCTTTTGGAGGTGAAGCAGCAAGATGCAGCTAGGAGACCTTGTGAACCTTCGGACATTTTGTCTGTGAAAAGTGTCCGTAAAAAAAGTGCTTCAGTTTGTTCATGACAAGAAGCCGGCCAGTCGGTTAGATGATTTGATCTGATGACAGACATGCCTGCTCCTTTCAATGTGGTATTGTTCACCATCAACTGCTCCATATCGGTCTGTAAAATCCTGTGAAGAAAGCACACCGGCAGATGATGCTCAAGCAGATGCCGCCTGGATGGTGTACCCTGAAGCACACCCTTTGCCATGCTACCTTGTACAAAAGCTTAATCTGTAGTTAGGTAGGTAAATACTTCCTGTATCATAATATGTTTTGTTCCTATTATTTGTCCTCCCATTAAAGTGGATAGTTAGCGATGATTAGGATAGCAGATATCAAAAAAATTTTGTATAGGACTATATAGGGGTTTAGGAAGTGAACGTTTAGAGGTGAGTGATTTTGGGTATCGCTTGTTTCTCAATTTCTATTCAATGTAATTGTAATATACATAGAGTGTAGAGTTGGGAGATAGGGAAAGTTCTGGCTTCTTTTGGTTCAAATAAATTTGATTCTTCAGATGCAGGATCACTTCTCTGCCTGGTGCAACTGCATTTTCGGTGTAAATTTGTAATAATAGCTCAGTTAATTTTTGTGCCATGAAGGCCTTGTTAGGTTTTATTGTATTGGTCATTTAATTCATTTTCAGTTGTATCGGTTATCCAAATCGAAAGGGACTTGTATTGTTTGGTTCATAGTTTGATTTTATTGGTACGTGATACAAAATACGGAGTATGATCTGATCTGCTGATATATATATATATATATATAATGCAGCTACATGACCGTGAAATTATGGTTTTGTTGATGTGGCCTATTATCAATGAGATTGTTCCCGGACGAACACTTTAAATGTTGAGCCAAAGGTTTGCTGATTGTTTAGACAACTAAATATGCAGGAATATAATTAGCTAAAAGGATTCAAAACTGGTATGTGTGTGCTTGTATATTCAATAGACAGTGTTAGATCATACATATTTAAAGATTCGCTACTTGATGTCCATAAGACACGGCTAAAGTTCATGTTAGCTGCCACAAACCTAATGCAACTCCTTAGTTTGAGCTTGACACCGCTTGAGATTGACAATGAATGCTAGACAGTGATGCTTTCATGTGAATTACACATGTCAACCCGGTTTACTAGAGCTGAGGACTACATGCAAATCCTTGGTTGCACGCATGACTTGGGAGTTTTCAGCATTCGGTAAGGCCAACTTGTGTTGGTCATGTGACGTATATAAAAATACCTAATTATTCAATCAAAAAACCAAAAACCAACTACTCCATTAATGCTATTCCTTTAGGTAATTAGTTTCATTTACTAGTTCACCTTATATTTCCTCTGTAACTAAAGATTCTATCATCAATCCCAAATTATACTCTTTCAACAGTTAATAATTGAGATTTTTGCATATTTTTGGGGTACAAGTTTTTTCTATTGGACCATCAGTGATTGAAATGAATGTTGCACAATAAAAGATAAAGAACAAGATTATGATAGTATACTTGCCATTGAATTTTTCTCAATGATGTCCTTTTGTCTTTTACACTGAAACTTGAAAATGAAAAAGCCTTAAACTTTGCCCCATGACATTCAATCTAAAAATGGCTAAAAGCCTAATTCTTTGCTGTCAATATCATTATTATATCTCCTGAAACCTCTTTATAATGGTGTTAAGTGGAAAGTATATACACCTTTATCAGCTTTCAATGATCAACAAAAATCCCACAGCACTGCTTGTGACTGCTGATATTGCAGATTCCCCTTTTCGTTTTTTTAAAATAATTCGCTGCAGCCGACAAGCGGTCGGTCTGAAGCTGTTAATTGTCAAAATTGAAATCAGCATATCATTGACTAACTTGTGTCATATACATTGAAGACAATGATGCAGGAGATGAGTTTTGTAAAACATAGTTAAGAAAGATAATAATGCAAATGATCAAACATATGCTTTTACATGTGGAAACTAATAACATCTCTAAATCATATCATGCATCTTTCTGTTCTTATTTCTAGGGCTGTTAAGTGCAAACCTCAGATCTTTAGACTTTAGAATGGTCATTTGAAATTGCTTCTGGCTTTACCAGGTGCGGTGTGGCACGGTTTTAGACTTGTAGCAAACCTTAAATGTGGAGAGTATGCCTTGGGTCCGAGTGTCTGACTTCTCGTTCCCTTCCTCGGGCTGAGCCTATCGCAGTCATTTTTCATCATAACATGAGGCCGGAAGCTGAGTGACTGACCTACTAACCTAAAATAACTGTAATCCACTGTCAGCATAGTTAGCTAAGGTCTGAGCATATCTTAAATAAATGTGATCAACTCCCTGAAGAAATCATAAATGTGACAATAAAAAAAAAACTAATTTCTTGTATCACATTGTATTAATCATTTTGATAAGGACAGAAAGATTCTCAATCTCCTGCATAATTCCGCTGTGGATGAGAACTGTCAATATGGACAAATTTACAGATCGATCTGCCCTACTTCTACCCAACTAGATCCCTTTTCTTTCTTCAAATCCTGTTGTCTCATAGCGGTTCTGATATTTTCGGAATCATCCCACAACCCCTTTGCAGCATAGATATTCGACACGAGCACATTCATATCTGCAGCCGAAGATTTGGTTTTTAGAATATTTTGTGAAACTATCTCTCCAAGTTCATTATTTCCATGTAGTTTACAATAGTTCAACAAGGTTTCCCAAGCATAAGATGGAACATCTGATGGAAGCTGTTTAACCAACTCATAAGCCTCATTTAGCATGCCTGATCTTCCAAATAGATCCACTATGCAAGCGTAATGTTCAGGCTGTGGAATAATACCCCACTCGACTTCCATAGACTTGAAATACAACTGCCCCTCTTTAACTAAACCCCAATGAGCACACACGGTTAAGAGTGCTAGAAATGTAACATGGTTAGGTCTACAACCTGATTGAATCATAGATGAGTAAAGCTCCACTGCCTTGTCTGTTGATCCATGGTATGCTTGAGCCACTATCATAGTGTTCCAAGCCACAGAGTCACGGTATTCCATGCTTTCGAACAAGTCAGTAGCATCATTTACATGCCCACATTTAGAATACATAGACATAAGTGAACTTGAAACCAATACATCAAAATAACCAGTTTTGATTGTTTGTGAATGGATTGCTTTACCCCATCCATGTAGAGCAAGTGAACCACATACAGACAAAATGGTCATGTAAGTTGTTTGATCAGGCTTAAATTCATGTCTTCGCATCTGAGAAAACAACAACAAAGCTTCCTCTGTCTGGAATCCCGAAATCAATGTATTCCAAGAAGCTGTATCTTTGTGATTCATAACATTTTCAAAGAACTTTTGAGCATTTAACATATCTCCGTCTAAAACATACCCAAACAAAATAGAATTCGATGAAATGACATTGCTTTTTGGCATCCTCCCATACAGATCTATAGCCTCATTTAATCTACCATTCTCAACAAGTCCACTAATCACACAGTTCCATGCAACAATATCCTGATACGGCATCACATGGAATAATTTCAAACCCTCATCAACCATGCCATTTTGCATATAACCGCGGATCATAGCAGTCCAAGCTTGCGCGTCCTTTTCAAAAGGAACGTCATCAAACAAAGTCCTCGCCTCATTCATCAACCCTGCCCTTGCATAACATATAAGCATACTAGTCCACGATGCTAGATCACGCTCAGGCATGCTTGAGAATAGCCTGCGTGCCTCTTCAACGCAACCCATTTGAACATAACCACTCAACATTCTATTACAAAGACCGACACCACGATCATGACATTGATCAAACAATGCTCTAGCCTCACCAATTCTTCCAAATTTAATGTACCCTTTTAACAGTATGTCCCAACTAACACGGGTTTTCACTTGAACAGGCATTCGATCAAACAAACTCCGCGCCTCATCCAACTTACCACACCCGATACACCCACTTAACATTGCAGTCCATGAAACCACATTTTTCATGGGCATTACATCAAACATTTGACGAGCTTCATTAATCATGTAATGCCTACAAAACCCAGAAATCATACAGTTCCAAGTCACTACATTCCTGTGTGGCATTTCGTCGAACAGTTTATGTGCAGAGTCAATATCGCCATTTTTAAAGTACGAGGTAATCTTTGTGTTACATGAGAAAGTATCATGTTTTTTTGATGAGATTAATGAACTACTTCTATAACAGCAAATGAAGCCGTTTCTTTTAGCTAAGAACACAAAATAACGGAATTTTAAAAAGTAGTTAGTGGAAATGTGGTTCATAAGAGCTGGAATATTCATGTTTTTACTTGGACTTCAGTTGTTCGGTACATTTAAAACTTTGATTAATTTGCGGTTGGCCAATTATTTATCTAGCATTGAAATAGATAGAGTTTTCGAAACATAATCATTAAAAACGAGAAAGCACGGATTTCTAAAAATACGAAAACAGGAAAACATATTAGAAAATGAATAGTTTAAAAAATAATGTAAAAAAAATATATAAAAGTAAAAAAAATATATAAACATATAATTTTATATGTTATTACAAACAAGGAAATAAATCTTCAATAAAACGTTAGCTAAACTTCAACAATATACTATCACCACCCGAATTGATTGTAGTATTGAGAATAGGGAAAACGAATAACACAAATTGTGTTTATTTATGCAAAAGGGTCTAAGGATAAAGAAATTCTTAAATAAAAATAAAATAAAAGAAACACCACATACTCAACAAAATTATAGTTGTGGGCGAAAATAAAGTTTATTATAAGAATAGTTATTTTAAGTGTTTCTGCATAAGAGATTTATACCTCGACACTTTGGCATATTAAATGATATTTTTGCATTATTTATGTATGTGTGTCCATTACATCGGAAATTCTCCAAAGATAATAGTTTTTTGAGGCTTAAATTGATGACGTCTTGGTATCGCCTACTACACATGGTAAAAAAAAGAGTGAAAACAAGGCGGAGATTGGGAAAGCCCTCCGTAAGCCGAAAATGAGGCTATAATTCACACTTTTAAGAGCTTTGGGGTCTCGGAAAAAATCCTGAAACTTTTTACAATGTGCTCCTAAGGTCAAAATAAATAAGTTCCCTAAGAAAATTTTCAAGGTTTGAAAGGTCATAATTAGGACAAGTCAAGGGAGAGAGAAAAAACTTGCGCATACTTTTTTTGAAAATTATCTAAAGCGGAGGATAACAAGTTTTTAGAGGCTGAAGCATAGTGTGAGGCATCTTGAGGTCAAACAACAACACATGGAGGAAATACAACGCGAAAACAACATCAAGGTATGGTAAAATTGGACCTTGAGCAGGTAATCAAGGATAAAAAAAAAAAAAAAGAAACCATAAGTAGGTCCCAGGAAAACTGAAAAACGCTATTGTTTACTTCTTCCGAAATATCTTCGAAATAAGGATAATAACAAGTTTTTTAAGGTCGAAACCGTTCAAGTGCAGTCATGTGATGGCCTAGAAGTCTAGAACATATACTAATAAACTATGGCAAAAACAAAATGGAGCCCGTGACATCCCCTGAGACCAAAAACAAAGGTTGTAATTCATAGTGTTTTGGAGGTTACGGGGTCTTGGAAAAAGAAATTGCAAAAATATATACAGGTTGCATATATAGTCAAAATAGGAACCATGAGCAACTAATTGGTTGTTTAAAGACTATAAGAAGTTCCCGAGAAAGTGAAAAGGCTAATGGTCGTTTCTTCCAAAATATATCTGAAAGAGGAATGATAATAAATTAATAAGTTTTTAGATGCCAAAAAATCGAATACGGGGATTTTTTTGGTGACGTAGACCACATGGTAAAAGTAAAAGGACAAAAACAAGAAGGATCCCGAGACGGCCCTCTGGAGGCCACAGACAAAGGCTATAATTCACAGTTTCCGGAAGTTCTAGGGCCCAAAAAAGAAAAAAAAAAAATCTTCCAAAAATTTTACAGGATGCTTGTATGGTAAAAATTTGGACCCTGAGCAACTAATCAAGGTTAAAAAAACATAAGGGAGTCTAAAAAAACAAATAAGCTTTTGTTTTTTTTCTTCTGAAATACCTCCGAGATAGTGATACTAACTATTTTTTGGAGGTCGCAACCGATCATGTGCAGTCCTGTAGTGACCTAGAAGATGGACTAAAAGACCAGAGCAAATATAAGACAGAGCCTATGATAACCCCGAGGAGACAAAAAACAAAGACTATAATTTACAGTTTAAGATGTTACGTGGTCTTAAAAAAAATATTGCCTAAAATTTTACAAGTTTTCCGTGTGGTCAAAATAGGAACTTTTGAGGGCTAATTGGGGTAGTTGAAAAGGCCCTGAGAAGGTCCTAAGAGAGCGAAAAGCTATTGTTCACTTCTTCCAAAATATCTCTGAAAGAAGGACGTACCCAGAAAGCCCTCTAAAAGCTGAAAATAAAGGCTATAAGTCATGTATTTCGGGGTTCTGGAGTTCCGAAAAAATACTGGCTAGAAAGCTTATACTCAACTCTGGGACATTAAAAAATATTGACCCTCACATTAAGGGAAGGCACACAGAAAGTTTAACACGGTTAGAAAGCTAATAACACAATATCGGGACAATAAGAAATACCCTTTTTATAAGTTTTCGAGGGAATAAAAACAAATGTAACTTGGTAAGCGAGTTGGGTCATGGGAGGATCATAAGTCTTATACTCAACTCTGAAACATTAGAAAATACTTATATATAAGTTAGAAAGTTTTCAAATTCTCTATTTAACATCTATCACATAAAGTTTCATCCAATGAAAACGATTTCAATTTATAAACTAAGTTTCAAAAATGATTATGAAGAGTTTCCTCGGCATTTTCGAGTTTCCATAAAGTCCTAGTAATTTTCATGCTATACAGGCAAGCGTTGTTCACTTATTTGTTATCCCCTCTCTTACAGTTTGGTGAAAACGTTTGAAATCTTTTTTTAAAGAGAAAGCGTAGCATGAATAGAATAGTATCCCCTCCATTTACACTTTAAAATACATTGCTTCGACAATTATCTTGTTTCTTTTGGGCAATATATTCAAACTCATCAAAATACCGTACAGGCTTGGTCCTTACATGAACCTTGTATCAATTCAATTTAGCCAAATCTATCGGTGTTAATTACTTGCCATACAATATGATTAATTTACTACTCCCTCAATTCCCTTTTGTTTGATACGTTATGACTTGCACATATACCAATGTATTGGTTTGATCTTAAATATTTTTGTTGTGTATATGTAAAAATTAANGACCTTGAGCAGGTAATCAAGGATAAAAAAAAAAAAAAAGAAACCATAAGTAGGTCCCAGGAAAACTGAAAAACGCTATTGTTTACTTCTTCCGAAATATCTTCGAAATAAGGATAATAACAAGTTTTTTAAGGTCGAAACCGTTCAAGTGCAGTCATGTGATGGCCTAGAAGTCTAGAACATATACTAATAAACTATGGCAAAAACAAAATGGAGCCCGTGACATCCCCTGAGACCAAAAACAAAGGTTGTAATTCATAGTGTTTTGGAGGTTACGGGGTCTTGGAAAAAGAAATTGCAAAAATATATACAGGTTGCATATATAGTCAAAATAGGAACCATGAGCAACTAATTGGTTGTTTAAAGACTATAAGAAGTTCCCGAGAAAGTGAAAAGGCTAATGGTCGTTTCTTCCAAAATATATCTGAAAGAGGAATGATAATAAATTAATAAGTTTTTAGATGCCAAAAAATCGAATACGGGGATTTTTTTGGTGACGTAGACCACATGGTAAAAGTAAAAGGACAAAAACAAGAAGGATCCCGAGACGGCCCTCTGGAGGCCACAGACAAAGGCTATAATTCACAGTTTCCGGAAGTTCTAGGGCCCAAAAAAGAAAAAAAAAAAATCTTCCAAAAATTTTACAGGATGCTTGTATGGTAAAAATTTGGACCCTGAGCAACTAATCAAGGTTAAAAAAACATAAGGGAGTCTAAAAAAACAAATAAGCTTTTGTTTTTTTTCTTCTGAAATACCTCCGAGATAGTGATACTAACTATTTTTTGGAGGTCGCAACCGATCATGTGCAGTCCTGTAGTGACCTAGAAGATGGACTAAAAGACCAGAGCAAATATAAGACAGAGCCTATGATAACCCCGAGGAGACAAAAAACAAAGACTATAATTTACAGTTTAAGATGTTACGTGGTCTTAAAAAAAATATTGCCTAAAATTTTACAAGTTTTCCGTGTGGTCAAAATAGGAACTTTTGAGGGCTAATTGGGGTAGTTGAAAAGGCCCTGAGAAGGTCCTAAGAGAGCGAAAAGCTATTGTTCACTTCTTCCAAAATATCTCTGAAAGAAGGACGTACCCAGAAAGCCCTCTAAAAGCTGAAAATAAAGGCTATAAGTCATGTATTTCGGGGTTCTGGAGTTCCGAAAAAATACTGGCTAGAAAGCTTATACTCAACTCTGGGACATTAAAAAATATTGACCCTCACATTAAGGGAAGGCACACAGAAAGTTTAACACGGTTAGAAAGCTAATAACACAATATCGGGACAATAAGAAATACCCTTTTTATAAGTTTTCGAGGGAATAAAAACAAATGTAACTTGGTAAGCGAGTTGGGTCATGGGAGGATCATAAGTCTTATACTCAACTCTGAAACATTAGAAAATACTTATATATAAGTTAGAAAGTTTTCAAATTCTCTATTTAACATCTATCACATAAAGTTTCATCCAATGAAAACGATTTCAATTTATAAACTAAGTTTCAAAAATGATTATGAAGAGTTTCCTCGGCATTTTCGAGTTTCCATAAAGTCCTAGTAATTTTCATGCTATACAGGCAAGCGTTGTTCACTTATTTGTTATCCCCTCTCTTACAGTTTGGTGAAAACGTTTGAAATCTTTTTTTAAAGAGAAAGCGTAGCATGAATAGAATAGTATCCCCTCCATTTACACTTTAAAATACATTGCTTCGACAATTATCTTGTTTCTTTTGGGCAATATATTCAAACTCATCAAAATACCGTACAGGCTTGGTCCTTACATGAACCTTGTATCAATTCAATTTAGCCAAATCTATCGGTGTTAATTACTTGCCATACAATATGATTAATTTACTACTCCCTCAATTCCCTTTTGTTTGATACGTTATGACTTGCACATATACCAATGTATTGGTTTGATCTTAAATATTTTTGTTGTGTATATGTAAAAATTAAAATAATTGGATGTAAATAACGTACTCGTTGAGACGAATCAAACAAGATCCCATGTGACTATATTATATTTTATATATTAATAGCAATTTAGAAGATTCTTTCATCTTATGAATAGTGTCAAGATTCCAAACGTATCAAACATTTAGGAACGGAGGGAGTATAATTTAAAGTCAAAAGTACAATGTTCGCCTAGACCAATAGACTATCATTGTTTAAATCAAGTTTTTTTCACTTGTAACTCATTGGTTTTATTGAACACAATTCCTTATTAAAAATATTGAACATAAAAATTTCATAGCCTTTTTTTTTTTTTTTTAAATTACTGTTTTCCAAAATTTGATTTGAAGATAAAAGCAAAGGTGATTTTGATAATTGTGATGAGAAATGTTACATGTTGAAAGTTAAGTAAGAAGACAAACATCTTAGTACGGTACAAACGTAAAATTTAATCAAACATGAAATACATGATGTATGTCTTTATTACACCTTTTGAAAATGTTTTGCTTAATTTTACAGAAAAGGCAAGTACACTAATTTTCACATACCTACATTAGTAACTAACATTACTACATAAACAAGCTAACTACTTCTTCCAATTTTGCTAGAATTATGGTGCATTTTGTGACTTCAATAGTAGCCAATTAATTTTTATTTTCTTTATCTTTGCAGTGCTTTAAAAATTACTCAAACTTATCCTAATTTTCCATCTACAATTCATCCGTATTCGAACTCTTCTAACCACAATCTGCATAAGAACTGGGCAAGGTGGTTAGGGTGGATACGTATAAAATTAAATATATCCGATTCAATTCACCATTTCTTTTCTAAAAATAAGCTTAAAAAAGGGACGTATATAATATAGAGTATTAATTCTGTAGCCTATTATTTGCTCTATTTTCCGCCATTTCTGAATATTTCAACTAAAATGTTTCGTACATCTTTTTAATTCTTACATATTTATTATGTATACTTTAAAACTTTAATAGGATCGATACCGGGAGCCGTACTATTATAAATCACACCCAGATTAAAAGGTAGTGTCAAATTATTAGAAGCAAATCATTTGAAACAATTGTAGATCAAAGAAGCATAAGACATATACAACAAAAACAGAAGATTAACTTTAAAATTAGGATGGCCCACTTTAGCTAAACTTGGTAATTATGCACCATCACAATATCACACACCTGAGGTTAAAACCTCACATGTCATAGGAGTTATTCATGACAATTTCCCCTTCACCAACCTTTCATTCTTCTTCAACCTACTCAAACTTAATTAGGTGAAACTTCACTTTATAATTACAAATTTCCGTGACAAAAGCACTAAAAATCAGAATCATGAAAACCACCATGTACCATCTTTAAACTTAATTTTTAAGCAAGTCAAACCATGCATGCATCATGGCTACCTCAACTAGCTCCTCAATTACTCTAATTAAATCAAATCATTTCCGTATTAGCAATGATGTGATATGTCTTAGCCTAATGGTTCTGATTATGGGTTACAAATTCGTAATTTGTTATGTAGGACACGTTTGCGTCCCAAAAATATAAAATAAAAAAGAAATACAATAGTAAAATAACAAAAATCCCTAAATTGGTTTTCTACAAATGAAACTAATTGAAAAATCACAAAATTAAATTTGGATCTCATTAAATTTGATTATAAAGTATTCTTTTTTTTTTCTCCTTTAATTTTTCTGTACAAAAATGGTCTCTTTCAAATTGGAGATCAATAATTTCACAAAAATATAAAAACTAAAAAAGTAACATCTAACCTTAATTCACACCCTTTTTTTTTTTCTTGGATTAAAATTACACAAATTCATCCAACCCTCTTAACTTCTCCACATCATAATCATAATCACAATATAAACCCTCCTCATGATCATTATAACTTTGATTAATTTGATGAAGAAACCCATGATCAACTTCACAATATTGATAAAACATACAACTCATGATCACATCAAGGACTAATAACATTGAGTAAATGTATGCAATAAGCAACCCTTCTAGTGCCACGAACGAGGCCGAGGTGGTGGTGGTGGTGGTGCTGATTGATTCAATGATCCTGAAATGAAACAAGGCTTCAACCGCGGCGAGGCCAAGGTTAACAGGCACAGCTAGAGCCAATGCAGTTGAAGTTTTACCATTAATCATGACACAAGCTTTAAGTATGGATAAAAATCCACCATCTTTATTAACCCCAGAAGAAACTAATGCTAAGTTGCTTATAACAAGTGCATTTGCAAGAATTACAGAGTAAAAAACAGAGCCAAACACTGAAAACAGAATCACCCATTTAGGGGAATCAAGGTTTAAGGCTTCTAAGAAGTTGAATGCAATGAATAAGAGTGAAAAACACGTTGCATTCGCAGCGAAAATGATGAAGGAATTGCATACATGAGTAGAGAGTATAGGTGTGTAAAGTTTTATGAATGTAGAATTGTTTGATTTCTTTGTTTGGTTGAAGAAAAAGTGGATTATTGAGGATTTTGCTAAAAGAAGGAATGTAATGGAAAAAGGAAATGTTATAATGGATGAACAAATGGTTTGGGAAAGCTTAAGGCTAAGTAAGGAGAAGAAATAAGAGGAAGGAGGGAAGCCAGCGGCGAGGAGGAGGCTTTGGAGGCGGCCATAGATGGTGGGGAGGAACGCGAATGAGCGAGGGATAATGACTTGTGAAATGAGTACTGAGATTGAAAATGGTAGAGCTATTAAGGCAGCTATAGAAGTGAAGTATTGATAATGTTGAAGAAATTTGTGTATGGAATTTCTTGTGATTTTTGCTGCTTTTCCCATTGAAAATGTAGGGTTTTCCTCCATATATGAGATAATAGAATAGAAGTTACAATGTTTTTTGATTATTTTTTGGTTTTTTTTTATAACAAAGGTTATTTGGTATCTTAAGAAAGTGATGTGAAAATGAAGCCAAAATGATGGAAGGTTGAATGTAGCTTTTTTATAAATTGAAGGAAAAAAAAATTAAACTAAAATGAAATTTAATGTATGATGAATATATAAGCAAAGGGGTGTTTGATGTATGTTCACTTTAATAATGTGCAAATGATGGAATAATAATTTTATATATTTATTTTTTTATTATTATATTTAATTTAATTTAATTTAAAATATATTTGTATGATTATATATTATTGTATAATTCAAAAATTGTTGGTGGTAGTTTGGAAGGGGAGTTTGGAAAATGGTGGTTAAAGAAGAATGGATAGGCCAACAAACTAGAGATTGACATACTACTTGAGATTTATATGGAGTTAGTTTTATTTGGGGTTTTAGTGGAAGAGTTGAGAAATTGAGATTTTGATGAATGTGTCTTATGTCAACTTTTTTGTATTTTGCTTAGGGAAACATTAATTTTATTTTATATGATTTTGTGTCAATTTAATGGGGTTGTTTTCTTTTAGTTTCCCACATAATTTCACCCACAAATTAAAATACTATAATAAGTATAATAATGTAAATATCTCCATCATTTTATTTATTTATTTATTTATTAATATTGTTTTTGTGGTGGGGGGAGGGGAAAGTCCAAATATATAATGTATTGACTTATTAGTGTTTGTTAACCATGGTTACCTTACTTACCTATCTAAAGCTATTGTTATTTTAGGATGTATCTGGATGTATTGATCAAATATAATCTATTTGGCCAAGACCTAATTTTGTTAGGTCAGTTTTCTCATCGTAACCTAATAGATTCAAATCAATCGATTTTCAAGTGCTTTTCAATTAAAATCAAAGTTTGGGACGTGACAACTCATAAATTTTCCTCTAAAAATTATACAAGGCTTGATCAATTTAGTTGAGGCTGTAATGTCAAAATTTTAAGGAGCTACATCTTCATTAGACTCATTACTCACGAAATTTTAGATCAACTCAAATTATGCCGGTCTGCCGAGCCGTTCATGATAACTCAACCCGGACCATTATTATAGATTTCTGGGTACACGTACCAAAAAAGCAAATTAAATAATTTCTAAAAGTTGGAAAAACTGCATGGGGTAAGTGGTGAAAGTGCGTGGTAACAAGGGTACATTACAGTTATTACCCATACATGGACGTAAGAATTGAAGTGCTTGTGAATTGACTTTCTCCATACTCATCCATTGATTGCATTGCTAATAATTTGAAAGTTGTGATTTGTTCGTGTCATAATTATTGTGATTAAGGAATAACCATAATAAGCCATTATGGCACTATTATTATTATTACATCAAATCTTTTACGATAAGCATAACATGTTTTTAATTTCTTAGGTTTCATGATTAGGATTTTTTTATTTGCATATGATTAAATGCAACATGTGGTTGAGCTAACTAATGATAATTGATGATGGCTAATATTTGGATTAGGACGAGTTTAATAAAATTAAATATACATTTTTTGAGAAAGATTTTAAGATTAAATCGTATAATGTGACCTGTATGGGCTATTGGCCTACCATGTAGATAATAGATCAGTAGATCACTAACTAATCTTAACTTAACTTGCAAGAACATGAACATTATGCTAGCTTAGAACAAGGAGAAAATTAAATAGGGTTTGAAATTAGTAATGCATGCATGCAAAAAAAAAAAAAAAATGGATCATGTATTAAATTACAATGTTATTTTGGGATTGAGTTTTACTCTGGATCGAAATTAATTAATTATGAACAATTATTAGGTTTGTAATTAACAACCCTAACATATATATTTTTTCAACGGCTACCAAATATTTTTCAATATATTTTTTTTTTTTTTGGGTGAAAACAACACTAATAATATAATGATCGAATGGGTGGATTTAAGTACTTAACAATTCGCATATGTGATAATGAGACCGGACTAGGTTAATTGACCAATTTTTAACTTTTATAACACATTTAAGAAGAGCTCTAACCAACTGAGCTATTCCTTACTCTCATAATAGATTAATAGTTAGTTACATATATTTTGAAACGAATAAGGTCCTGTTCTACTCGACTTATTTTTACTTATTTTCAACAAAAATAAGTACAGATCAGCAGAAATAAGTTCGTTCGTTCAGCAAAAATAAGTTCAGTTCTACAAAAAAAAATAGTTTCAATCCTTAATAAATTGTGAATGATTTCAACAAAAATAAGTTCAGATAAGTAAAAATAAGTTCAGATCATCAAAAATAAGTTCAGATAAGCAAAAATAAGTTTAAATAAGCAAAAATTAGTTGACGAAAACAGAACCTAAAATTACACATCACATGTATCTGACATCTCATGCTAACTCAACTACTATAGTAAAACGTGTTTATTTAAAATGTTTAACCGCTGCAAACTTTAATGTTTAGACCGTTTAGATGATTTACATTATATCATAACTAAACACGTCAATGGTAAATGTTGAGTTTTGAAAAGTCTAAAAGCCAAGAAAGTATATATTATGTTGTGCTAAATATAGTATTGTGTAGTTGATTAAGATGAAGGTTAGTTAAACATCTCAATATGTGTGACCATTTTTGGAGTTTGTTGCGGTTGGAATAAATAAACTATATGTCTATATCACTTTAATTTGGTGAGGCAACAATTGCGTTTTGCTTGCTACCAAACTCAATACCTACATTGAGCTGAAAGGAAAGAGGGAGAAGTAAACTCCATTTTATATTCAATATACTTTTTTAATTGATCATAAAATTAATTAAATTTGTATTTGCCAAGTGATATAGTTACATAAACTAATTTTGGGCTCAACTATCAGTTTAAACTTTTGTTGGAGTTGGTTCGTAATATAAAGGTTAAGAGTACGAATCTCATCCACCCCTCATTTATACTTAATATTATTAAGCGATGGGTATGGTTGGTCCTATGATACATCCACATTTCTAGCCTAATGTGCCCTCATGTAAGAAGTAGCTTAGGCTTTTGATTAAATGTATACTCTAATACTAAGTAACATATCGTTGTTTCATAATAGTTTTTGGTAATTTTTTTCCCACTTTTTAAACAAGTCAAATACAAGGTGAAGTAATTTTAATCTAATATATCCGCAATAGTTCATGTTGCCATGTGATACACTCCCATTTATGGCTTTTCAAATTGAGCTACTTTTACACAGTTCAACATCAAGAAGATCCACTCCTCGATTGGAAAGGTTTCGTGTCTCTTCATAGACATCTGGTAAAATTAGAACAATACAAAGAAGTACGATCATTATTGGCATGATCCACGTATAATATGAATGAGATGCATAATAACCTTTCAGGCTTCGAACTTATGATATATATTACTCCGTATCGTATGAGAGCTAAGTATGACCTTAAACTAAACAATTTGACTTTTCATTATAAGTTTCGCTTAAATTTTGCTTAATTAATTAAATGCTTGAAGGTGTCATAAAAAAAAAGTCTTATGAAACGAAGACAGTGTCAGCATATAATTTTAATTTCTTTCTAAATCTAAATCCTTATCGGCTAA
Organism: Suaeda aralocaspica; assembly: GCA_016808085.1. Lineage (NCBI taxonomy): Eukaryota > Viridiplantae > Streptophyta > Magnoliopsida > Caryophyllales > Amaranthaceae > Suaeda > Suaeda aralocaspica. The sequence continues at coordinate 2,405,412 of PYUH01000078.1, forward strand.
GTGTAGTGCAAGTATAAATATTAATTACAAGTCTACAAATAAAGCATATACGTTGTATAAATAATCAAAGTCAACGTACACTTATGTCACATATGTGAGCTGAAATTTGTGTTAGAAAAGCTATATATAAAAATATATATAACTATATATATTGATCATATGGAGTAGTGATTAAGTAATTTAGTATTATCACAACGAATTGGGTTAGGAAAGGGTAAGGTAATTTTTCATTTTTGATGAAAAATAGAAGGAAATCAAAAATATATGATAATTGATGATGCATTAAACAGGGCGAAAATTAGACGGGGTCCGGGGAAGGCTCCTTGAGAGACATCAATCAAATGCTATTATCAACTTTTTTTTTTTAAATTTTTGGTGACCCGGAAAAAAGTTGCCAAAAACTTTTCGGGTTGCCCGTATGATTAAAATATGAACCCGGACTAGGCGATATAGGATGAAAAGTCCTTAAGAGGGGCGATAACAGGTTTTACAATGTCTCGGAAAGCGATGTTGTTTCCTTGTTCGGAAAAGGCCATAACATTGATGTTAAAAGGTTTTCAGGGGTCGAAACCGATCGTGGGGAGTCCTGTAGGGTCCATATCACATGGTGAAAAAATAGGGCGAAAATAAGATGGGGCCCTGGAAGCTTCCCAAGGAGGCATCAATTTAAGGCTATTATCCATAGTTTTTTAAGTTTTCCGGATCCCGGAAAAAAGCTTCTAGGATCTCTCTGGGGTACTTGCATGATCAAAATATGAAGCCCAACCAAGAGATTTGGGGTGAAAAGGCCTTAAGAGAGGCGATGACAGGTTTTTATGCTCTCGAAAATAGCCATTTTTCACTAGATTGGAAAAGGCCATAAAAGGGATGATAGTAGCTTTGTAGGGCTAAAATCAATTGTAGTCAGTCTTGTGATGGTCCATAGCTATTTGTGAAAAAACAAGGCGAAAATAAGACGTACAGGGCTCGTGAAGGCCCCTCGAGAGACCTCAAACAAAGGCTATTACCCACTGTTTTATTAGTTTTCGGGGTTCCTAGAAGATAAGTTCTCAAAAAAGTTTCGAGCCATATGGTCAAAATATGAACATAAAGCAGGCGATTTTGGGTGGAAAGGCATTAAGAGGAACGATAACAGGTTTTTATAGGGTTTGGAAATAGTTTTTTTCCCTTGTTTGAAAAAGCGCATGAGAGGAATGGTAATAAGTTTTAGGAGGCCAAACTGATCGTGGGGAGTCCTGTGGTGATCCATAGCGTATGGTGAAAAAAAAAGACGAATATCGGATTTGGCCCGGGAAGGCCCCTAGGGAGGCCTCAATAAAAGGTTATCATCCAGTGTTTTTTGTATTTCTAGGGTCTCAAAATAAATGTAGCCATAAAGTTTATGGGGTACCCATATGGTTAAATATGAACCTAGACCAATCGATTTGGGATGAAAAGGCCTTCAGAGGGACAATAACAGGTTTTATTAGATCTCAGAGAGTGGTGTTGTTTCCTTGTTCGGAAAAGGCCATATCAGGGATAATATTAGGTTTTTAGGGGCCGAAATTGATCGTAGGGTTTCCTGTGAGGATACATAGCATGTGGTAAAAAAACAGGGCGAAAATAAAACGAGGCCCGGAAAGGCTTCTTGGGAGGCATCAATCAAAGACTATTATCCACTATTTATTGAGTTTCATGGGTCTCGAAATATAAGTTTTTAAAAACTCTCTAGGCTATCTGTATGGTTAAAATATGAGCCCAGTCAAGGTGATTTCGAGTGAAAAAGCTTTAAGAGGGATGATTATAGGTTTTTATAAGGTATCAGAATTCACTTTTTTTGCTAGTTTGGAAAATGTCATAAAAGGATGATAATACGTTTTAGTGGCCGAAACCGATCGTGGGAAGTCCTGTGGGGGTCCATAGCACACTATGAAAAAATAAAGCGAAAATAAGACGGGGCCTTAAAGGCTCTTCAAGATGCATCAATCAAAGAATATTATTCACTGTTTTTTGAGTTTCCGAAGTCGTCCTGGAAAAAAGTTACCAAAAATCTTCAAAGGTGTCCTTATGGTTAAAATATGAACCTAGATCAGTAGATTTAGGATGAAAAGGCATTAAGAGGTACGATAATAGGTTGTTATAGGTCTCACAAGTTGTTGTTTTTCCCTTGTTCAGAATATGCCATAGAATGAATGATAATAACTTTTTAGGGCTAAAACTGATCGTGAAGAGTTTTGTGGTGGCTCATATCACGCGGTGAAAAGATAGGCCGATCTAAAAAATTGTCGCCATCCCTCTTAAGGCCTTCTAACTCCAAATGGTCGGGTCTGGGTTCATATTTTAACCATATAGGCACCCGGCAGAGTTTTTGGCAACCTTTTTTTCGGGACTCCAAAATCACTAAAGATATGGATAATAGCCTTTGATTAAGGCTTCCAAAGGAGGCCTCTCGGTCTCTATCTTATTTTTTTCCTTGTTTGTTACAGGGTGATATGGATAATAGCCTTTGATTGAGGCCTCCAAGGAGGCCTCTCGGTCTCTATCTTATTTTTTCCTTGTTTATTACAGGGTGTTATGGACCACTATAGGACTCTACACACTCGGTTTCATCCCCTAAAAACCTACTTTCATCCCTCTTATAGCCTTTTTCGAAGAACAAAAAAACATCCATTCAATGACCCTCTAAAATTATTTTTATCATTACTTAAAGGCCTTTTCACCCCAAATCACCTTGTCTGGGTTTTTTTTAACCATATAGGCACCCTAGAGTGTTTTTGACTTTTTTTTTTCGAGTTTATAGAATTTCAAAAAACGATAGATAATAGCCTTTGATTAAGGCCTTCAGAGGCAATATGGGGTTGAAATAGCTGTTTAAGTCCTTTTCACCCCAAATCGCCTGATTTGGGTTCATGTTTTAATCATACAGGCACCTCGGAGATTTATTGGCAACTTTTTTTCGGGACCTCGGAATATCAAAAAATAGTGGATTATAGTGTTTCACTGATGCCTCTGAAGAAGCTTTACCAGACCCTACCTTATTTTTCTCCTTGTGTTTGTACCAAGTGCTATGGATCACCACATGACTCCCCACGATCAGCTTCGGTCCCTAAAAATCTGTTTTCATCTCTTTTATGGCTTTTTTAGAAGAGCGGAAAAATATCTATTTCAGTGACCTTCTAAAAACTTGTCATCATCCCTCAAAAGGCCTTTTCACCCCAAATCGCCATGTATGGGTACATATATTAACCATACAGACGCCCCGGATATTTTTTGGCAATATTTTTTCTGGGACCTCGAAACCTAAAAAAACAGTGGATAATAGCCTTTGATTGAGTCCTCCTAATGGGCCTTACTGGGTCCCCATCTTATTTTCGCCCTGTGATTTTTTACTAAGTGTTATGTACCACGATACGACTCCTCGCGATCGGTTACAGCCCCTTAAAACCTGTAATCATACCTCGTATGGCCTTTTCTGAAGATCGAAAAAACTTCTATTTTAAGGACCCATTAAAAACTTGTTATCATCCCCTTAAGCCCTTTTCGCCCCATATAGCCTGGTCTTGGTTCATATTTTAACCATACGGGTACCCTGAAAAGTTTTTGGCTACTTTATTTCGAGACCCTGGAGTATAAAAAAACAGTGGATAATAACATTTGATTGAATCCTTCAAATGGGCCTTACTGGGGCCGGTCTTACTTTTGCCCTGTTTTATTACCAAGTTCTATATATATACTACCAAAGGACTCCCCAAGATCGGTTTCAACCCCCAAAAACCTATTTTTCATTCCTCTTATGGTATTTTCTAAAGAATGGAAAGACAACTATCTTATGGGCCCTTTAAAAACTTGTTATCATCTCTCTTAAAACTTTTTTCACACCAAAAGGTATGTTTTGGGTTCATACTTTAACCATACGAGCATCTTGGAGAATTTTTGACAACTTTTTTTCCCGGGACTCTGGAAACTAAAAAAATAGTGGATAAGAGGCCCTTGCAAACCTGTTTTCATCTGCATTATGGCATTTTTTTGAAGAACGGAAAAACTGTGATTTGAGGGACCTCTAAAAGCTTATTACATCCCTTTAGGACCTTTTCATCCTAATTTGCCTATTTCGGGTTCACATTTCATCCATATGGGCACCTCGGAGCGTTTTTGGCAACTTGTTTTCCCATACCCCGGTATATTGAAAAACAGTGGATAATAGCCTTTAACTGAGGTCTCTAAAGGGGCCTTCCCGGGCCCCGTCTTATTTTCCACATGTTATTTAAAAAAGTGTTATGGACCACCACAAGACTCCCCATAATTGATTTCGGCCCCTAAAAATCTGTTTTCATCCCTCTTATGGCCTTTTCCGAAGAACAGAAAAAACAACTTTTTCAGGGACCCTCTTTAAACTTGTTATCATCCCTAGAGAGTTTTTGGCAACTTTTTTTTCCAGTATCCTGTAATCTCAAAAAATAGTGGATATTCATTGTTTTTTTGGTTCCAGGGTCTTCGAAAAAAACTGCCTAAAAATTTACATGGTGGCCATATGATCAAAATATGAAGCTAGACCATGTGATTTGGGGTGAAAAGGCTATAGAACGTCATGGGAGAGAGAGAAAAAGTTGTTGTTCCTAGGATTCGTCTAATCTTTCGTAAAATCTTCGAAAGAGGGATGATAACAAGTTTGTTGAAGCAGAAATTGATTGTGGGGAGTAATGAGGTAACTTTTAGCACTTGGTAAAAAAAGGGAGAAAATAAATAGTGGCCCGAGACAGCCAATCTGGAGGCCTGAAACAAAGGTTGTAAAGTCATTTTTTGAAGTTTTTAGGATAATCAAGAAAAAAACTAACTTGATCATGTGAGTTGGGTTTGGGAGGATCATAAGTCAGATACTCATTTTTCGGAGATTAAGAAGTACTTGTATGTTAGTGACTAAGTTTGCAAAACTTAATTTACATGGCATGGAGTTTACTCATATGTAAAAGAAACGATTCCAGTTTTTTAATGAAATTTTAAAAACATTTTCGAAGAGCGTTTTTTAGCGTTCGAATTTATGAAACGTGGTAACTCTAGGTACTAGACATTATGTGCTTCCTAGGTTGAGATCATATAAAATCTTTGATGTATTAGATGTGTTCAGAGTTGCTACATTAGCACAATAGTAACATTGACTGTATATGAAACTTAGAAGCCGTCTCTGCTGAGCTCTTGCATAATTACATAATGAAATTTCATAGAAAAGTTACATCTAATGACATGCATTAAACTTTAATTTTTTTGATAGACAAATGACATTGTATTAGTTTATCTAACTACAATTAAATTGTCCTATATATTCACATAAAGTAGTACTACTGTGACCTAATCATTGTGAACTATCACCAACTGAACGAAACATGATAAAAATTAGTTACTAAGAAACTAAAAATACTACTCCATCCCTTTTTTATCCTATAAACTGTAAGGAAAACATAATATGGGGCAGAAAAAATAGATCAAAGATAAAACTGGTTTTTACACTTAATCCACTAATATTCTGGGTTTATCCGGTTTCTATTTGATAGAAACATAAGGATGTTTATATGGGGGTAGCTTTGTCTTTTGATGTTTGTGTAAGGGTAAATATTTACTTTAATATTTGGCTTATATGAATGCAATGTCCAAAATAACCCCCATATAAGCATAATTAAGTTTCTATCAAATAGAAACTAGAAATTTCCCCTATTCGATTTTTTTTTTTTTTTTTTTTTTGGGTGCTAATAGCCACAAGGACATGTGACCAGAATTGGTCACAAAATCTTGTAAAATCGAAAAGAAAAGTCTAACTTAAGTTATGTATCACTCTCACCACTAAATCGATTATAACTAGTGAATTAATTAATGTGCTACAAACTATAAAAAGTTTCTTTTTGTAAGAAAATAATGATAAAAAAAAATAAATTAACAGAGGTGTAGACTTATATGGATTTTAAACACAATAAAGCATTGGATTGGACCAAAATAATCCAAGAGCCTATATCTTTTGGGCTGGCCAGTTTTGAGTTATGACTTGTTGGACCCATTTCAAAAAAAGTATGTAATATTCCATCTTGATCTATAACTTTGTTAGAAAGAGGATTAATTAAAGTCAAATTAAATTAATCATGGACAAAAAATAATTGCTACCCTAGTTTTGTTTAGCCTACCCTCAACTTTACTTATGTCACAAGGAGTGAGGAAGAGAGATTTGATCTTGCTTTTATGTTCTAGCTGACCCTATGAGATGATCTAATTTAATTTGCTTGTGGGAAATGAGTAGCGAAATCACAAAGTAAGCTTATTGACTTCATCGTTATATTAGTTTTAAAGTTGTGGAAATCACAAAGTATGCTTTTAGTATATGCATATCAATGTTCTGTGTGTTGTGATATGTTATAGTATGGTTTTACTCGGAAAAAATAATAATAATAATTTGAGAAAGGTAACGTATAGTTATTATTTTCATACTTTAAATCGAAGATTAAATGATCAATTTTTGTAGTGTTGAAGTACTTCTAAATAATAGGAGGCATGGAGTTATGGTTAATGACTTGATGTAATGTATGAACAAGAAGAAGAGACGACATCTTTTATATGCATCCATATTCCATATAATGTTCTTTAGATTTATTGTAAAGGAATCAAAATCAATTACACTTACTTGGAATTCTGTCCAAAAATCAAACTATACACCCATAGTTGTACAATTGTCTTTTAATTGACATGACAATCATGGTAACATACATGAAAGGAGTAAAAAAAGAAAAAAAAAAAAAAAAAAAAAAAAAAAAAACTAATATAACAAATGTGTATAAGATTAAAAAAAAATGACTAATTTGAAAGATTATCCAAGAACAAAGAAACCAAAAATATAGAGAAGGAAGTTCACACTACACAATTGTGTATTTATCAGAAATCATAATAAAAATACTTTCTACCAATTCAATCTTCATGTTTCATATTCATCCTAAATTAATCAATCACTCAAAAAAAATTAAATTTTTTGAGTATAGGAAATGTATGATATTGTTTGTGATCATTTTTTTTACCTTCCTTGAAAGTTTCCTATTTGTGAGAAGGCAGATGCACCAACTTCTGTATGATCATCACTAGTAGAAGCACTACTACAATCTCCGGCATTAATGGGAGCCGTCTCTAAGGGGATCAACAACGAGTTTTTATCCTCGTTTGCATCAATCTTTGAGCTTGCTCCTTGAAGTTGTAACGCGTACTCTAGGTTCCATAACACGTCTCCCATAGACGGCCTATCAACACCGTACTCAGCCAAGCACTTCTCGGCTGCTTCAACGTATTTTTTCAATGATCCTGAGTTTATTTTGCCTTGCAAATGAGGGTCCACGATTTTCTCTAGGTTCCCCTTTCGGTAGTTTGACATGGCCCATTCGGCCAAGTTCACCTGGTCCCTTGGCAAGGCCGGGTTTATTGCAGGCCTTGCAGTGAGGACTTCAAGAAGGACTACACCAAATGAGTAAACATCTGATTTCTCGGTTAGTTGTTGTCTTCGAAAGTACTCTGGATCCAGATAACCAAAACTACCCTTGACAGCCGTACTTACATGAGTTTGCTCAAGTAAGCAGGCCGCTTTAGAGAGGCCAAAGTCACTCACTTTAGCCACAAAGTTCTCATCGAGTAATATGTTTGTCGTCTTAACATCCCTATGGATGATGCAGTGTGCTGCACCTGTGTGGAGGTAATGCAGTCCACGAGCTGACCCGATGCATATCTCAAGCCTCTGCTTCCACGACAGGGGAGCGTTGATCTTAGAACCATATAAGTGCTCTCGGAGCACCCCACTAGACATGAATTCGTAGACAAGACACATTTCCGAATTCTCATCACAATACCCTATTAGAGACACAAGATGCCTGTGTCTGAGTTGTGACAGCAACTGTATCTCAGTCTGAAATTCAGTAATCCCTTGTTCTGACTGTGGATTACCTCTTTTAATCGCGACTTTTGTACCATCATCTAACTGACCCATATATACCTTCCCAAATCCACCAACTCCAATCACAACGTTTTCATCAAAATTGTTGCAAGCATCTTGCAGCTCATTAAAGCTGAAGAACCTCCCAACTCCTTGGTTTGTGGAGGGGAAAAAACTTGATTTTCGAGACCCAAACAGCGTACTTTTCTTAGAATTAGTAGTTGAACAAGTCTTGCTAGAGAGGAAGCTTGTGTTGGTAGAGGTAAGGGGAAGAAGCCAAGACGAGAAACTGTTGTTCCTCTTCCAGTCTTTAGGCCGTTTTTGCCATCTTACAAACATGATTACAACTAACAGTAGCGCGGCTACACCCATGACTAGGCCTACCACAGCTAAAGCCTTCATTGTCTTAGATTTTGAGGATGAACTACCCATGTAATTCCCGTCTACATCAAACAGCCCACTTAGGCTGCCCGCGGAATTACTCATCTTGATCACCTCCAGACCATTGAGGATTGCATTGGGCTCAGTTGAATCCTCGTTTTGTGGTGGACCCACCTGGATTACAATCTTGCCATCTCCAATCATTGTCGAGTTGATCACAATGTCCCTATCAAACATATTGAAGAATTAACATCATAGATTGAATTTACAAAAATCTTCTAATCCTAGTTCTTTGTATTCAAAATAAATCACTATTTCTTTCCTTTCAACAAACATAGCCTTTGTGATGTGCAACCACATTCCATTCCATAACATTTCGACAACTTAATCGAATTATATGTATTCTATAGAAGTAATATAATTTCTACTCATGTTGTATAGGATGAACACAAATTATTAAAGGTTTTTCCACTATATTGCACGTTCAAAATCAGCATAAAGCGTAAATTATAGAGAAAAATTCTTAAGACTAATAAAAATGTACAATGTAGCAACCGAACAACAAGCAATAGTTAAAAACACATTTCAGTACAATACATAGTTATTGGATTTATGATACAATAACAAAGGTCAATTTAATTATTAGGATCATATTTATGGACCACGTAACTATTAACTATAGCCAATCAAAATATTCAAATTTCCAGAACAAGGAAATTAGTTTAATAAAGATAACAATAAGTATTGAGAGGTTACCTGTAATAGGCAGTGGCTAAGCCTGTAGTAAGGGAAGATAAGTCAAGGCTAGAAGCACCCACGAAGCCATTAACATACACATTGAAATACAATTCATTCAAAGCAGAACTAACGACGTCGCAAAAATGAAGTCTAATAAGGTAATCATAAGAAGGATCAACTGGCATTTTCCATGTCAGATTGAAGTTAGCATTGACAGTGTCAGCATTACCCATCTCCGCAGCTGTTGCATACACCCAAGGTGGCGCAATGTATTTTGTTGCGCCACCTTCTCTGAACTTGACCTTAGAGGGTTTAATATTAACTTTCTCTGCTCCTTCAGGGAAAGAGTTGAACTTGTCGTCTGAATGCCATGTTCTCCATAACGTGTCATTACTTGAGGTTACGAGAGGCCCTCCTACATTGAGTCGGAGGGCTACCTCGAAGGCATGTTGGGCTACGCCCTCCACGGCCCCTGGTGGGACTGTGGAGGCCTTGTCTGAGATGAGTTCATGAGGTAAGGAGATGACCTCAATGGCATTGATGAATGCAAATGAGTTTTTCTTAGGGGAGAATTTAAGGGTGAGTGTGTCAGAAGAAAGGTTGATGAGGTATTCTCTGAATGTAGGGGAAGGAGTGTTAGGAAGAGTGAAGTCATGTAAGAGTACGTAGTTATCAGTTGTAACACGAAAAACCGAGGTTGAGAGGTTGTAGGAAGGGTGAGGGAGGGGTAGGAAATAGAGGCGGATGATGTGGAACCCTGGTTGAGAAATGGGGAATTTGTAGGCAGCTTCATCAAGGAAAATTCTAGCTGAATTGTAGAGAGGTGAAGGTGGTGGTGGAGGTAAATTCAAGGGTGGAACGCCGGTTTTTGATGGTGGGGGGAGAGAATCGACGTTGAGTTTGACATCCTCATCGGTACTTAGATAACTAACAGTTGAGGGGTCGGACTTGAATGTCCGACCATCTGGGAGGGAGACGTCTTCTGGAGCCCCACACGCGATTAGGTAGTCATCCTTAGGGGTGTATTTTCGAGTTACTGGGGCAGGAGTGGAGACGGGAGAGGAGGCAGGGGAAGGCGCGGAATCTGAATCTGTTTTAGCATTGGTCACGTTGGGTGTGTACCCAATGAGGAAGAAAAGTGAGAAAAGTACTACACTTAGCTTTCTGAAGACCATGGTGCACATGTAACGCTAATATTATAAGAGAAATAAAGTAAGTTATCGTGACAAATTAAGGCTGTTACATGATCAAATTGGTGATCATAGTGGTGGAGGTTGTTAACGAACAAAACCCTAGTGTAAAGCTAATGCTAAAGCCCCCCCAAAAAAAAAAAAAAAATACTAGGGGGAAAAAATTGTTGTTTTGTGATATGTTGATTTAGATTATGAGAAATGGATTGTGAATAGTAAGGGAGTGTTTGGGAAATGTGGAAGGCAGGTAGAGGAGGAGAGGAATAGAGAAGTTGTGGGGAGCAACTAAGTGAAGAATTGGAGAAAAGGACTTGAAGAACGTGCCTCATTGTACTAAGAGTTATATGAATGTTGTTATGTTGGTGACTTAGTGTTCTGTTTGGTGTTTCTATTTTATATTTTGATGGGGACAAATTTAAGGACTTGGCAAACTAAGATGGGGCAATATTTTGTATTGTGGGACCCTAACATTTGGGGAGGCTTAGCTGGCTAGTTACTATTTTAACTACCAACTAACATATGAAAGTCTAAAACCGCGTAAAGTATATATCCTCTTTGCTAGTTGCAACTTTCGGATGTGAGTTATCACTTTTGTAGGTTTTATGTCTAGCAGCATATCATCTACAAATCTACAAATTTGTTTGGCTAATGATCATATGAATAATATATATATATATAACTTAAGTACTTAACTTCCATTTGTGATATAGGTATAAATAATAGATTAAAAAGTGTACATCGCCAAGAAAAACACCTCGAGGCTAAGGTGCACCTAGGTAAGACAGAAAGGCGCACAACTTTCAAGTTTTTATATATTAAAAAAAATAAAAAAAATAAAAAACTTTTTGTGTTTAACTCATGAGAGGTGTACGAGACACAAGGCACACACCCATCTTGGCTGTTGTGCTTAGCTGCACCTTTTACCCTTTTAAAACTAAGGTGTATTAATATGTTAACAAGCGATAATATATACTTTGTACTATGTATTAGGTATATAAAGTGATACAAATATTATAGTATTGTCATTATTCATATCATCTATATTGTTTAAATGTATCTAAATTTATGCTATGATACTTGCTTTGAGGAATCTCAACAATCCAAGATATATTCCAATATATGACACCATAGAGTATAGATAATGTATTGATCATTTCTAACACTTTTTCCATTATATAAAAAAATTTGTTTGACTACACCTTCATGATATTTTATTAATTTTTGACTCAAGATAGTGGGCCTTGAGGAGGGTCTGTTTCTGTATCATCAAAGAAGCTATATTAAATGTCAACTTCATATTAGTTGCATCCCACTTTTAAGTTTCGATAGAATTACTACGTATATTTTATGTTTGGTTTTTATTTTGATATGCTTTTTCACTTAATCTTAAACGAACAATTATTTGTCATTTCTACACTAACAACAACAAAAATTACAGTCCCAAATTAATTTGAAATCGGTTAGACATGAATCAATATGACTATATGAGGAATCGCAAAAGTCATCAACAGAAATCCTTCCCTTCCGGTCTTTTCTATTTGACACTAATTGTTCTTCAAGCCCCAACACCCTTATACCTCTACTAATAACCTTCATCCAAGTTTGTTTTGGTCTTCCTCTACCTCTCTTATTTCCCTCTAGTTGTCGCCCTTCTAACCTCCTTAATTTAATATTATGTTCTAGTATTCATATCATTATCCCTCTTATTTTTTAATGAAATTTTTCAGGCTTTAGGTGCTAGAGGACCAAGTTTTAAATTATAAAAACAAAATTATACATTTATTAATTAAATTTTGCAAAGGATAGTGTGGCTGTAAGATAGGAGCAATAAATATAGAGGATTGCATTAATGTGATGCCATTCTTGTGAACCAAACATTTGTTGACCAAATGAAAGGACGGGTTAACTGTATAAACACATTTACAGGAAAAATGTGAAAATTGTGAGTACATTTGCTACGAAAAATTTTATGTGAACCTGAAAGGCTGAAATGTTAAGTGAATTTAACACACAAATAATTGAGACTGAGTTCAAGGCAAGTGGGGAATGCCAACAAATATTTATCATTCTAGATTCAAAAATATATTTTCCGACCCGAATAAAAGCTTGTGCAAACTGAACCATCATTCGATTATCTAACAAGCATAAACTAAAACAAATCTTAACATAATTAGCGGGTGGTACTTCCACCACCATGGTGGTAGCATGACCCACGAGTTTGTTGAAGAAGACTGGCATATAACGCCTCGTACCAGAGGGTAATCACAGAACATACAAAAATGTAGATCAGGCAAATATAAATAATGGTATTGTATCTATAAATTTAAACAAAGCAGAGAAGAATGTAGTGGAGGTAGAAAACTATGCAGTAACGTATAGGTCAGGGCTTTGAGATTTTCATACAAAATTGTTCTTGGTATACTCTATATTACAAGGAAGTTCTGTTTGAGGATCCACGACATTTATGTGGATCAAAAAATGCAGGGGTATGCTTGAGCAATCACCTATAAGATAAAGATATTTCCTTCACAGGGGATAAATTACAGTACTCAATTACAAATAACACTATTGTAATCGGCAGCCTTGCTCTTCTTGTCTAAGATAAATCAACGCCCGCTTTATCCTCTGCATTCAAAAGAAGGCACAGCTAGAAGGTTATAGTTCCGACTTTAAAAATGGCAAGGCCATCAGATCTTACAGCTAAGGGGTAACAAAGTTTCCATACCTCCTTCGTATCTTTCAACCGTAGAAGTTCTAATCTTTCTGAGGGTCTTCTCTTGGTTAGAGTGGTTAACTACAGTCACACACACCAGTGCAGAATTAATATATGAATGTAATGACTAAGGTAGAAGAAAGTGAAAGAAGAGCATACCCAGAAGCTGAAGCGCTCAGGATCCTCCAGTGAGGGCATCATGGCTTCAACGTTGAGGATTTCTGCAAGTCGTCTTCGATCTATATTAAAATAACAGAAGAGGAGGGCACTCAGGAAAGCAAAGCAGAAAAGGAGACACATAGAAAACCCAAAACAACGCTTCACCAAATGAAATCCCTCATCTTGAAGGGGAAAATTCCATCACAAAGACATACTCTGCATAAAAGATTTAGCCTTATTTGGCAATCCACTAAGCTCAAGTCCAGCTAGTAATGTTAGCTCTGTACTGATTGTTTTAGAGTGTGTAGTGTTCAACTAGTTCAACTCATTTCCAGATAAATTTCAATAAGTTCAGAATACGCTTATTTAAATTATTTAGATGGTAGCAGTAACTCAGTAAGTGTACCTACAAACGTCTGGTAAGAATGTTAAGCTATTGATGTATGAAGTAATCATTTTTAGGCCAAAAATCAATTTCGGAAAAGGAGAACAACACTCACGAGAAAAGCTGTTCCAATTAGACATTTCAAACATAGCACTAATATTGCTACTTTTTAAAAATGGGTAGTTAAATTCTTGATAACAGTATCATTTCCTATAAACTTTCATACAACTAACCATAGAGAGTTGAAAATCCACATCAATCAACGATACAAATATACGATGGAGAGCTCAGTATTTTAGTTTTAACATTTGAGGATGGTGCCACAGAGAAATCATAAAAGAGTGAGAAGCTGAAGGTTCGAAATTCACAAGGAAATAAGGGAAAATGGAAAAATTTAATAATGAAGCATGTGTCGCCATTGAACTTGGATTACTAATTACATTACTTAGATGATCCTTTCATAATCAATTTTAATTTTTGTATGTTGTTTTGATGTATTTAGAAAAATTGGTAATTTTCACACTATGTTTAAATAACAATAGTGGAGGGAAAGAGAGAGAGAAATAAGACATTTAATTCTAAAACATGTATTTATATAATTATAATTATAACCGCATATATTTATATTTATTCCAATTGAATAGTGCAATATTTTTTCTTTATCTAAATAACAATAGTGAAGGGATAAAGAGGGAAAGGAAAAAGAAGGCGGGAGAGAAAGGGAGGTGTTTAGGATATGAAAGGGGAAATGAAATGGATCCCTATATCCCTCACTTTCTCTTCCTTCCCTTTCCTCACAAACACTCCTTCCCTTTCTTTGCAAACACTCCAATGCAGAAATGATGATTAGTGAAACTTTGTTAGTTCATGTATTATCTTGTTAGATTCATCTCACCATATATCTAACAATATCTTTGAATAACTTTAACTTACAGAAAATTTGAATTATTACTGACCATTACCTTGTCTTGATGCCTCTTTTGCCCTCATCATCCACATTTGAGCATATTCTGCAGCATTAGTTGTCAGTTCCTGCAGCTGTTAAAGTCCAAGAGTCCAAAACTTAGATTAATCGAGAACACTTGGACAATGCAAAAGACAGCTGCTCAAAAGTATCAGCATACAGAGTGTAAAGCTCTAAATTGGACGGCAAAGTTGAGCTTGCAAAGAAGGGAACTAAATCTTAGGTTTCAGATATGGAAGCCAATCACACGTAATTTTCCTAAAGGTTCCCTGGTATAATAATAACTACTATAAGACAGTTCAAGACTTAGCTACTGAAAAACAATTATGCAACAGGAACACTTAGCTCTGGGTAAACTAAAATTGATTAGGTGCTTTGAGAATTTAACATGACAACTAAAGTTTCTTCATCTGAAGAGTCAAAATCTTACTTCTATTTTCTCTCTTGTCCCTTCTTGTGGATGCATATCTTGTATCCATTCTACTTCTGCAACACGATACCTGTAGAAAGCAAAGGTCTAAAACATCAAGGACAAGTTTGAAAGAGACACATAGCTAGCTAAACCAAAAGCAGAGAGAGCTAACCCATCTTGATCCCAGGACCGAAGGATGCGAAATCTTCTGCGTCCTTCAACCTGCAAACAAAGTGTGAATATGATAAACTAACAGCCAAACCAGACCTCATAACTCCCACCAGAAAAAGGAATTCGAGAGGAGTAGGGATTCGGTATTTAAAAATTCAGAGAAGAGCAGGTAAAAACATAAGAAATTCAGAGAGAGCAACATAGATGGAGGGAGGTAGGGAGAGAAACCGCGGGGGGGGGGGGGGGGCTGGGGAGATAAACTATAAAATAATAAACATTTAAAACAAATGTCATCAATTTCTTTTCAATTACTTTCCTTTTCACCATAAGTACATAAATGAACCACTTCAATCAGCAACTCCGTCATCAGTTCATCATATAAATCATTTTTATTTTGAACGGATTAACAGAACACATCCTGTTATGAGCAAAAGAATATAATGGCCAAGAAAGAATTTCAAGAATTAATTTTGTTATCCCACCTCTATGTAAAAGCGTCCATCAGGAAGTGGCTCACATCTGCATGAACAGATGTAGAAACAATAAGGATTTCAAATTGATAAGACGAAGTACACCAAGTCACCAAATAATATTACACAAAACCAAAGAGATTCAGCTGACATACTCTGTTAGCTCCACCTCACAAGCAAAGTCAGCTATGTGACCTGTTGCGGAATCAAGTGTTACCTACATCATTCACAGAAAATTAAGCCCACAGACAACGCAATCCTGAGTAAGGGAGACAAACACAAGCGACAGGTACCAAGATTCTACCATTCCCATCCGATGATTCCCTTCCATTATCCTCCTAACCTGTTGTTAAAGGAATAAGATAATAAATCCACCATAATCTGTAATAAGACTAAAAATAACTATTGTCAGTTGCTAAAATTTATTTTTTAGAAAAAATACTGCAGTCACAACTAAAGAAGTCTATCAGATTATCCGAATAATTTCAGCTTCCAATTCATAGACATTAATCATCTTTCACAGATTTAAAACAGTAGCATCAATAAAATTTGAATTGCAAATAGGTCCATAGTGGATTTTGAAAATAAATATAAAAAGAATCTCCATAACTCAAAAGGGTCAAGACACATAAGTTTCAGAAAATTTGTGTGCTGCCACGCAGGGGTATGGAGCTTGTGAGAAGATGCAAAAACCATAACTTGAGGAAGATGATAAGTTTCTCTGATACAATTTTGGTAAATAAAGTTCACTCTCCTATATCGATATACTCATTGAGTGTTTGGGTCCAATAGTTTGTATACAACTCCTCAGTCTTTTACAAAAAAAAAAAAAAATTTAGGAGCTACAATTTTATTAAATTACCCTATCTTCTACATCGTTGCACATATTTTTCTTTTCACAGATGATACAGAAAATGGAAGTATAAAATAGAGCAAGCTTGTAAATCACCACAAGACACAAGGAAAGCTAACTGCAAGTCTAGAAAAGATCAGCATATGAGTGCCACCAAGAAATTGTCAAAAAAAAAAAAAAGAGAGAGAGATCATCACATTATTACCAATAGCATTGCAATACACTTAAATCTGGCTTCACAAAAACTCACCATTAGCCTGTACCGAGGTTCAAATATGTTCAGTGGCAACTTCTCACAAGGTAGCACAGCATCCATCACAAAAAGTGGCATCAAATCAACGCTAAGTTTTACCAAATTGTCATTCTCTGATTTCCTCTCAGCATATTCCTCAGGAAAATTTTTCTGTATAATGTTGTTCAAAGTTACACTGGAAAAAAGAGAAATAAATAGTATGAATGCCAAGATAAGCTCCCAAACAACATATAACTAAAAGTTTTCAGGGTTTACGGGGTCTGATAAAAAAAATGCTCCTATGGTCAGAAGAGAGCCCTCAAGCATGTAGAGGTCTGAAAGGTCATAAATCGGTCCAGGGAGAGCAAAAAAACACTAGTGTTTACCACCTTTTCGGTAATCCCCTAAAGAGGTAAGATAACAAGGTTTTAGACGATGAAATCGAGCAAGAGGCGTCTTTGGGTCACCTACAACACGTGGTAGAACAACAAGGCAAAAACAAGATGGAGTCTGAGACGACCCTTCGGGAGCCGAAAACAAAGGCTATAATTCACAAAATTTTGGGTCCTGGAAACAAAATTATCGAAAACTTTATATGGTGATCCTATGGTCAAAATCGAGTCCCTGATCGGTTCGTAGGGTTTTGAAATGTCATGATACAGTCCAGGAGAGCAAAAAACACTGGTTTCCCTGTTTTTGATGATCCTCTAATGAGGGATTTTAACAAGGTTCAAGGGGCTTAAATCGAGCATGGGGTGTCCTAGGGTTACCTAAGACACGTGATAAAAATAACAAGGCGAAATAAGATGGAATTCGAGACAACCTTCCAAAAGTCGAAAATGAAGATTATAAGTCACATTTTTTAGGCGTTCTAAGGTCCCGGAAAAAAAAAAAAAAAAAAAAAAAAAAAAAAAAAAGCTTGAAATATTACACGGTGCTCTTATGATCAAAAGAGGGCTCTTGAGGAGATGATATGGGTTTGAAAGGTCATAAAATACAATTCCGCGAGAGCAAAACACACTAGTGCCCCCAATTTCGTTTATCCTCAAAAGATGAAGATAACAAGGTTTTATCAAAAGTTGAAGTCAAGAGTGGGTCAGTCTACTTAGAGGTAAAACACATGGCAGAACTAAGGAGCCCAAGATAGCCTTCCGAAAGCAGAAAACTAAGGGCAGAATTCACATATCTAGGGGTTACAATGCAATGAATCACCCTACACCACCAATTGCCTGTACTACAGCAGAAGAAAGAAGACAAAAGACAGCAACTGCCACAACTTCACCAACAACTAAGGCTGATTTTTCCATTATATTGGCCCTATTAAGTTGTGTTGGTTTATTAGCTTACTTTATGTACTTGCTTTTGTTTGCATTCAAGAAAAACAGCCAAGTAGTAGAGGCTGCATTAAATGAATTGTACTAGCTTGCTTAGGAGAAGTATTTTAAGTAGAGGAGAGCAAGAAGGTGGAGGCATTTAGAAAATTGTGAGGTAACTTGGAGAGTTGTGAGCTAAACTCACTTGTAATCGTTAAACTTACGGTTCATCAAAGTGCTCCCTTCAATTGATCCTACCTAAATTATGTTCTTAATTAATTTGCGAGGTTAGTACATTCCATACAAGACCTAGGAAAAAAAAATTGTAAAATTTTACAAGGTGCTCCTATGGTCAAAAGAGGGCCCAAAGCAATTTAAAGGGGTTCAATAGGTCATAATACGGTCATGAAAAGCCAAAAACACTAGTGTCCCCCTTTTCGGTAACTCTCCAAAAAGGGAAGATAAAAAGATTTTAGAACCTAAAATCGAACGTGGGGCATTTTGCACGTGTTAAAAAACTAGGCAAAAACAAGGCGAAGCCAAAAATTGCCCTCTCGAAGCCGAAGACATAATCACAGTTTTTGTGGGCTTCACAGTTCCCAAGGAAAAATTGTCATAAATTATGGTGCTCCTATGCTCAAAAGAGTGCCCCGAGCATTTTAAAGGGGTCTGAAAAGTCATAATATGGTCCTTGGATATTGAAAAACACTAGTGTTCCCTATTTCGGTAATCCTCTACAGAGGAAAGACAACAAATTTTAGGTCATGAAACCAAGCTTAGAGCGTCCACGGTTCACCTACAACACGTGGTAAAAAAAATAAAATAAATAAAATAAAATAAAAATAACCAGAATGAAAACAAGACAGAGCAAAAGGCTGAAATTGGGCGTGTGGCATCCTGAAGTACCTACAACACATCGTACAATGACAGGGCGAAAACAAGACAAAGACTAGGACAACCCCTTAAAAGCTGAAAACAAAGGCTATAACTCACATTTTTCGAGAGTTTTCGGGGTTTCTGAAATAAAAATTATCGAAAATTTTACACGGTGCAACTCCAGTCAAAATAAGGCCCCGAACAATTAGTAAGGGTAAGAATGGTCATAAAACGGTACCCGGAGAGCAAAAAACAATAGTGTTCCCAATTTCAATAATCCTCTTAACCAGAAAGATAACAAGGTTTTAGAGGCTAAGATCGAGCGTGATGCATCTTGAAGTAACCTATGACACGTATAAGAAAGGGGGAAAACAAGACGGAGTCTAGGACAAACCTCCACAAGCCAAAAACAAAGGCTATAACTCACACATAAATTGTCGAAAATTTTACATGGTGCTACCGCGGTCAAAAGAGAGCCCTCGAGCAACTTGAAGGAGTTCGAAAGGTCACAATATGGTTTTGGAAGATCAAAAAACACTAGTGCTCCCCTTTTTGATAATAATCTAAAGAGGGAAGATAATAAGAATTCAGAGGTTGAAATCGAGCGTAAATCTAAAGGCTATACCTTACAGGTTTCGAGGATTTTAAGGTCTCTGGGGAAAAAAAAATTGTTGGGTTCAAAAGAGCCCCCAAGTAGCTTGTAGGAGTTCGAAAGGTCATAATATGGTTTCGGGAAAACGAAAAGCATTGGTCTCCCTCGTGTAGGTAATCCTCTAAAGAGGTAAGATAACAATGTTTTAGAGGCTAAAATCGAGCGTGGGTAGACAAGAAGAAAACAACGAGCCCGGGGAATACCTCCAAATGTTGAAAGAAGGCAATAACTCACAATTTTCGGGGGTGGACCTTAGAACAAAACAAAAAACAAAAAAACAAAAAAAAAACAAAAATATATATCGCCACTGTTTAGGCAATTTAAAGTGATGTCTTCCATCAATTAAAACACTAAATTCCATAGCCTGTTCACACGATGCGGTTAAAAAGATTTGCTTCAAAAGAGGTGGACCTCAATATCCACAAGAAATTCAAACAGGCATACTTTTCCTATTTGTTTTTGTTTTTTATGTATTTGTTTCCTAAGAAATGAACAAGGATAACATCGTTGCTTGTATAAAAAAACTATATTCACAAAGAAAAAAACAAATAAAACAGACCTAATTGCACAAGTCCTTGGAGTGATAAATAGCACAGTTCGACAAAGAGGACACTTATTACCTACAAATTCAAATAGGGAAAGGTTAGATACTTGTAGGTCAAAAAAAGAGAGAGCAATTGTAGCAAGAAAATATATAAAAATATAATATAAATAAACTCACTTCTGTCCATTGACTGAAACAGACATGAGCGACAAAAGGAATGACCACATGGAGTTGTAACTGGCTCAAAGAGTAGCTTGAGGCAAAGGGTACATTCAAAGTCATCACTGCGTTCTGGTTTTACACGACATTTTCCATGAACTATAACAGTACATGTTCTCTCCAAAATTGATAGAAGAGCCCGAAGATGGGTGCTGTCAAAAACAAAAGGAAACAATGTGAATATAAAGTCTGCAGCGCGTACATGGAACTATGGAAGTAAACATCACACATAAGCACTGCAACAAGAGTAGAGAAAAAAAACCTTACCAAGGTGGATCGAGCTGAAGGCCAGTTATAACGGCCTCACGTGCCAACTCGTACCGTTCTAACTGTCCATTAAAAGATGATTAAGATCAGATAGAATGCTCGTCAAATAATTCATCACCAAACAGATGAAACAAGCTACATCGGTAATATAAGCAACTATTTGTAAATAGAAAGTTGCTTATAACAGAGAAAATAACACAAGATAATAAGCTTATCCATTTCTTCACTTGCAGATTCTCACATAAGCCAATACATCTAGCAGTTAAAATAAATATGCTCCCAAAGCATGTCATAAGAAAAGATACTTTTTTCATTAACGCAATCATGAATAGCAAGCACTTGTCATAAGAAAGAATATGAAGCTTTTAGATTTAAAAGAGAATGAGGTTCTCGATCGCAGGGGATGGAGGAAGAAAGATTTATGTGGATAACCACATGGAATGATTATTTTTGGTTCATGTAGCCACCACGATTTTGGGATTAAGGCTCTGACTGATTGAAGCACTTGTGTGTGTGTGTGTGTTGTGGTGGGGGGGACCTTTAATCCTTACCAAAAACAGGGCATCCGCTTGCAAGATGTACGACTTGACAGAATTTTTTCTGCAGCTCATTACTTTTTCAGCATCCTTCAAAGCAAGCTGCATTCATGTTAAATTAAATATCTTAGGATTTTTGTGGTTTATCATCACATTTCCACTAAAATTGAGAACTACGCTTCATTTTCAGAATGTCTTTGCAGTCAAATTTATAACATCATGAAGTTTTTATATACAATGAGCCACAACCTGGCATGAATCAACAGATTTTGTCTTTACTACTATTAAAATAAGATTATAAAAGTACCATTAATATTAAGCATGAAAACAAACTCTCTACCACCTTATATTCTAAAGAATTTTTTCAAAGACGAGGAGAGGTTCTAAAGTAGTGTTAACACTGCATATGCAGTGTTCTACACGTCAAAAACAGCCCATCAATTCTACAGCCATGTTACAAACAATTCCAATAAACAGTCTCAAAATCAGGGCATAGCCATCTTCTCGACATCTCAGAATTCCTAGCACATAAAATTCAACCCCCAAAACAAAAAAAATCCCCAACCCTTTTTTCACCTTCCATCACTCCACCTATAAAGTAATATTTTTCAAAACTCTAATGTATGTATACTAGTTGTCTGCATATCGTAGGAAAATCCAGGGAACAAAAATAGTAGTACTACTTTATATACACAAATAAAGGTTAATGAAGCATACTTCAGCATGCGTTGTAGGATCCAGACCATACAATGGACTGTATTCAGAAGCAGAAGGTGCCCGACTTTTTAAAAATTGGCTTAACCTGAAAAGTAGCCATAAGAAGCACAAAATTGGAATATTGTAAACCACAGGTCGACAGAATCTTCAAGCACAAAACAGGAAAAAAATAACTTAACCAGATGATATCTAAAGAAAATCACCTTATGTACGCAGCACATCTATTGCTCAGGATGATAGGATCACCAGGTTTGACAAGAGTGGCTTTTGAATAACAATTAATTGCCTGTATAATCACACATTAATCAGCCTCGTAGTTCTAAAATGCGGTGCATCTGAAAGACCCTCAGCAACCTCAAAAATAAAACTCACACACACACATCTTGCTTTCATGATGAGCATTAAAATCTCTCAAATTTTTACAAAAGGATGAGGTGTTAATAATGGTAATGCTTCAAAGTTCAAACAGAGCACTATCAAGAATAGACACCGAAGACTTTCATAAAGCTTACCAAGTTACCAGGTTTTTTTTTTCAATATCTCAAACAAAATGCACTTTACATCAAAAAGCGAAAGTCTTGAAGGAACTAAATTTATACAAGGGTGAATAGAAGAATACTATTTATATTTGTAAAATGAGCATCACTGATCAATTAATCCATTGCACTTTTTATATGTGCATGTGTACGATGACTACAATCCATAAGAATTCCATAATTCTACACTCAATACTACTGAATCAGCACATAGCTAGATGCATAAATCATAATATGATGGTCAGCCACCATTTGTGAGCCTACTAAAGATTTCATTTAGTATTCCCTATACCACTTCATTGAGTATTGAGTATAAACTACCCCTCATGCATATTAAGATCAATTTTCCAAGGAAGCAGGTTGACAAGACAACTTTCTGCATGATGCAACTTAAAAAATAAAAGATGGTTTGATCCTATATACAAGTAATGCTCTGGTTGTGCAACTCAAGAAAAGTTCTTGCACAATATACGCATCAATCATCAACCAATTAGTGCAACACTCTTGGCTAGAAAAATGCATTAGATTAAAGCTTCACAAGTTCACAAAACTCAAATCAACTCGAAAGGCTAACTATGAAATGTATTAGCGTATAAGGACTATCAATACTCTTCAGCAGTAAGTAAAATCTTCTGTAAGATTGACTAGAAGCCTAAGTAGAAGCCTTAAAGGTTATTCTTCATTGCACACGGAAAGTATTGAAGCTCAAATCTCATAGCAACTGCAAGTCAACAACAAATCTTCTAGAACTAAACATTAACATAGGCACATTACCAATCAAAAGAAACAAAGCTTGTGGCATTTCTTCATTTCCAATAAAGCACAACTTTATTCTTCCTACCCTCAGCCCGAAATCCAAACGAGTAAAAAAAAAGGCGCCTTTGGATTATGGCAGTTTCACAATTAGACTATTGTTGGTGATTACATTGAACAATTCAAATTTTTCAAAAAAAAAATAGAGGAAAAAGTTTTTCTAATTAGTTGCAACTTGCAACAAGACATCCAAGATCAACTCCTACAGCATTAACAAACAACAACCAATTACACCCCATAGTATTCAGATTTCGGACAAAATTATTACACCGTCCCATGAGTTAACTCTCTTTATCATCAAGTCCTCTTCCCAACACTCAATTGAAATGGACAATTAAGGAAATTTCAAACTATCCAATTATGCCTAATTTTAATCAACAAAAATGCGACAACTTTTTTCGGAAAATTCTTAAATATTCCTCATGTTCATAAGCAGTAATTGAAGCTATAGCAGCTTCAATGTAATCTCAATCAACAAATCTTCAAACATGCAATATCAATTTCACTCCTAACTTCTTTACTTCCAATTAAACCATTGTAAACAAATGACACAAACTCATAATCCTTGATTACGTCAACAAAAATCAACAACATTCAACTGCATTAAAAAAAAAAAAAAAGGAAAATTTCAAATAAATTAAACAATTAATAAACAGAAATTAACTTTAATTAAATTAAAACACAAATCAATTTAATAAAATCACCTCTTCAAATCTTCCACGACGAAAAGCTTGATTTCCAGTTTGCACAAACTCAAACACTTGTTGAAACCTCTCATACGATATCGACAATTCACCTTCATTCGCCTTCAAAACAAAAATCACAAAAAATCCAAAAAAAATCAATAAAAAAAAAAAAAAACTCAAATAATCAATTGAATTATACAATATAATAATTAAACTAACAGAAACAAATTCTTCGACATCATCAATTCCATCAGTGAAGTTAAAGTTAGCGATCATCGAAGAAGAATTTCCGTCATTATTAGTAGTTGTAGTACTTGTCATTTTTAAAAATCGAAAATTAGTTTCTCTCACTACAGTTTTCTCACTCTAAACAGTGACTCTCTCTCTCTCTCTCTTAGTTTCTCTCTCTAATTGCTGCATAATAAGGGGAAGTTTGAAGAGAGAGAAAGAGAAGGAGGGTTGAAGAAGAAGAAGAGGTGCTTCGTGGTAGTATTGGAGTCTTACGTTATACGCACGGACCAAATTCGCTTACGTGGGTTTTTCTTTTTCCTGTCTTCCTATTTTTTTTTTATTTTTTTTTATTTTGATTCAATTAAATTCATACGACTTTTCCTTTTTGGAATTTGGGAATTGTTGTTGTTTTGAGTTTGGTGTCTTTATTAATAAGGGATTGATGATGGATTTTTGGGTTCCATATCCTAGAGGCCAATATGGGCATATGATATGGCTATTGTGGCTAGCTGGGATGTATATAATCTGGCGCGGGACTAAAAATTGGATGTGATTATTGACTAGTCGATATCTAGGCTATGTAGCTAGGATGTATATATAATCGGGTGGGAGATTAAAAATGGATGAAATTAGTTGATGGGTACTGAAATTAAAAACGGTAAATATAAATGTTAATGTTAATGGGTATGTCAAATTGTTATGATTGTATATTGTCCGATTCTAATACAGAGACGGTTCGAGCATGAGTTCGGTTAGACGTTACCCAATTAGGCAAGTACTTATGCTACATATCCAAAAATATACTTTAAAGANATTTTAAAAAAAAAAAAAAAAAAAAAAAAAAGTAGTACTCCATATTACACAATTGGTTGATGCTTCGATCATATGTAACAATGAAAATTGTAGCTCCCATAAACAATTATAGCCTAGTAATAGTATCATAAGCCATAACTACTTTTAATAATAAGAAGAAAATTCTTTAGTTAACCTAAACAACAACAACAAATTGAATCTTATTATATGGTATACGAGTACAACTTTAGAATTGATCCACTGGCAACTCAAATCGACAACAAGGGCAAACATGATTTTTATGAAGCCACTTAACTACACAACCCTCATGAAAAACGTGTTTGCAAGGCAACCTTGCAATAGCAAACTTGTTCATCAAGTCATCAACTGTACTATCATCCTTGTTCAAAGTCACCAAATTTTCAAGACAAATAGCACATGTATTATCGTCATCGTTTTTGAACACTAACTCTGCATCCATAACCCTCTCCAACCTTTCAATAGCCGACTGGCTAGCGGGAATGGGTCCTTCCTCCATCTCTTCCTCAGACATCTCCTCGAACTCCTCACCCTCGGCCACTAACCTCGTATACTCTTCCTCGTTACAAATTTCGTAATCATGATCAAGACAAAGCTCTACAACCTCGTAATCCAAAACACCAGTGTTCTCATTATTATTAATCATGGAAACCGCTTTACGTGCGATCTCACGTGTTAAAACATCGTATTCATGAAGGGCATCCATAGGATGTAGGTTTATGTGTTTAATTAATATGTCAAAGATGTATGCCTTACATAGAGTGCAATGTTGAGGGTTAATAGGATTTTTATACTTCGTTACATAAGGCGATGGGTGATGATGTTTACTAATTAACAAGGTGTCGTCATTCACGTTACCAAGATATATAAGACGGTGGTATGTTCTTGAGGTCAAGTAGACGGTAAGGTACTTCGGAGGCGACGGCGAATTCAACGATGGTGTTGGTGGTTTTTGATGGGAGCAATGAATTGGAAAAGGAACATTAAACATAGCTACGTTATGTACCTTAGGTTATGACTTAATTGTGAGTAGAATGCAAAACAACATACGATCGAATACAATGATAATAATAATTAAGCAACAAAGCTCCTTTATATATATAATTAATAACGTAAATAACTTTCCTATAAAGTTTAGATATCAAGAAATCTACAAGCTAAGATTGTAAGAGAGATGGATTGAAATAGATTTAAAAATATAAAATATAATAAAAATCAAGAAACGGTGGAGAAAAATATATAGTTGAAAGATATTTACATACTCCGCTTGATTTTAAAATTAGGAAGTTTTTTTATGTTACAAGATTAGAACTAATCGAAATACTATGCCTGAGTAGATAATTATGCATCATCCAATCAATTTTTATATTAATAACTAGATGTTGGGCCCGGACGATGTCCCGGGTGTACAGTTTAGTGCACTTAGCTTGTAAAAAATTAATTCATAAAAACTTGATTTGATTCTATCTTTATAGATTCATTATATTGCGTGTCATTTATTTATTTATTGCAATAAAAGAGACATATAATATGTCATATCTCAACGGTTAACTTATTAATGTTTGATTTTGAGATCATGAATTCAAATCTCATACAACTCATACTTTACAAATGAGTTGAGGGAGTGCTAGTGGCATGTAGACATGCTTCAAAACGCTTTTGAATATATTATATAGATAATAATTTTTAAATGTTAAACCACTTTTACACTTGTTGAGACGCATTATGTATAAATTTGATTGTGCATTTATATGAATTATTATTATTATTATTGTGTATTTATATTGATTTCCTTACACATACTCCCTCCCTCAATATTTCATTAGTTGCTATATCTGCATTTTTTTTTTAATTTTCATTACATTACTTAAAATGACAATATTTTTAATTAAATAAGAGTAAAATATTAATGAAAATGTCAATATTTCAAATTAAATAAGAGTAAAATATCAAAATTATATCAACAAAAAACACACATCTTCAAGACGAATAAAACAAAATCTCATATGAGTATGATTTTCATACCGCATATATAAAACAAGAGTGAGGCAAATTTTAATTTGTCATAGAGAGTAAATCATAATATAAAATTAAAGAAAGTTAATTGAAAGTGCAAATTATCTAGTAATCAAATCATATTAGTAATAAATATATGACCATACTACCTATACTATGGCGCCCGCCCGCCCCTGACACGTGGCAATGATGTCAAGTTAATCGATCAATAAGTCTCTAGTTAGGCCGTTATATTGAGTAAGACGTCAAATTTTGTAAAATTTCATGAATCATGTGCCAAAAAAAAAAAATGTGCACGTCATAGCTTTGTTTTTTTCCCGATGTTAAGCAAGAGAAGTTAGTAGAACAAAAGCAAACTAAGGAGGTTTATTAACGGCCTGGAAATCCTTGAATTATAAGCTCAAGCAACTACTAGCTCTCTTAGCTTATATGTGATCAAATCATATTGTATTTGTTTTGGTTTAAAAGTCACCACTACATACATACTCTCTTCATTCTCATTTGTTTGATACGTTTTGACTTGCATATATGTCAATGCACATATGCCAATGCACTAATTTTGACAAGACCACAACAACATTGTCAAGGATAATCTACTTCCCATCACATAAATGTCCCATTGCCTATATATACTGGAAAAACATGTAGACAAGTTGAATTACAGTTTTGGTTTCAAGTTATATACTGAATCAGAGCTAACAAAAAGGGACTCGATCGATACTTAACAAATTAAACTCGATCAACTACTAGCTCGATCGTCCTGTATTTATATGTTTCTCAAAAACTATAATTAGCCAGATACAAGTCACATTGGTTCGCTCATTAAAAGCGGGATTAAAATCTAATAAAACAAAATCTCATATGAGTATAATTTTCATATTGTATATAAAACAAGAGTGAGGCAAAATTTAATTTATCTTAGAGAGTAAATCATAAAACAAAGTTAATTGAAAGTGCAAATTCACATTATTCTTTATTGCAATAATAAATATAACTCAATCGATGAATATAGTAATCTAGTAATCAAATCATATTAGTAATAAATATATGACTATACTAACTATACTAACTATACTTTGACGCCCACCCACCCCTGACACGTGGCAATGATGTCAAGTTAATCAATCAACCAACAAGTCTCTAGTTAGGCCGTTATACTGAGTAAAACGTCAATTGCAAAATTGCAAGGATTATGTATCGTGTGTCAAAAAAAAAATGTGCACGAACAACTACTAGCTCGATCGTCCTGTATTTATATGTTTCTCAAAATCTATAATTAGCCAGATACAAGCCACATTGATTCGTTCGTTAAAAGCGGAATTAATATCAAACAAATTATTCATATCAAAGCTAATTTCTTAGTCTTCAATAATCACAGACGCTTTTAATACATCAGATCGAGAGTGGTAAATGTAACAAAACTGTCTGTTGGAACGCTGAGCTTCCTTGTCTTGCTAGTTTTGGTAGCATTTCAGTCGATCTTTAGGATTTTATTACTAGCATTATTAGTGTAGGAAGCAATATCATTTACATGAACTTACAAAAATGAACTTTCACATTATATAGTAATATTAGTATTAGACAAGACAAAAAAAAAAAGAGTTAGTAGTACCAAACAATTGGTCGATACTTTATCTTTATTCTTTAATGATATTGTTGTATTGAATACAAATGGTTACAAGATTACAACTTAAAGGATTCTTAATTAAGGAGATCACACAGTAATACTACAGACAAAGCCTAGACTTGTTGATTTGTGAATGAGCGTCCAAGCTGACGAGTGTGAAAGGTGGCGTGGTCTCTGGTGAGCCTGGCGAGCAAGAGATTCGGCGCCCTGATGTACCTGCACAAAAATAATCTTAGAGAGAAAGTTAGAGATCGAGAGAGTGATCAGCTCAATAAATGCTTGTGATAAATGTGACTTGAATGCCTGAGGTTCTGGAATACCCATGAAGGTACACTATTTTGCCCCTTGTACAGTAGAGAACTGTACTCCTTCTTTCCTTTGATAGGGAAGGTAGGAGGATTACCCGGCGTGTAATGGGGGTTTCTCCTTCCCACTTGGCTTTCTGCCTAATCCTTTATGTTTTATAGACTGACACATGTCCTCCATCCGTTGTTCCATATTTAGTCACACAGATTAATTTAGTGTTTTAATCTGAACCGTTGGATGGGTATATAACAAATATATACGACAACGACAATGCAACTTAATCATTATTCATTAATACAAGAATTAATTAAATTTAATTATTATACCGTAGAACGATCTTAATTTCATTATCAGTCCACAGGCAACTCAAACCGACAATAAGGGGCAAACATGATTTCTATGGAGCCACTTAACGACGCAACCCTCATGAAAAACATGGTTACAAGGTAACGTTGCAATAACAGCCTTGTTCATCAAGTCATCTTTATTATTATTATTATCATCATCATCGTCGTTCAAAGTCACCAAACCTTCAAAACAAATAGCACACGTATTATCACAATCGTCTTCAAACATGACTAACCCTTCTTGATCAACAACGTAACCCTTTCCAAACATTCAATAGCCGAGGCGCTAGCGGGTGGTACATCTTCTGCCAGGATCACCGTCTCCTCCTCGAAATTCGAAAACCACACCATTGTCCACCAA
This sequence comes from Suaeda aralocaspica, assembly GCA_016808085.1. Lineage (NCBI taxonomy): Eukaryota > Viridiplantae > Streptophyta > Magnoliopsida > Caryophyllales > Amaranthaceae > Suaeda > Suaeda aralocaspica. Next base: position 2,434,888 of record PYUH01000078.1, read on the forward strand.
TCACTGATACTGTTCTTGGTCACAAACTTGGTTAGGACCACGGGTACGAATCTCATGAAGAATAACTACGTACATCCTTATTATTATTAATATTAATTAGGTTTTGATGGTGAAGCATGGAGTTCATCTTACGGCGAACCTTGAGGGCCAAACGGTCGATGTCGGCACGGGCATGGGTGGGGGTGTAGTGGTGGTGGAGTAGTAAAAGAAAGATGTCAGCCCTACATAACATATATACAAAGAGGGTTTATTGATTTTTGATATTTGATATTTGTATGCATGTGGACACGGGTACTCACTTGTACTAATAATAAACCATGCGATGGTATGTTCTTAAGATGATGTCAACCGTGAGTTGCTTCGGAGGAGACAGCGGCGAATTCGGCAATGGTCGAATCACTGAAACGATGTCATGGTGGCAACGAATATAAACACCATCATTAGCCATAACGTCCATGATAGAATAGAGTAAATGCTATAAACGAACGAACTATGCAAGCAAGAATAATGCTCTGCTACTTTAATTTTTGTTTATCTAATAATTTTCTTACAAACTTTGGATTGCAAGAATTGTGTAAGAGAATGAGAGAGGTCACTTTATTTAACATAAATAATCAAAGAGATTTCCTAGGGGGTACAGAAAAATCTTATATTTTTAATTTTGGAAAAAATAAATAAGGTTTATTATATTTCCAATGATTTTATATAGTACATATTGCAAATACTTCCTCAATCTTTTTTTTACTTGCTATATATATGTTTGGGCCAGGTCGTCCAGGTCCCAGACCCAATACGTGAGGAAATTACTATTTTACTTCTAACCGGGAAGAAAGTCCTTACAGGCACTCTCTTCAAAGAGATATCAGATTATGACACTCGTCACGATCCCAGAGGTTTGACAACTGTACTTTTGTACTATAAATATAGTACAATTTCATCATTTGAAGGTACACTTTTCCTGCCATTTATGACACATTCTCAAATTTAGATCGATTCTCCCAGCTTACTGACTTAAGCATCGGAGGGGCGTTCTTGGGAAAACCCCCCGGGTCACTCATTCTTTGCTTGTTTTGTAGGTTGGATTTAGGTTCTCGAGGCGCATCCGCAGGCCCTGTTCAGACAAGAGTTCCGCATTAGGAACACTACATTTACTTTTTCGCATCTCTCAAAACGCAACTTATAAAATCAATATCTCGACTTTGGTATAATAAAAAATTATAAAAATTATATTTTCGGAAAATATACATCGAGACGAATCAAACAATATCTTATATGACTATGTTTTGCTTTACGTATTAAACAACAAAGTGAGTTAAAGTTATAATGTGAATAGTGTCAAAAACCCTAATGTAGCAACTAAAAAAAGACCGAGGGAATATCAAATTTGTAAGGGACTAATTACCTCATCTCTATCTTCCATAGCCGACTAGGTTTTACTTGTTATTTATGCTATGCAATTATGTAAATTTAAAATTGAAAATTTGATGACGGTTATTTATTTTATTTCACTAATAAGACAATGCATGGAAATATAAGAATCAAAAGGAAATTAGGAAGGCACTATTTGGCATCACATTATTTCATTTACCCCTAACTTAAATGAATAAACATTTAAGTCACCTAAAATAAATAGTTGTGTTTAGGAAATGAGATGAAATAAAATTTAAGCTCGAAAATTGACTAAAATTAAGTTGCTATCAAAAGTAACAACTTATTTAATTAAGGTGCTGAAAATTTTATCTACCTTATCTGTTTAGCTTGTTTCAGCTACCATATCAGCTTCAGCTCATATATTCAAACATAGCCGAAATGAATAGTTCGTTGTGGATGAAAATGGGATAAGGGGAAATGGATGGGTTTATAATAATACAATATGAGTAGCCAAAATAGTTATGATACGTAACAAGTTGAATAGTCTTTATGCTAGCAAGATAAATAGTTATAAGTTCATATCAAATAGGTTTGTCAGGCCCTGTTCTTTTGGACTGAAACGGAGCTGATCTGAACTGAACTGAAGTGAGCTGAACTAAACTGAAATGAAGTAGTAATTATAATGGGGATGAGTTGAACTGAACTGAACTGAATAGAGCTGAAATGAACTGAATTGAATTGAACTGAACTGAAGTGCCAAAAACTTAAGTCCAAAAGAACAGGGCCTCAATAAGACAAATAGTTATTGTTAATTTGTATCAGCTAGTTACAATATCAAGTCAATTAGTTAAGGTTTTATATCAAATATAACTACGCAACAAGTAAGATAATTTTGGATTTATATCAAATAGTTACGGTAACAATTCAACCCAACCCAAATTGATGACTTTATATTAATTAGGCCTTGTTCTTTTGGACTTAATTTTTTGGCACTTCAGTTCAATTCAGTTTAATTGAGTTCAACTCTATTCAGTTCAGTTCAGTTCAACTCGTCCCCATTATAATTACTACTTTATTTCAGTTTAGTTCAGTTCAGCTCCTTTCAGTTCAGTTCAGTTCAGCTTTGCTCCGTTTCAGTCCAAAAGAACAGGGCCTAATGGTTACCAAAATAAAAGAAAAACTGAACTAAACTGAACGAAGCTGAACTGAATTTGATTTTATAACTATATTTAAGTAACAAGTCAAATTTTTGATAACTTCATATCAAATAGTTATGCTACAATTGCTACCAAGACTAATTGATATAGTTATGGAAGATTATATATCAAACGAAACTAACTTTTGATGGATATTGGCTTATTGCAATATTAAAAATTAAAGTATGTTTTTACAGTTTTACTTCAATTATGTACACCCAACAGTTAGCTTTTATATCAAAAAATGAAAGTCAAATACAGGCCCCAATCTTTTGGAATAAATATTTTTGCAATTCAGTTAAGTTTAATTCATTTCAAATCACTTCAGTTTTATTTAGTCCATTTTAGTTTCTTTCATCTCAGTTCAGTTCTGTTAAGCTCATCTCAAATATAAATTATAATTATTACTTCATTTCGGATCACTTCAATTCTGTACATCTCCATTATTCAATTCTTTTCAGATCAATTCAGTTGTGTTAAAATGATATTAACTAGCTGTCGTGCAGTGATTAAATAAATAAAATTTCTTCTACTTCTCTGATTAATAGCTTAATTAATTATGAACTACATATATCAAATTCAACATACACACGTTAATAGCAATATTAAATACTCCCTCCATTTTAGTTTGTTAGTTATGTTTCTTATCATGGCGTTTTATTTTGTTGGTTATATTTGAAGACTTTTTTTTTTTATATATAAATCTCTTTGGAGCCTTTTGATTGGTTAATAAAGTTGCAAAAAACGTCATTTATTGCTTTTGTTATTTTTTAATAAAGAAGAAAAAAAACAAAACAAGCACTTTGCCTTTTTTTTTAAGGAACAAGTACTACTTTGCCTTTTCCAAGTACTTGAATGCTATGTACCATGGATACTTTGAATAGGTAGTTGTCTCCAAACCCGATTCGTCACTGGCTGTTTTGGGGACGATTTCAATTCTTTCTTTATAATTGACCGTACTCATTAACATTGTTTTTCTGTTTAACAGTTTTCAATCCTCGCATTCGTATCCGTTTTCGACCCCGTTCCCGTTTCTGTGCAACCTAGCTTGAATATATGTCTCTTTTTTCATCCAATCAAATAAAACATTCATGTGCAGTACCAATTTCCTTAATCCATATGCATGTTGCTACTACCGCTTCAATGTAACAATCTATGGTATTTGGATGGCTAGGTACGTCTCGGTTAGATGTAGGATATAGGATCTGATTAATGCAGCTATAGGTTTTATGCTTTTTTTTGGTCTTTTGCTCCTTCTAGCTTTGATCAGTCCAACGTATGTAGTTAGTTTGATACTCCTTCCGTTCCTAAATGTTTTTAATTATTTTTAATTTATAAAACATAATATAGTCATACGGGGTTTTGTTTGATTCGTCTCAATAAGGTCGTTATTAATATCCGATTATTATAATTTATATATATATATATATAACAAACGATATTTAAGGTCAAACAAGTGCATTGACATATGTACAAGTCAAAACACATACTCCCTCCGTTCCCTATTTTTCTTTACATATGCCCTACACATCACCCACTTTATTAGTTGCAAGTTGTTTCTCTCTCATCAATTAGTATAACAAAAGAGAACGGAGGGTGTGATAATTAATTAAACCAAGTAAATATAGCATAGTGTTATAGAAAATAGGGTTTAAGTAGTAGAGAGTATTTGTAGGACAGAATAGATATGTATTCATGTTATTATTTCATAAGGGAGTACATACATATATATATATAGACATGGGAAACAATTAGGGTTTCCTTAGAGAATTATACACCTAGTATCTAGAATATACTAGAATAATCATAGGGGTATAATGGGCATCCACTAAATACATATATTATATAACACTCCCCCTTGGATGACCATTATCGAATAGTATGCCTCATTAAAACCTTACTAAGAAAAACCCTGTGGGAATAAAAACCTAGTGAAGGAAAAAGAGTACATCACTTTCGTAATACGTTTTATGATGTTGCCTCATTAAAAACCTCACCAGGAAAACCCAATGTGGGACAAAACCATGGTTAAGGGAAAAAGAGTGCAACACGTATTTTCTCCCCCTAATGAATGCATAACTTGAGATCTTTTAGAATAATGAACCCAACGTCTTTGGTAGTAGCTTCGCACTTGAAGTAGAATAAAATTCAACTAGCCCCAATAAAAAAAATGATTGTTATATAAACATAATCATGACTTAGCTTATACCATGTAACTCCACTCAATGGTGATCTTTGGATGCCAATGACTTGATAATGAGCTTTAACTTACTTATGTGTTAACATACAAGGTGGTTTGGTAAGCCTTGTTTCTAAATAGAACAACATATAAGCTTTTTAGTGAACTTCTGGTCACTCATTGCATATCAATATCCAAGTTGATCAAAAATAGAATTTCCTTTTCTTGAATTTTCTTAAAAGTCACATCCAATATAGCTCAATTTCAATGTTCGTTAATTATGTCTTGCCATTCAAAACATTCACATATCTAACATAAGAGAGCGTCAGCACATTATTTCATATCAAATTGAAACTTCAGGTTTCCCTTACGGGTGATTATACTTATACATTACACCTGGATGGCCTAATTGAATTATCACATCCAATCACTTTCTAAATTCTGGTCAGTTTTCAAACAATAGTGATCACTTTATTATACCTACACTCATGCAGGCCATGATGATTAATATGATTGATATAAACCTATATGCAAGTGTTTATTCTATATACTTGGCAAGACTAATACTTTATGCAACAATTATTATTCTACTCTGCTAGAGCATTGATTATATTATCATGATACATGTTAATGAAGTTGGACATATTATACTCTTCTAGAGTATTTTAAATAATCTTGACACATATCAATTTTACTAACATAAATATATCTAAGGAAAATTCATCATAACGTATCATTTTCTTTCATATTCAACGATATTATGTTCATACGAAATATGGTCTACCACGTTTTTGGTTTAATCTATGTTTGTGAGCAACTTGGTTGCCCTTCTACGACAACATTAATTTTAATTAGGGCACTAATAATTGATTCAATCAATGACATTCTAAACATTCATATCATCTTCAGGATGGTATCATTATTCTAAACATTTAAACTATCTTGTTGCCTCTATTCAAACAAACTGACCATCAATGTATTTTATAACTCCCAGAATAAAAATACTATCTCCCCCCTAATCCTTGCATATAGGGGCATGAAATTAGTCAACAACATTTAATCTCATATTCTTCTTAAACCACGATTCTTTAGGCAATGTCATGTACCATGTAAAGTATTATTCATAAACCACATCTTTCTCACATTATTCAAAGTGTTTCTCACAAAGTCATTATCATTCTCGATCTTAAACTCATAGAAGTATTTATTTGTTAAATAAATATTATGTATTCATGTTTACAATCCTTATGAGCTTTCACATAAATTATAATCAAGGAAACATTGTGCAAACATGTCTAGTATTTCCTTCAATGATACAATTTCTCATTCATTTCTAAAAAAATGAGTATATCTAGTTATCTATGCATCATTAATACTCACTTATAGTTAATTTGTTATCTTGAATATTTACCAAAGGATTGCATATCATTTACTCAAATACTTCGAATATTATTTTCGCATGACAATTGGCACATTAGGGACATATTTGTTTTACTAGGGTGAATAATTTAGCATAGTGTAAAAAACTACAAAAATCATGTCATGTAAAATCTTCAATTAATCTTGAGGATTTATGAATAACCTTTGTAAATTTAAGGAACACCATTTCCATGTACTTTCATTCGTCATAAAAACTAAGGGACTTCGATCATACATACAGAATCTCATGTTCAATTTATTCATTATTCCACTACTGTAGGTATATAATTCCACATATTATTAAATCTAAACACATATCAAGAATTAAAACTAAACAAAGTCATGAAAATCCTAAGTGTCTCCTAGAATTATCTATTATTAACCCCAATTATAATTATTGAACCAATTATATTCATGTCAAGAGAGAAAAAAAAAATTGTTAACATGTGGTCAATCATTGGTACGACATCATACATTATATTACTTAAAGCAAAATCACAAGCATCTACAAAGATGAAATTTAGTTCATACACCTTTAATATAATCAAAACATATACTCATCATGTTGTTGATCACTATATACTTCTTATATATATCTATAAGGATGTATATTGAAACTAACATGAACACTAAAGTCCCATGATTAATTAATGGCTTGGCTTGGCGACTCACCATTAAGCACAAGCAAAGTTGAAACAGATATATACAGTAATCAAGCAATACGTATATAGACGAACAAAAAAAAGAAACATGAAATAGAAAACTAAAATTACGTATATAGAATTAGAAACAACAATTAAACTAATTATGCAACTAACTAAATAAAATTACAATTAAATAATTCAAAAAAAAATTGTGGTGGTATCCTAATGATGATTTAAGTGTTTTGGTAATTGCTATGTGAATTGTGAAATCAATCGCTGGAAATAAGATTATTATTGTCTAATATTTCTAAATCCTGTTTATTTGTAAGCAGAGATCAATAATGCAATGAAAATAGGTGAAACTCAAACTAAATTGTCCATAACTCAAAAATATGAGACCTGCTAATAGATTGATAGGATCCTGTTGCATTAGTGCTGGTATGATCGCACCCAAAGCGTACACAACAAACACAAATCAGCAAGTGCATTCGAACACAACCTAATTACTGAAATACATACCAAAGCGACAACGAAGGCATTATTACGACTAAGATCACGATCCCAAACTAAAATACGAGAGACAACACTCTAAGAGCTTAAGAAGCAATTCCAATCCAATTTCAAAGGATTTCGAGTTTAAAATCTACAATCACCAAAACAACTGACAATAATGTATAAGTATTTCAATTTTATTAAAATAGAATTCGGATCACGGAGAAAACTCAATCCAGTAGTCATCCACTGATTTTATACAAAACAATCTAACTCTCAATTTCACTTAATTCAATTATTTCCTAATTCATATATTAATACCAGAAAATTGAATTTATCATATGAACATTATCAACAATAAAATAATCAGCACGTTTAAGCCAAAATCAAAATAACGAACTACTTGCAACTCAAACGAAAATCGTAAAATCAATTTCAATCAAACAAAACTGAAGTTCAATTTTCTACTTAAAATTCAATTATAATCCCAAAATACAATATTAATCTGTCTTCCAAACTAAAATAACCTCATAAATCAGGAAAAAAATTAATTAGAATCAAATTGTGATCAAATTCAAGACTAACATCATATAAACTTCTAACCAACTATTCAACACCCAATCAAATCATAACCAAAACAAATTGAATTAATAATGAATTACTCAAAACCAATTTGATCCAAATAAAAATGATAAAAATCAAAATTGATTAAATGATTTATGATGAAACTGATTGGT
>PYUH01000078.1:2461152-2480844 GCA_016808085.1 Suaeda aralocaspica
TTTTTTTTTTTTTTTTTTTTTTTTTTTTTTTTTTTTTATAAATTTGTCATTTGTACATCTGCACTCTATTTTTTTCCTAGAGTTTTATACAAAATGAATGGTTGAGGCGAATAAGTTAAAATTAAGGAAGATGAATTATACTGCTTGTTTAGGTGCTGAAGAATAGGTAGGTGGATAAGCTTTAGAGAAGCTAGATATTGAAGTGAGGATGTACCTTTTGGAGTGCTGAGATCACCACCCTCTTCCAATCTTACTAACCACAATTGGTCTTAAGACAATTACGGAAAATGTTTTTCCTCAATTTATGATTTTCTTTGTTTGGTTTGGTAATATATGTAAATTATTTTTTTCCTTAGAGTTGAGTAGCTTTTCTAGTGGTGGCAAACTTTTGAAACTCTTTACTATGGAAGAATTAGATTTTACTTAACTTTTTTGTGACGGTAAAGTAAGTACTACTAGAAAACCCTTATTATCCCATATGATGGATAGACAGTGGGATTGATTTTGACTTCTCATCTTCATTTTGATGTCATTCTGCCAGAAGCTTAGTATGGAGTAGTGGTGACTAAGTGAGTAGTGAAACACGTAGCCAAGAGCTTAGTATGTAGTGTCTTCCATTAGAATAGAAAGGTAAGTAGTGTCAATTTTATGATGTCAATTTGAAGCCTAAATTTTCTAGAAACAACTTGGAAGAATAGGTAGTTTTTGTTGTATGTCCAGCTGCCAAAAATAAAAATTAAAAAATATTGAAGCCTAAGAAAATGTGAGGGTTTTAAGGACACCTGTCAACAGTTTCTCTATAAATTTAACATATGGAGTACCTTCATGGTGCTTGTGCTATGAAATTGGTACCCTTTCACTCTAAATAACAGTCTATGATAAATCACAAACACTATGAACATGGAGAAGATGAGTTCAAATCACAAAAAGTTGCACATAGCCTTGTTCCCATGGCTTGCATTTGGTCATATGATTCCGTTTTTAGAGCTCTCAAAATGCTTAGCAAAAAAGGGATACCATATTTCCTTTGTTTCAACTCCTCGAAACCTCCAACGTCTTCCTAAAGTTCCTCAAAATTTATCCGACTTCATTGCTTTTGTTCCTCTAACTTTGCCTCAACTCGAAGGTCTACCTCACAACGCTGAAGCTACTTCGGATGTAGGCTATGCCATGGGTTATGATCTCCTTAAAACGGCCTTTGACGGTCTACAAGAACCCATGACCAAGTTTTTAGAATCATCTATTTCTTCACCACATCCCGTAGATTGGATCATCTATGACTTTGCCTGCTATTGGGTGCCTCCTATTGCTGATAAGCTAGGCATTCGAAAAGTCTTCTTCTGTTTAACTGCAGCAAGATTTCTTGCGTTCTTAGGCCCAATGTCACAGGATATTGATACTAACCCTGGCGCAATTGGTCTGTGGAGCTGCCCCGAGATTCTAACTAGTCCTCCACACTGGATCCCCTTTCCAAATAGCGCAGTTTATCTCCCGCCTTATGAAGCTAGGTCACTATATAAAGCTGTAACAGATAAAACCTCTTCAGGTGTTTCAGATTTTTTCCGTTGTCAGGCTAGTAATAAGGGCAGTGATTTGATTGCTATGCGCAGTTGTATGGAGCTGGAAGGCGAATACCTTCAACTAGTAGAACGACTTGCTCACAAGACTGTGGTTCCAGTAGGGTTGTTACCACCATGTGTTGACAAGAGCCATGAAGATGATGACAATGATGCTTGGAATTCTATTGTTGGTTGGTTAGAGAAACAAAGAGCTGGAAGTGTTGTGTATGTAGCCTTTGGGAGTGAGTTTGTACCCAACCAAGAACAGTTTACTGAGTTAGCTCTTGGGCTGGAGCTATCTAGAATACCTTTCTTCTTGGTGTTTCGAACATCAGGGATTTATTCTTCATTGGAGCTCCCAGAGGGTTTTGAGGAGCGGACTAGAGACCTTGGGATGATCTACAAGAGTTGGGTGCCTCAAGTCAGAATATTAAGTCATGGCTCAGTAGGAGGGTTCTTGACTCATGCTGGGATGAACTCTATCATTGAGACACTTGCGTTAGGAAAGCCGCTAATTATGCTACCGCTGGGGATTGATCAAGGAATAAATGCAAAATTTATGGAAGAGAAGAACGTTGGAATTGAAATACCACGGAATAAGGAAGATGGTTCGTTTACTAGGAACTCCGTGGCAAAGTCGCTCGCACTGGTGCTCCATGATGAAGCTGGTAAGACATACAAAGATCATGCCAAGAAAATCAGTGCAACTATTGCTGATACAAACTTGCAAAACCAATATATTGACAAATTTTGCTGTTGTCTTTCTTAATGGCCACAAATCTACAATGTAATGGAGAGTAGAGTTCATCACTAGTTTCTGTTTAAGTTACATTAGTTAGTTTCTCCCTCAGGAATATAAGTGTCAACTTTATATGTTTTTGTGTAATTTACATATTTTGAAATCTACCCTTTTTAAATTTTCAATGTTCTAATGACATGCTTGTTGGCTGCTTTTGCATTGAGATTTATGAGTTTGTGGTTTGAAACATTTCTTATTGCCCATTGTGATGTTCAATGTATTCATTTCGTAGACGTGTTTACTCCATCAAATTACAAACCTGAACCTACACTTGAAGACTTCTGCCGAAAATCAACCACCAAACACCACTGTACTAAACCTAGACTTACAAAATAAACTTTATCTCTTTGGTAGGGGTGAGCAACACCGGGTACGAGTCAGTTTTAATGGACCCACTTCTGGTCCTAGATCCGGACTCTTTCTAGATTCCGACTGTGGTTCTATTTTTGAGTTGGAAGAATTGTAGATACTATAAGAGAAAAATATCCGCAAATTATATTAGGTAAGTAATTGAAAAGTTGACTATTAGTTTAATTAAAATCTTCAACTCAATACGTATTTTTACGAAACGAAAACATTTGAGATTTTTTTTTGTTCTTATACAAGTATAATATACAACCCTCAAAATCCAAATATATCACCAGAATGCCATTTGATTTGAATTAAATCCAAATCACTTGATTAACTGGGCAAACTCCCTAATTTGAATTCTCCATAAGATTAATGAATTATAATTATGTGTTTGGTCAATAAAATTTTGGCATCTGTTTTCAAACAAACGGCCAATAACTTGAATTTTTTTTAAGAGAGTTAGTAGATTTCACTTTTATAACGGTGAAGTAAATATATAGGACGGATTAATATTTTTAATGTATAATATAATCGATGGATTAGGTAGTGTCCAGTGGGAATTAAGTACTTAATTAGAAGTGAGTAGTGAACGATGTTGCCAAATTTGATTATGCAACAATCCTACAGCACATGTTAACAGGCTGTACTAGTAATTTGACTTTTGAAGTTCTAATTATCTCTTTCACTCATAACATTTTGTTGACAAATCACAAACACAATGAACATGGAGGAGATGAATTCCAAGCACCAAAAGCTGCACATTGTCATGTTTCCATGGCTTGCATTTGGTCACATGATGCCATTTCTTGAGCTAGCTAAATGCTTAGCCACCAAAGGACACCATATTTCCTTTGTTTCGACCCCTCGAAACCTCCAACGCCTTCCTAAAGTCCCTCAACATCTATCTGATTTCATCAGCTTTGTTCCACTAGCTTTGCCTCAACTTGAAGGCCTACCTCACAATACTGAGGCTACTTCCGATGTAGGCTTTGCTATGGGTTATGATCTCCTTAAGACGGCCTATGATGGTCTACAAGAACCTCTGACTAAGTTTTTGGAGTCATCTGCTTCTTCACCACTTCCCATAGATTGGATCATCTATGACTTCGCTTGCTATTGGGTACCTCCTATTGCTGATAAGCTTGGCATCCGAAAAGTCTTCTTCTCTATATTTTTTGCAAGGTTGCTTACAATCTTAGGCCCGATATCTCAAGATATTGATACTAATCCTGATGCAGTTGGTTTGTTGAGCTGCCCGGAGATTCTTACTAGTCCTCCGCATTGGATCCCCTTTTCTGATAGCACAATTTATCTTCCTCCATATGAAGCAAGACCGTTTTTTCTTGGTGTAACGAAAAAGACTTCTTCAGGTGTTTCAAGTATTTTTCGTTTTCAAAAATGTATCAAGGGTTGTGACTTGATTGCTGTGCGCGGCTGCATGGAGCTTGAAGGTGAATATCTTCAATTAGTAGAAAAGCTTGATCAAAAGACTGTGGTTCCTGTAGGGTTATTGCCACCTTTTGTCGATGAAAGGCATGAAGAAGAAGATGATGATAATGCTTGGAAATCAATCATTGGTTGGCTAGACAAACAAAGACATGAAAGTGTGGTTTATGTAGCCTTTGGGAGTGAGAATGTTCCAAATCAAGAACAACTCAATGAGTTGACTCTTGGATTGGAGCTATGTGGGATACCCTTCTTCTTTGTATTTCGAACATCAAGGATTTCTTCTTCAGTGAAGTTGCCTGAGGGGTTTGAGGAGCGAACAAAAGGCCGTGGAATGGTCTACAAAAGCTGGGTGCCTCAAGTCAGGATATTAAGTCATAACTCAATTGGAGGGTTCTTGACTCATTGTGGGGCGAGCTCTATGGTTGAATCACTTATGTTAGGAAAGCCAGTAGTTATGCTACCATTGGTAATAGATCAAGGCATCAATGCAAGATTTATGACTGAGATGAAAGTTGGGATTGAAGTGCCACGGAATAAGGAAGATGGTTCATTTACTAGGAGCTCTATAGCGGAGTCAGTTGCGTTGGTGCTTCAAGATGCAACTGGTAAGACATTTAAAGACCATGCCAAGACAATCAGCACAATTTTTGCTGATAAAAGCTTGCAAAGCCAATATATTGACAGATTCTGTGATTGTCTTTATAATTACAAATCTAACATTTAGTAGAGAGTAGTTAATCACTAATTCACTAGCATTGCAAACGACTGAAGCAAGTTTCTCTTCCAAGAATAAGATGTTAACTTATATGAGTTTTATCTGTTTCGTGTAATTTACATTCTCAGTGTTAGAATCCACCCTTTAAGTTGTCAAGGCATGCTTACCGGTTTATTCTTTCACAGTGTCCTTTGAGCGAGGTCTTAAGTTATTCAAGTAGATTATGTTTCTTTGTGCTGTTTAAATGCGTCTTCAATGTCCATGTGTTGTATTCACTACATCCTCTTTGGGAGGTATAGTAATAAGTGATAATTCAAACCTTGATATATATTTGTCCTTAATCATTAATTAGTTTTCGAGTTTGAGAGAGTACAATGTCAAGCTATAGTGCATTAGTGCTGAAGCAAACATACTCCTTTAGTCCTTTATGTAACAAAACTACCAAAGGTAGAAGTTCAAGACAAGTATAATCTAAGGTGTAAGCTAGAAGAGCTAAAAGCTATACTACATAAACTTTGCTAGCTGCAGAAGCATAGAAAGGTTGGAGATGGGCAAGGAGGCTGATTCTCAGCACGCGGCAATTGTATTCCTGGACGTAAGATGGTGGCACAAGAAGCCATGCTTTTGCCAGACAGTGGCCACATTGATTCATGTCCATTTACATATTGCCTGCATTCTAATTATATAATTCGAAAAATTTCATGTTTCTAACAATGAGCTTCTTGCCTGATAAAGAATGATGAAACCAAAATGAGAGGTTAACAACAACCAAAGCTACCATATATGCCCACTTTATCCTGAACAATGGATATTAGAAGAATGTACTTATTCTGTTATGCACCTATATGTCATAATGTCCAGTTGACATTAATTTTTTGTTTATTAATCATTAGACAACAGAACAATGCATTATTTACCGATCACATGAAATACTCTTGAACTTAGCTAATTTTTTTTTTCACCTTATTTTTATTGACTTGAACTGTTAAAAAAAAAAAGTAGAATAAGGCTTTAGATATCATGTTTTCTTCGGCTTAATCAATAACATCGGCAATGCTTGATAACCCCTTTATTAAATTTATTATAAGTGACTTCATTATACTACCTCTAACCCAAAATATTTGCTATATTTTGACTTTTTTACTATTTATTTAATTTCGTTCATCTACATATGTAAGATTATAATCCTATGAAATTATGAGGTATTATTTGATTCGTTTCGAAACATACTTTCCAAATATATAATTTTTAATATTTTTACGTACATAAAATTAGAAATATTAATGTTTAAAATATATTTCAAAAAACGTATAAATTTTTAATTTCTGAATTCACCAGTGTTTACCATGTGATGGTGGGACGAGTAACATTGTTACGGAGTATTATTGTACACTAATTAATTTGATGTACACCCAACCAAACTTAGAAAATTGTGCAACTTTTCTTGGGAGGCGGGTAGATTTCAATTTTGTACTAATAAAGTGGGTACCGCGGAATAATTTTATAATGGAATTATGCAGTGTGATTGATTTTGTTATAGGACCTCCGACTTATTTTATAATTTATAACATTATTACTTAGTCGTTATATTAGGATTTTTGACACTATTAATTATATAACTTTGATATACAATTTTTAAAATATTTATTTTTGAAGTTATTTATTAAAAGATGCGAAAAAGAGAATATAGCAAGTGACGGAGGGAGTAGTATACTTATCGGTGGGTATTGAAAGATGTTGCCAAAGCATGTATCACACCCAACAAAATAAATAAATAAAATCTCAATTATTTGATTCAGAAACAATCTTACAGCACATGTCAACAAATTGTTCATAAAAGCAAATAACAAGTAAACATATATGATATTCACAGTTTCGTAGTGCTTGTAATTTGACTTTTGATATCTTATTCACTCATAATACCATTTTGTTAAAAAATCACAAGCACAATGAACATAGAGGAAATGGATTCCAAACACCAAAAGTTGCACATTGTCATGTTCCCATGGCTTGCATTTGGTCATATGATGCCATTTCTCGAGCTAGCGAAATGCTTAGCAACCAAGGGACACCATATCTCCTTTGTTTCGACCCCTCGAAACCTCCAACGCCTTCCCAAAGTTCCTCAACATCTATCCGCCTTCATTACCTTTGTTCCTTTATCTTTGCCTCGACTTGAAAGCCTACCCCTTAATGCTGAGGCTACTTCCGACGTAGGCTTTAACATGGGTTATGATCTTCTTAAGAAGGCCTATGATGGTCTACAAGAACCCATGACTAAGTTTTTAGAGTCATCTGCCTCTTCACCACTTCCTGTAGATTGGATCATCTATGACTTTGCTTGCTATTGGGTACCTCCTATTGCTGACAAGGTTGGCATTCGAAAAGTCTTCTTCTCTATATTTATAGCTAGGCTACTTACAATCGTAGGTCCAATATCTCAAGATATTGATACTAATCCTGATGCAGTTGGTTTGTGGAGCTGCCCTGAGATTCTTACTAGTCCACCGCATTGGATCCCCTTTCCGGATAGCACAGTTTATCTTTCACCTTATGAAGCAAGGCCGTTTTTTCATGGTTTAACAAAAAAGACTTCTTCAGGTGTTTCAGATCTTTTCCGTATTCAAAAATGTGTTAAGGGCAGTGACTTGATTGCTGTGCGCAGTTGCATGGAGCTTGAAGGTGAATATCTTCAATTAGTAGAAAAGCTTGATCAAAAAACTGTGGTTCCTGTAGGGTTATTGCCACCTTTTGTTGAGGAAAGCCATGAAGATGATGATAATGCTTGGAAATCAATCATTGGTTGGCTAGACAAACAAAGACACGAAAGTGTGGTTTATGTAGCCTTTGGGAGCGAGCATGAACCAAATCAAGAACAACTTACTGAGTTGACTCTTGGGTTGGAGCTATCTGGCATACCCTTCTTCTTGGTGTTTCGAAAATCAAGGATTTCTTTTTCAGTGAAGTTGCCTGATGGATTTGAGGAGCGAACAAGAGACCGCGGGATGATACAAACCAGTTGGGTGCCTCAAGTCAAGATACTAGGTCATAACTCAATTGGAGGGTTCTTGACTCATGTTGGGACGAGTTCTATGGTTGAATCACTTCTGTTAGGAAAGCCACTAATTATGCTACCGTTGATGGCAGATCAAAGCATAAATGCAGGATTTATGACTGAGATGAAAGTTGGGATTGAAGTGCCACGAAGTAAGGAAGATGGTTCGTTTACTAAGAACTCTATAGCAGAGTCACTCGCATTGTTGCTTCGAGATGAAGCTGGTAAAACATACAAAGACCATGCCAAGAAAATCAGCACAATTTTTGCTGATAAAAGCTTGCAAAGCCAATATATTGACAAATTTTGCACTGATCTTTATGAGTACAAATCTGCAATTTAATGGAGAGACTTTTATCACTAGCTGTTAAAGGGACACAAATCGGTTTACCCTGCAAGAATAAAATGTAAACTTCTGTCTGTTTTGTGTTCTTTATGAGTATTAGAATCCACCCTTTTAATGTGTTATCCAAGCGTAATGACATGTTAAGTACTCTGTTGTGCATTGATTATTAAGCGTGGTCTGATACTTAATTAAAGAGCTTATGTTTTTGTACTGCTGAGATAAGTCTCAGCTTAAAATTCTGCTACAGAGCAAAATTAAAACGCGTACTAACAACCTTCTTCAACAAAAAGCTTCTATTGGATTGAAAAAATAGCACTAGACAGTCGACGTCTATTTGTCATCTACTCATACAACAGAACCCCTGCCGCCACAGCCCCTCCCCAACCCTCCAACAAAAATCATAATTAAAATAAGCCAATGAATTTCTGACTACATCATTGCCGAAGCATCTGCTGCAACTGAAGGACTTGATGCCTCTGCTCTGGAGGCAAGAGATTAATCTGCTCTGGTGTGAGACTCATGACTTGTTGTAGCAGTTGATTCTCCACCTCAGGGGTTAACTGAAAACCAAATACAAATTATTCAATGTAAGCTGAAGGATTCATCAGCCAAATGCTTAACCTATCAAACTTAGGTAGCGACTGAATTGTAGACTGTATAATGACATACAGGAGGAGGACGAGGAGGCTGACTCCCAACAGGCAGTTGTCCTGGACCTAAAGATGGTGGTGCCGGGAGTTGTGCCCCAGTTGTGCTTTCTCGAGAAACAGGTGGCCAAGGTGATGGCCTTTCCATTTGCATGTTGCCAGCATTCTGATTATTATAGTCCCCAGTCATATGAGAGCCTCCTGTCTGGGGAAAAAATGAATAAGCGAAGTGAGAGGTTAACATTTTAAAAAATGTTCAATTGTCAATGCTATAAATAACATTTAAAATGTTCATTGTCATTCATTTAATCACCATTGAGATGATGACGCTGCTTTATTTGCTACATTACAATTGAAATTCAATCCTGTTATTGTTGTATATTACTAGCTACAATTGGGTCGTTAGCTCAAGTTTTCTTCAACTTAACATAATTTGAGCCAAAGCACCTTAGCGATTAACTTTAAGACCAGAATTTTCAAGTTTTCAACTTGTCATATGTTGAATATGGAGAGACAGTTGGCAATTTTGGACTTAGCATGTCGGTATCATGGTCAAAACAGGTTACTCTGTCTGTAAGCATTGTCAAGTAGCAATAACATTGACAGGTTTTCCGCCCAAAATGGCCCTTGATGCATGAAAAAATGACACAACTATTATACAAAGACCTATAGACCCATTTCAGTGCATGAAGTTAAACCACTCATGTTTGGACTGGAAAAGGATTAGCAAGGCTGAAACTTGGCTCTATTGGCAGCTTGGTGGTTGTAGAGATCATGGTAGTGGTGTTAAGATAAGATAATGGAAAACTGATAAGCAATGGGATCAATTACTGCAGTTCAACGGCGAGATGGGTTATGGGCGTTGAGTGGACTTTCTGTTCATGGGAAACTAAAATTCAAATTGTATCCTGTGTCAAGAGAATGCACATTCCAGCAGTAACACCCATCAAAATAGAATAAAATAATTTTTCTGGCTTTAAACAGTAAATACAAGATTCTAACTGCATGTCCAGTATTTAAAAAAAAAAAAAATGACTAGCATTATTCTGCATAAAAATTAAACAGTAGAACTTCTAGTTCAGCACACATCCATTAGTTGAAAAATAAAGAAGAGAGGGAGGGAGGCAGAAGGATAGACAGTAGAGCTTGAATAAATAACTAACATAACTGGTATGCTGCCTATGACCCAATGAATTCATTGTAATTATATGCACAGTTGCACACAATGAGTGTAATAAACAACAATACAATCTGAAAAAAAGAAAAAAAATGTAAGTGACTAGATTTTTTATAGGACTAAGTTTTGTTATTAATATTGATTAGATTCTTAAAAAAGAGCAGGATAAACGCAATTAATCGCAACAAAAGTACACAACTACTTGAGTAGTCAACATCCAGAAAGATTCCCCATCGTACTAACAGCTATTTGAGCTATACAAATACCTGATACTGGGACTGGTGAGGTTGCTGATGAAGGATAGGTGGCTGCCCTTGAGGAAATGATGCCATTCCACCAGAAGGCCTGTTATTTGTCTAAGAATTTCCACAAAAAACAATCAAGATTAAGTAGTACATGTTAAATTCGCATTTTAAATCCTTAAATTACAGCTTACATGATACATAGGCTGTGAATGGTGCATCTGAGGAAAGCCTGCATTCTGAAAGTTCAAATTTGTGCCCATTGGTGGTTGATACTGCATCTGTATTGGAGGCCTAGGTTGTGGTGGTTGTGGAGGTAGTGGAGGTTGCAGCAGATGATGGGAAACACCACTTGTCTGCATTGGTGGCTGTAAATGGCCAGGCACAGGTGGCATAGGAGATTGATAAACAGGAGGAGGTTGCGATCCTGAATGCATGGGTGGTGGGGGCATATTAGGAACTTGAGAAGACTGCGGATGTGGCAATTGGTGTGCTTGGGTATTCAACTGACCCCTAGGCTGCTCAACTACCTGTGGTGGTAGGGATTGAGAATTAATACTCTGTATAGGAGTAGAGGTGATCAGCAATGAAGGTTGATTCTGCTGTTGCTTTCTTGGAGGAGCTTGTGTCTGGGTTACATTTGCCTGGTCAGCAAAACCAACTTGCTTAGCTGATGAGTTAGCCAAAGGGACATTTGCCTGCTGAGCTGGAGGTGTTGGTTGTGGAGCCTGAGGCTGATTGCTCTGAGCCTGAATCACAGTTCATCACCATCACTTAATGTAGTCATAAAAAATAAATGCAATTATTAGATTTACACAGAGTAAAATACTACCGCTTGTGGAGCCTGTACCATACCAAGCATAATTTGTGCCTGTTAGAAAACAGAAATAGGTATATAAGTAGTCAAACAAGGGATCTCGCAGAGACTACTTAAAAGTTTAAAGTTCATCATATACATCAACAACCACTACACAGATCAACTTATATATACGCTACAATTCTTGAAAGAAACACCAAGATTCTCTCCGATTAGTTTGATCAGTGCTTTGCTTGTACACTCGTCTATCATCAAAAGCAAAAGAAACACTAAAGAACTGAGAATGATTAAGATAGTTTCTGGTATCTCTGGCTTACTAGTGCACTGCTATGTCTTTCGGTAATTGTAAATGCCATTTCTAATAATATGAATATTTAAACATAGTAAAGCTAAGTATCCTGTAATTATCTCTTTTTATATCCTGTAACTTATACAAAATTCCTAAATCCTGAACTGCCGGTTCTTCATTAATCCCTACTAATTGGACTACACCCTCATCAAACATCCTTGCCAAGTGATCTACCACAACATTGCTATCTTTTTCTTACACTAGATCTTCCCATTGTTCTTCACAAGCCATTCCCAGCATAATGCCAATAAGTCGATAAATCCACCTTTAGGATACTATCATCTTGTCCAAGGAAACAAGGTAGCCCCAACCTCAAAGTATTTTGTTCAGCCTCCTATTTAAAATAACGGTCCTCACATGCGAGATGCCGAGACTCATGCCCTCATCCTCAATCTAAGTTTTGCAAACTTCAACCGCTTCACTCGCTTAGTTTCTCTAATAAATTACCACACTCCGTCCGATACAAACATCTCAACAAAGCAATCACAATATTTAACCCAAGATTAATAGGTTCAACCATACGAGCGTTAATGGCTTCCTAAAGAGGAGATTTTACTAACCTAAAAGGTCAAAAAAAACAAAATTCGTTATGACCTAATAAGTAGTACTTCAAATTAATCAACCTAATTTTGCAAAATAAGGGTTATCATGAGTGAAGATCAAATCTTTCACAGTTTTACTAACCTAATTTCCAATAATTTGAATCGAATACATTAATATCTCGTACAAATTACATCAAAACTTTGAATTCAAAAAAATTATACAAACAAACAAATTGGCAAAAAATTCAAAAAACACAAAAAAAACCCTAATTGAAACCTGAAAGAGGGCTCTAGTTAAAAGAGGGTTTTGAATCAAAATCTTTCGCGCTTGCTGTTGATTCTGCTCAATTAACGACTGCAAAAACAACAAAATCAATCAATCAAAAAAATTAGGGCAAAATTACAGCAACATAACAAGTAATAAATGAAGATAATTCAAATAATTGAAGTTTTTTTTTTTTCAATCAATTGATTGATTTCTGCATTCAATTAATTCGAGAAATTGAAAGAAAATTGAAGAAAAAATCGAAAAGAGTTAAAGAAGAAAATTGCCTTCATTTGACACATGATGTCGTAAAGTTGCGATTTCGACATTCCGGCGAGGTTTGAGGCGAGACCATCGCCGGAGATTTGGTTTCCCGCCATTGGAGTTGAAAAGTTTGAGAGGAGTTTGGTAGTGTTATTAGGGTCACAACTCACAAGGTTCTTTATTATTTCAATATACGGAGAGCGGGCGATTGCCCGAGGAGAAGAGGTTGCACAGGTTCGGATGCGAGACTGGAAAGGAAAGTTCGTTAATGCACACCTTTAGAGCTAGTTGAGCGGGTGAGTGCTTGAGAGGAAAAAAGGTTGCATAGTTACGAATGCGAGTGCGGAAAGTATGGTTAGTATGGTTATTCGTTAATGCATAGCCTTATTTCTAATTCAACAAGAAAGACCGATGTGCCTTTATTTTGAAAATTATCTACAAAGAGAAATAATTAAATTTAAAGAGGCTGAAATTAAGTGTGTGGCGTCTTATATGTTCACTTACAACACGTGGTAGAGATGTAGAGTAGAAATAAGACGAGACCCGAGATAACCATCCGAAAGCCGAAAAGGAAGACTATAAATCATACTTTTCTAGAGTTATGGGTCCTGACTCCCAAAATAAAATTAGCTAAAATTTTTACCTAGTGTTCTTATGGTAAAAAAAAAAAAAAAAAGAAAGAAAGAAAAAAAAAAAAAAACTATTGTGCCAATATTTAAAATATCAATAAAGGGCTTATATATAAAAGGTTTGTAGTGGTGATCTTGTTGTGATAGTAAACCCGTGTTATAAGGATTGAGTGAATTTGAGATAGACATTGTCTGAAAGGGTCTTTTGGAAGCTGAAAGTAGTGGAAAATTAAACCTTACATATGAGTCATATAAGAATTGACCGAATGTAACCTTTAAGTTAAACATGTCAAATTATATACGTAATTTTTTTTTACAAAGTTAATTAATACATAGATACAAGTAAAAATTTATGAAAATAATCCAAACTTTGGACGATATTTTAATAAAAGACCCAACTTTTGTTTTTTCATTTTTGGACCTAACTTTGGAGCCTATTTTCTGTTTTTGGTCTGAGTAACCGGCAACTAGCTATTTTGGTGTTTTATTTTTAATAATTCTAATTTGTAATGTTTAGACTTTTTTTTAGCTTCAATTTAGTGCAACGTTTTTTTTCCGGTTTACTTTTTCTTGTTTTCTTTTTCGTTTATGGTAAATCTTATCTCCATTAACAATCAACAAAGCTTTCACCCACCATCCAACCCAACCACCATTCACCATTCCGCAACCACCCACTCATCGCCATACTAGAACCTCCAAAGTCCCACAACCTTTAATTAAACCCTTCTTCCCAAAAAAATAAAACCAAGAAAAAAAGTTTCAATCTTTTCCAAAAATTGCATGACAATATATACATTATCATCATCAAAAAAAAAAAAATTAAATCTCAAAAGAAAAGTACTAAACTGATAAAAATTACTTTTTTCTCTAAGTTTAGAGCTCTGACTTCTCTCTAGCTAGTTTTCCTAAAGCTTTTGTCTACTTTTTCTTCTCTTATATTCTTCTAGTCTATCATTGAGGTTGTTTATTTAGAAAAAAAAATTCATCAGATCATTTTGAGTGGATTGATATTTCCTCATGAGAAACTAATGCGTTAGTCCCTTGTTTATCGGTCCACTTTATTAGGCATAAGCAGCCTCAATAAATTCTCAAAAAAAACAAAATAATAAACTACTCCGTAATTCATAGCAAGAGAGAAAGGATATCGAAATAAAGGAAGAGTGAGGGAGGAAATATGAGGTCAAAGTCAACAAAAACTGCAAATATATATATTTATTGGTCATTTTAACCGCCTAATAAATGACATTTACCTTATTTTGTAGGTAAAAATTTATTAGGGTCCAAAAATAGAAAATATGCTCTAAAGTTAGGTCTAAAAATGAAAAAACAAAAGTTGAGTCTTTTATTAAATTATCGCCTAAAGTTCAGATTGTTTTCATCAATTTTTCCTATATATAATGATAGAATTAGAATTCAATAGAATTAGAATTGAACCATAATTTTTTTTGTAGAATCATTATTATATACATATTAATCCACTACCCGGCGGCCGATGTATTGCCCAACAACTAGTTTATTTAAAAATATTAATTTTACAATAGATCAAAATTTAAAGTAATAAGTATTTCTCCAAGATGTTAGTAACATTTTTTTCTTCAAAATGTTACTCTAGATACTCCGTAATACTTTATTCCGTAAATCTAGAATGCTTTGGCAAATTTAGCTCTAGAAACACGTGCAAAAATTTATTCAGATCAATCAGTTGTATTTTCATTACAATTATATTGCAAGATTCAGAGATTGATGGGTAGCTCAAGTGGTTAAAGCTTCTCTCGGTTCTAGAAGATCCTGAAATCGATTCTCACCCCACCCTTGTGGCTCCTTCGCACCAAATAAAAAAAATAAAAATTGCAAGATTCTTAAATATATCAGGGTATACTCTAAATTAACCTACAATGTGCATATATGTATAAAAGTTAACCTAAAAATATCTAAATGCATTTGTCAATAAAATCGTTATTTATACTACTATATTATATTATGGATAAGGTTCCCCTCAACCGAATGCTACTTGTACTCGTATTTAATTAAAATATATTTACAATTTACTAATTTTCTAGTTTTCGTAAGTTTCTTGCCATCCAATATTTGTAGGAAAATTATACTACGTATAAATAAACGATTAGTAAGCTTAAGCTTTTAATTTCATCTTGCACAACCATAATAATCAAATACTTCTTTTAACACTAACCATAGTAAAAAATTCCTTTGATTTTTATTGTTATATAAATTGACCTCTCTCATTCTCTTACACAATATAACTTCTTGCAATCCAAAATTTGTAAGAAAATTATTACATAAACAAAAATTGAAGTAGCGGAGCATTATTCTTGCATAGTGATAGCCTATGTAAATATTTACGTAGGCTATCACATAGCTTGTTCGTTTATAGCATTTACTCTTTTCTATATATATATCATGGACGTTATGGCTAAGGATGGCGTTTATATTCGTTGTCACCACGACATCGTTTCAGTGATTCGACCATTGCCGAATTTGTCGCCGTCTCCTCCGAAGCAACTCACGGTTGACATCATCTTAAGAACATACCATCGCATGGTTTATTATTATAGCAACAATAATAATAATATTAATGGTCATCATCAACGTACTAGACTTATTAGTACAAGTGAGTACCCGTGTGCGCATGCATACAAATATCAAAAATCTATATATAAACCCTATTTGTATGCATGTGTTGGAGATTTTATATAAGGTGTAACAAGATTAGCTAAGTAGTTAGTTAGCTAGGTAGTTAGAAGCTCACAAGTTGGTTAGATGATACAATTAGTTGTATGTATAAATAGAAAAGTTGCTATATTTCCCATTGAATTGTATTACACAATATATTGCTCTTACAGAAATAATAAAACACTCCTTCATTTTCTTCTTCTTCCTCCAAGCTATTCCCATGGCCACCACTTTTCACTTTCTTCCACCATAACCGCGAATTCTAACATGGTATCAGAGCACTCAAGGTGTTAGATGACATGTCACAAAGACCAATTGTCAACTTCTTGGCACTCTTTCTCATTCCTTCAATTGATATTATTCATTAGTTGAATGGTGTTTTTGGAATGATTGGTGGTAATGTAGTTGTTGATTGAGATGTTGGCGTTGATTCTTGAGCAGTTGTGTGGTGACTTCACTAATTAGTTACTTGAATTCGTTTTGGATTGGAGTTTGTTGGTTTTGTTTGAATGATTGTTAGTTTTTGCAGTTTAGTTGTGATGAATATGTTGGGACAATGAGCTGTTTAGGGTTTGTTGTTGGTTGTATGTTACGCACTTGATCATTTCCTTATTGTTGCTTATTTCACCCTGTTTCTTCACTGAATTTCCTTTGTCTTCCTGGCCTTTTAGTGATATTTCTTTCTTGATCATTTTCATGACCCATAATGGTCTTCTCATTTCATTGCCCATAGTGGCTTTGATTTTTGAGCCCATAGTGGCCTTTTCTTGTCTGCCCTTTGAAGCTTGTTTTTCCCGCCTATAGAGGTTGTTTTTGTTCCCATTGAGGCAATTTCATTTTGCCCACAGTTGGCTTCTTTGATGATCCATAGCGATCAATTTTGAGATCCACAATTGGTCTATTTCGCCCATAGTGGCATTTTTCAGTTGTGACCCGTAGTGGTTTTCATGCCCTTTGAGGCTTTCTTTGTTGATCCATTCAAATCATTTTCCTGAGTTCGTCCATATTGGCCAATCGAAATTGAGCAACAGCCGGAGTTTTAAAAAAAAAAAAAAAATAAAAGTGGCAAGTTTTGAGAGCCCATAGAGACCATTGATAATTATTTTGGAGTTTGTTTTGGTGGTTTGGCTGGCTGTAGTGTTGGAGTTGCTGTTGGTTTATGGAATCTGAATTTTTGGAGTTTGATGTTTTGGTGATTGGTTTTCGGCTTGGTTGGAATTCATTGGTTTTAATTGTTTTAGTTTTCATATGGTGGTTATGTGGTGATTAACTACAGTGGCAACAAGGTTGTATGGTTTATGATTTATTCTGTGTTGCTGTCTCGATTTGCAAACTGAAAATGGTTTATGATTTATTATTTGCAATAAAGAAGAATGTGAATTTGCACTTTCAATTAACTTTGTTTTATGATTTACTCTCTAAGATAAATTAAATTTTGCCTCACTCTTGTTTTATATACAGTATGAAAATCATACTCATATGAGATTTTGTTTTATTCGTCTTGATGATGTATGCTTTTTGTTGATATAATTTTGATATTTTACTTCTTTGTAATTCGAAATATTGACATTTTAAGTAATGTAATGAAAATTATGAAAAATGCAAATGTAGCTACTAATTAATGAAATATAGAGGGAGCGAGTATGTGTATGGAAATCAATGAGATCTCATTGAATTTATCTTAATCTGTAGTTATTATATTATTAGTATATAATTGTATTTAAATTAATAATAATAATTCATATAAAAGCACAATTATATTTCTAATTAGATAAAAACATAATGCATCTCAAAAGTGGTTTAACATTTAAAAATTATTACTGTTAATATAAGAAAATTGATTGGATGATGCATAATTATTTAGTTCTAATCTTATAAGACAAAGTTTTATATACACCCGGTGTACGTACATTAATTACTGTACAACGGGTTTAAAGTTACACTTTTTTGCGCTCTAGTTACTATAACAACTGCTCGATCAACTTATACTTCATTGTGTTCAAGTTATAGGTTTTTGACTTCTAGTTACCTTAAAATCGATCAGTTCAAGTTATCATGCTCATACTTACTTTCTAATTCTAAAAAAGCACAATAATTTTAATGAATTAATATAACTTATTATTATGTCATATATAAAAGTTATTTGTTCAAAATATTTAATAAAATTTCTTAAAGTTACCAAAAATTTGATCCTAGTTACTAAAAAAATTGGTTAAAGATGGTCGTTGTACGGTAATATTATTGTATACTGGGTATATACAATATTCATTCATCTTATAACTTAAAAAAAAAAAAGGTTCCTAATTTTAAAATCAAGCTGATCGAGTATGTAAATATCTTTCAACTATATATTTTCTCCACCGTTTCTTGATTTTTATTTAATTTTATATATTTATATCTATTTCAATTCATCTCTCTTACAATCTTAGCTTGTAGATTTCTTGATATCTAAACTTTGTAGGAAAATTATTTACGTTATTAATTATATATATAAAGGAGCTTTTTTCTTAATTATTATTATTATTATCATTGTATTCGATCGTATGTTGTTTTGCATTCTACTCACAATTAAGTCATAACCTAAGGTACATAACGTAGCTATGTTTAATGTTCCTTTTCCAATTCATTGCTCCCATCAAAAACCAACAACACCATCGTTGAATTCGCCGTCGCCTCCGAAGTACCTTACCGTCTACTTGACCTCAAGAACATACCACCGTCTTATATATCTTGGTAACGTGAATGACGACACCTTGTTAATTAGTAAACATCATCACCCATCGCCTTATGTAACGAAGTATAAAAATCCTATTAACCCTCAACATTGCACTCTATGTAAGGCATACATCTTTGACATATTAATTAAACACATAAACCTACATCCTATGGATGCCCTTCATGAATACGATGTTTTAACACGTGAGATCGCACGTAAAGCGGTTTCCATGATTAATAATAATGAGAACACTGGTGTTTTGGATTACGAGGTTGTAGAGCTTTGTCTTGATCATGATTACGAAATTTGTAACGAGGAAGAGTATACGAGGTTAGTGGCCGAGGGTGAGGAGTTCGAGGAGATGTCTGAGGATGAGATGGAGGAAGGACCCATTCCCGCTAGCCAGTCGGCTATTGAAAGGTTGGAGAGGGTTATGGATGCAGAGTTAGTGTTCAAAAACGATGACGATAATACATGTGCTATTTGTCTTGAAAATTTGGTGACTTTGAACAAGGATGATAGTACAGTTGATGACTTGATGAACAAGTTTGCTATTGCAAGGTTGCCTTGCAAAAATTAGTCGATGAGTATTGAAATTAAAAACTGTAAATAGAATGTTAATGTTAATAGGTCTGTCAAATTGTTACAATTGTTTATATGTCCGGTGTAATACATAGACAGCTCAAGCATGAATTCGGTTAGACGTTACCCAGTAGGCAATAGTACTTATGCTACATATTGGTTTACAAAAATGTACTTCAAAACAAAAAAAGTAGTACTTCATATTACACAATTGGTTGATGCCTCGATTATGTGTACAATGACAAATATAGCTCCCATAAACATTATAGCCTAGTTCATAAGTCAAACAACTTTTGTCATATCCATACATTAATAGTAAGAAGAAAATCTTAGTTAAAGAATAATTTAGTTAACCTAATTAACACAAACAAATTGAATCTTATTATATAGTATACGGTACAACTTTAGAATTGATCCACTGGCACTCAAATCGACAACAAGGGCAAACATGATTTTTATGAAGCCACTTAACGACACAACCCTCATGAAAAACGTGC
>PYUH01000078.1:2481046-2492143 GCA_016808085.1 Suaeda aralocaspica
CATCTCTCTTACAATCTTAGCTTGTAGATTTCTTGATATCTAAACTTTATAGGAAAGTTATTTACGTTATTAATTATATATATAAAGGAGCTTTGTTGCTTAATTATTATTATCATTGTATTCGATCGTATGTTGTTTTGCATTCTACTCACAATTAAGTCATAACCTAAGGTACATAACGTAGCTATGTTTAATGTTCCTTTTCCAATTCATTGCTCCCATCAAAAACCAACAACACCATCGTTGAATTCGCCGTCGCCTCCGAAGTACCTTACCGTCTACTTGACCTCAAGAACATACCACCGTCTTATATATCTTGGTAACGTGAATGACGACACCTTGTTAATTAGTAAACATCATCACCCATCGCCTTATGTAACGAAGTATAAAAATCCTATTAACCCTCAACATTGCACTCTATGTAAGGCATACATCTTTGACATATTAATTAAACACATAAACCTACATCCTATGGATGCCCTTCATGAATACGATGTTTTAACACGTGAGATCGCACGTAAAGCGGTTTCCATGATTAATAATAATGAGAACACTGGTGTTTTGGATTACGAGGTTGTAGAGCTTTGTCTTGATCATGATTACGAAATTTGTAACGAGGAAGAGTATACGAGGTTAGTGGCCGAGGGTGAGGAGTTCGAGGAGATGTCTGAGGATGAGATGGAGGAAGGACCCATTCCCGCTAGCCAGTCGGCTATTGAAAGGTTGGAGAGGGTTATGGATGCAGAGTTAGTGTTCAAAAACGATGACGATAATACATGTGCTATTTGTCTTGAAAATTTGGTGACTTTGAACAAGGATGATAGTACAGTTGATGACTTGATGAACAAGTTTGCTATTGCAAGGTTGCCTTGCAAGCACGTTTTTCATGAGGGTTGTGTCGTTAAGTGGCTTCATAAAAATCATGTTTGCCCTTGTTGTCGATTTGAGTTGCCAGTGGATCAATTCTAAAGTTGTACTCGTATACTATATAATAAGATTCAATTTGTTGTTGTTAATTAGGTTAACTAAATTATTCTTTAACTAAGATTTTTCTTCTTACTATTAATGTATGGATATGACAAAAGTTGTTATGACTTATGATACTAGGCTATAATTGTTTATGGGAGCTATAATTGTCATTGTTACACATGATCGAGGCATCAACCAATTGTGTAATATGAAGTACTACTTTTTTTGTTTTTGAAGTACATTTTTGTAAACCAATATGTAGCATAAGTACTTGCCTACTTGGGTAACGTCTAACCGAATTCATGCTTGAGCTGTCTATGTATTAGCACCGGACAATATACAATTGTAACAATTTGACAGACCTATTAACATTAACATTTCTATTTACAGTTTTTAATTTCAATACTCATCGACTAATTTCATCCATTTTTAATCCCCCACCTGACTATATATACTTCATAGCTATATAGCCTAGATATCAACTAGTCAATAGTCACATCCAATTTATAGTCCCGCACCCGATTATATACATCCTAGCTAGGGGTGTCAGATTAGGTTACAACCCTTTGGGTTAACTGAATTGTCCTTAACTGGAACTGAAATAACCTAAACTGAAAGTGATATGTAACCTGAAAATGACTTGCATTGAACGGAAAGTGACTGAAACCGTTATTGACCGATAAATCAATTGATTGAACTGAATTGAACCCGAACTGAAAATGTCTCAAACTGAAATTAACTTGTATAAAACCTTAAAAAGGACAAATCAAACTGAATCGAACTGAATATTAAGCAACCTGTTTGATCTTTTGACCTAACCCAACCTAAACTGAACTGATATGACCTATAACTCAATCTTATGTAAAAAAAATAATAACTGATATAAGGTGTTCTATTTGTCTTGAATATTTGGTGACTTTGAACGAGGATGATGATAATAATAATAATACAGATGACTTGATGAACAAGGTTGCTATCGCAAGGTTACCGTGCAACCATGTTTTTCATGAGGGTCGTGTCGTTACTCATTAAGGGCCTGTTTACTTTAGCTTAAATCAGTTCAGTTCAGTTCAGCTCCGTTTAGTTCATTTCAGTTCAGCTCAGCTTCGTTCGATCAGTTCAGTTCAGCTCTTCTTATATTTTGCTAATCATTAATCCTTAATTAAAAACTTTCACTTTAGTTCAACTCCAATCAGTTCAGTTCAGCTCAGTTCAATTCAGCTGTTTTATGCTGAAGTAAACAGGCCCTAAATGGCTCCATAAAAATCATATTTGCCCTTAGTGCTGATTTGAGCTATCAGTGGATTGTTAATCATTGGCGGATCTAGTATGGGTTCAATTGGGTTCATTGAACCCAATCAGATTCCTAGAAAAATTTGCCAATTTTTGTTTATTTAAAATAATAAAAAAATAAAAACAGGTTAAATACCTTTACAACAAAATAACATCATTGTGTAGCACATAGCCTAGTGGTTAAGGTTGTTATTACCTATAGTATCACAGGTATTATTTTATTTGCTAAACATTGTTGCTTTTTATTTTGTTGTTAGTTTTTTGTTTCGATTGTTTGTTTCTTTACTTTCTTTGTTAATTTTTTGATTCCTAATTGTTAGAATTTGTTAGTTTCATTGTGAATTATTCTAACAATTAGTTATCTTAAATTGTGTATTGCCACGAACTCGGACGTCTGCTTTCGAGCAACCCGACTCTATATCAGAAAACCCGAAATTTTGGTCTTTGAATAAGTGTGAACCCACTCGTTAGGAATCCTGGATCCGCCACTGCTGTTAATGAATTATAGTTCTACAATATAATTAGATTTAATTAATTCTTGTTGTTTGGGATGGATGTATATATTTTGTCGTAAGAAAATGGCTTCACGTTAGTCCTTGTTGCCGATCTGAGTTGTCGGTTGATTCGTAAAGTTTAGACTTGTTACTTATTGTAATCACAATTAATTAGTAATGTCCTGTTCTTTTGGACTCAAGTTTTTGACACTTCATTTCAGTTCGGTTCAGCTCTATTCAATTCAATTCAGTTCAGTTTAGTTCAGCGCGCTTCAGTTCAGTTCAGCTCATCTCCATCATAATTACTAGTTTACTACTTCATTTCAGTCTACTTTAGTTCAGTTCAGTTCAACTCCTTTCAATTTTGTTCAATTCGGTTCGGTTCAGTTCAGCTCCGTATCAGTCCAAAAGAACAGGGCCTAACTTTGCTTGTTCAACCTTGTTAATGGGCTATTATAAACAACTATGCCTTGTTCTTTTGGACTTAAATTTTTAACATTTCAGTTCAGTTCAGCTCTATTCAGTTTAATTCAGTTCATTGCTATTCAGTTTAATTTAGTTCAGTTCCATTCAATTCAGTCCACTTCAGTTCAGTTCAACTCATCTCCATTATAATTACTACTTCATTTCAGTCCATTTCAGTTTAGTTCATCTCACTTCGGTTCGGTTCAGTTCAGTTCAATTCAGCTTCGTTCAGTCCAAAAGAACAGAGTCCTAGTCTAGCTTGTGCGTATGTATCCACAATGAGTATATGCGTCATTATAGACATTTACTATATTGGAAATTTAATTTCATACATAGTATTACTTTTCACGATAAAATGAAACTTTTCGTATCACATTATTTTCGATTTTAAAGATATTTTACACAATTACGAAATGAATATTACAATTATCGGCATTATAAATAGTAATGTGTTGAAAATATGTCCAAAATGCTCGATCAATTCAAATGTACAAAAGTGATGAACAAATTAAAGCATAAATTATAAATGTATATACATAATCAACAATAACGTGTTTATTTTAAGTCACCCATTTACTTAATTACTTGTGCCCCAAGTATCTCATATACTCCGTATATTTTCTTAGTTTTGACATCTTAAACCAAAAAAAAAAAAAGAAAAATCCATAATATCAAGTGTGATACTTCCAAAATTTAAAAAAAAAATTGTAATATTTGATTTTGTAAAGGTAAGAATCTTAGAAAAATCTTTTAACTAAAACTATAGACTTATCTTATCATATCATATCATAACTAATTAAATATCAAGTGTACGTAACATGCATGCATGGTAGACCAACCAGAAAAACCCTAAATAAATATGGTATTTGATTTTGTAAATTTAAAAAAAAAAAAAAAAAAAACTTTAACTCGATCAAACAATAAACTTATCTTATATCATATCATAACTAACTCATGTTCTAGATCGAATATGGAAATAAGATTCGTTATTATCACTATACCACCCCAATATATAATGTATCTATATATATATATATATATAGACTTCTGAAGTCATACAAATATTCAATCATTTGCATCTTCATTTAATATCATTCACTTTCTTTCTTTCTTTCAAAATTCCTTGGAAAACATTTTAGAGATAAAAAGCCTTTTGTTTTGAGAGAGTACGTACGTACGTACGTAAGAATAATGGAAAGTGAGATGATGGGTGTTGTAGTTCATTGCGCTCATGAGTTCAAACGACCATATTTGCCACCTCCTAAGCATGTTAAGCAATTACTCACCGTTCGATTCCACACAAGATCTTATCATCGCATAATTTATCGCAACAACGACGACTCACCGTTGATTACTACACACTTACACCCATGTTCTCCCTCGGAGAACATTTACACTCGTTCGCGTAACCCTTATTGCAAAAGTTGTATGCTCGAAATCGTTCTCTTCCTTCTAGGACATGGCTACTCCTTGGATGATGCTATTGATGAGTTCTCTAGTTTTTTCTACGTGGTTCAACACAAGATTAACTCGATGTTGCAAAGTTATCATCATCTTAATGATGATGGTCATCGTAATTTGAAGTTTAATGAAGTTTTTTCCTATGAAGTTCGACTGATTGCTCCTCGTAGAGAATGTGACGAGGTTGAGTATAGGGCATTAGTAGCTGATGGTGAGATTTTCGAGCCGTTGGTGATGGTGGCATCCGCTAGGGCTATTAGCAAGTTAGCCTCTATTAAAGGGTTGGAAATAGTTGCCGATGTTCAAGAATTGTTGGCTAATAAGGAAGACGATGTATGTGCTATTTGTCTTGACGAACTTTTGGTGATCAAGAAGTCCAACAACAAGATTAATAATGAAGAAAAAGAAGGTGATCCTACTACAATTGAACAACTTAAAACTCATGACTATGATGACGACGACATTGACAACGGTGGTAACAACAACGACGACGACAACACAACCAAGAAGAAGTTGATTGTTAGACTTCCTTGCAAACATGTGTTTCATCAAGGTTGCATTGGCGAGTGGGTTCAACGAAATCATATTTGCCCGTGCTGTCGCTTTCGATTAGCCATGGATGATGCATGATCAATGATCGATGGTGTTTCCATTACATTTACATTGCTTTTTAAAATTTGCTAGTTGAGTACGTAATGCATGTATTGTATGGAGTTTGACGTTTAATTAGGTTAACAAAATCATCATTAATTACTTCGTATTGTTATTGACTTATTGTTTTAAACGTTAGTTGACTTGGTTATTTAGATTTTTGTAATAGATATGCATCATATAACTTAGGAAGTTACTTGTTCAAAAAGTATGTTCGGATAATTTGTCGAATGATTTAAGTTCAAGAAAATTAACAAAGAATTTTATTCATAAATTGATCAATGTTACATCGAATTGACTAAGATATTTTTTCACTGATATTTTATTTCATATCTCTTAACACGTATCCTTCGTAATTTCCTTCCAATTCTTATATTTCCATGCATCGTTTTATTAGTGAAAAAATAAAATAATAAAAAAAATAATAATAACCATCATCAAATTTTCAATTTCAAATTTACATAGCATAAATAACGAGTAAAGCCTAGTAGCGTACGGAAGATAGAGATGAGGTAATTAGTCCCTTATCAATTTGATATTTGCATAACCTCCTTGTATTTGGCGAAAAAAAAAAAGCTATAACATGCATTGCCATTACTTTGATTTACCACTAAAGTTTATACTGGCTTGCACATTTCTTTTATAGATGGTCTAAATTAAATTGATATGACCATTATATAGTTAGAAAAAAATGATATTCAATTAAACTAAAAGGGTACATTCCTCTTTTAATATTAAATGAGCAAATTTTGTGCTTTTGGTTGTACAAATGGTGATATTATATATGTAATTTTCCCATTTGCATATCAAATACTTGTCAAATTTAATATGGATGTGGCTCACTTTCCATTTTCGGTCATTCTGTATTTGAACTTTTCTACGATCAGTTTATTGTTGAGTAATACGGAGTAAACTAACAATGATAGATTATATTCCTAAATCACTCGAAAATATTTTCCAATAATTCAATAATCCTATGTACATTGACAAATATTTGACATTGCCATTGTATAATTTGTAGTTAGATTCTTCAACTTAGACGTGCTCTAACTTCTCATCAAGTCATTATCATATCATATTAAAAATTATCCACTTATTTAATTAAAGATAAAGTTGGTACTCGCTCAACCTTGTTACAAATCTCTTAAAAGACAAAATATATAAATCAAACAACACAACAAAAACTATAAAACACCAAATTTTACGCGTTTATTACAACCATGAAATTTTCCACTCACATGATCATATCACCCCCAAATGATCCATGACAGCTAAATTAAAATTCCCTCAATTTCATTCAATATTAAGTGGTTTTTAATTTCAACCCTTGTTAAATTCTTTAGTATTACTCAAATTTGCTAAAAACTCTAAAGTTCATTAGAAGCATAAAAAGAGCATATATGTAGTCAACATTTTATATGCTCTACTTTCATCAACTTTCTTTCTCTTATATCAAACAAACCAAAAGGTTAGTTTAATTAACTAGTACAAAATCATTCATTCATTCATCTTTTTATTAGCTAGTTACATGGGTATTGTGGATGCTGAAAATGGGAAGCCTAGGAGTACAGGGTTTTCAAGAGTGCGACCAACTCAAAAAACGGTCAACAACGTAAAGATCACCATTTTATGTGGGTTGGTTACCATACTAGTGCTTAGAGGCACCTTAGGTATTGGAAACCTTACTAGCTCATCTTCTGAGGCCGAGTATCAAGCCTTTCTTAAGGAGACTAATCGAGTCCTTGCCAGAATCCGTACTGACAAGGACCCTTTTGAACCTGATGATGGCCAATATGAGCCACCCTTCAACCCCAACATGACCTACATGTTGGGGCCGAAGATTGACAATTGGGATACCCAACGTCAGGATTGGCTCAACCAAAATCCGGACTTTCCTAACGTGATAGATGGGAAAGGCCGGATTTTGCTCCTTACAGGGTCAACGCCTAACCCATGTGACAACTCAATAGGAGATCATTATTTGTTAAAAGGGGTGAAAAATAAGATTGACTATTGTAGGTTGCATAATATTGAAATCATGTACAATATGGCTCATTTAGATCAAGAGATGTCAGGGTATTGGGCAAAACTACCTTTGATTAGGAAGTTGATGCTTTCGCACCCCGAATATGAGTGGATTTGGTGGTTAGATAGTGATGCACTATTCACTGATATGGTGTTTGAAGTTCCATTAGCAAAGTACCAAGATCATAACCTTGTAATCCACGGTTACCACGATTTGTTATTCAAGCAAAAGTCATGGATTGCACTTAATACAGGAAGCTTTCTACTTAGGAATAGCCAATGGTCATTGGATTTGCTCGATGCGTGGGCTCCTATGGGACCTGAGGGTCCAGTGAGGAACGAGGCAGGCAAGGTACTGACCGCGAATTTAGAAGGAAGGCCGGCTTTTGAGGCTGATGATCAATCTGCATTGATATACTTGTTGACTTCACAAAGGGAGAAGTGGGTAAATAAGGTGTTTGTTGAGAATTCATACTATTTGAATGGTTTTTGGTTGGGTTTAGTGGACAAATATGAAGAAAATGATGAGAAGTATCATGCCGGTTTAGGGGACGAAAGGTGGCCTTTTGTGACACATTTTGTTGGGTGTAAACCTTGTGGAAGTTATGGGGATTACCCTGTTGAAAAATGCTTGAAGAGTATGGAAAGAGCATTCAATTTCGCGGATAATCAAGTTCTTAAGCTCTATGGATTCAGGCATAGGGGATTGTTGAGTCCTAACATTAAGAGGTTAAGGAGTGAAACTGATGATCCTTTGAAGTTTGTAGATGAATTCAACATTCGCAAACACATTGTTGTTGGTACATCACAAAGTTAGGATTTGAACACCAAAAATTTTGGTTCATATTTATTCATTAATTGAAGTTTGTTGTAAACTAATACAAACTTGTTTCGAATTTTCGATAGACATTATAAGGTAGTTATATGACTTACAGAATTATACAACGCAATCTGTCTTGTGTAGTTTTCCATTGCTTTGGCATCAACTCAAGTTCGATGTAAAATGCACATATGAACTAGTACATTGACTTTCTTTTTATTTCCTGTATTGGTTTGTGCTGTATAAGCATGAATTCTTTGAGTTTGCACTTTAAATATGTTAAGTTGATGTTTAATTAAGTTTGTTTGACACCATGAATTTATTAGTCGAAGCTGAGTGAAACACTGAGTCTCTAAAGCTTTCGATAGAGGAGACAAACAAGCTACTTAGATCACGAATGGTACATTCGATTTAGCTTGATCAAATTTCAGCTCGGAACAGATGATATAAATTTGATATTGAACTTTCGGTATTGCAAATAATGAATCAATTCTAGTCATTAACTTCGGTATTCAACATTTGGGAACTATTTGGATCACTTAGGCGAGTACGCGACAATCATAAAACCTGATATAACATCCAAGCTTGTTACTTTGTTAGTATTATTGAAGCTTTAAGGTTAGTAATTTCCAGCAATAAGGGCCTAATTGTTGCTTAGTAGTCTATTTTATCATTTTTATGAATCTTTATGAATAGCAATTCTAAGATCTAATTAATTGATTGCAAAGTCAAAGAAACAGATTGCTTGTTAGACTGATTTTTCATTTTAAATTTGTGATACTAATATTATTATTAGATGCTTGTTGACTATAATACATTAATACGTGCAGTATCATGCATATAATCATATAAGTATGCCTGCTAAACGTGGGTTACATCCAATAATGGTAGAATACCATGATTAACAACAGATGCAGGCCAAGATAGTCGTCTTTCTGTTTACAGATAACTGCTAAATTCAACTGCCCAGCAATTCAGCAAATAGTAGGAAACTACAGAGAAGGATCAAGGTACATACAAATTCGAGCTAAGTAGCAATATTCTTTTTCGAAGCAAAATTGACAATTTGATTAACCACATTTGTAACGGGACCATCCTTTCCGTAATTCCGTGGGACTAGGAGCTGTGACCACAAATGTGTGGTTTGGCAAAGGATCACCACGAATAGTTGGGGAATACTTGGCCAGAAGCGGCAACTTGATAACATGACCATCAGACTAAACTACAATTCTCCGGGTTAGTGAAACACAAATCTAGCAACATGCTAATTCCACACAATATGAGCTAAAATTGTAATAAGAAACAAGAGACTACATCCACAAAAGAGTAGTATGATACATTAATTGCTGAACTCTTCATTCTATCTCAAGTACAAGTGTCGCAAAACTCAAAATTCCAACAAGAGTTTGAAACTTGAACATAGGACACATGAACACACAACCATGTGCAATTTATAACATGAATGCCCAAGTCCAGAAGATTACAATTTACAAACACAGGTAAGTCGAGATTTATAAACTAAAATGTAAACCAACTCTTATATACATATCAGCCTTATAATGTACTTGGCCATTTTGTACTTATATGCATAAGAAAAATCAATGAATGTGAATACAGATAGCAGCACATCGAATTGGCGCTCTCAAATGACCTAGCTATGTTCTAAAAGCAGCTGTGGATATGTTCAGAATAATCAGCTAGCTTTCAAAACTGGAACTCTGTATCGTGTAAGCAGTACCTTATTCATTATAGCAATCTGCTCTAACAGCTGAATAATCTTCTGCATAAGAAATCCACATGGCTTTCAGTAACTTATAATAAACAAACCAAAATGATACAATTATGTAGCAAGTGAGCAATCCATTCCACAACAAAAGATGGATAAAGGAGTCATGTAAACATAATACACAAAAGATGCAGGAATTATAGCCCAAACAAATTTACAGAAAAGAATGATAAACCTTGGAATCCAAAAGAATCAACAACATTAGCAGAAAAAAATGAATAGAAGTGTCGTAATTGAAAGAACCAATGGTGTTATCTGTCAATCTATAGATTAGTTTAATCTATCAGACGTTCAACATACAAACCTATCTCTGGTATAAGTTGAAAAGCTGCCTCAGATGATTCAATAGAAGATTCAGCTCATTGCAACAACTTATCCTACTCCCTCTCTGGGCCTCTGTCCATATTAACCGTGTGTTTGGATAGAAGGAAATGAGGGGAAAGGGAGGGAAGGGAAATGGAGGGATGAAGTTTTCTTTATTTGGATGAAAAATGAGGAAGGAAGGGAGTTGGAGGGGAGAGAAATGGAAGGATTAAGTTTTAAGAAATTGATTTCTTCAACAATGAAGAAATTTGGGAGGAAAACTCATCATTTTCCCTTCCCCTTCCTCTCCCTTCATCACCCTTCCGTTCTTTTCCTTCTTACTTTGTTATCCAAACAAACTATAAATGTCAAACTTCACTTTAAATATCCCAAAATAAATGTCATTTTTCTAAAATTTGGCGCTTAAGTGTTTGAAACTATAATACTATAGTGTTTGGCAATGAATCATCCTACTCACTCCGATGATTAAACAGAGAATTCAGCTCATTGCAATGACTCATCCTACTCCCTTTGCGAGCCTCTATCCCATATCAAATGTCAAACTTTACTTTGCATATCCCAAAATAACTGTCAGTATTATAAAATTATGCGCTTAAGTGCTTGAAACTATACTACTTTGTACTATAGTGTCTGCAGTAGTACTACAAAAGACACTAAACAACTCCAATAGGGCGAAGATTAGGAGAGACGTAGTGCCACACAACATTAGAGAGGGTAGTAAGAACATTTCTGACACCCAAGCCCTTGCCTGAACACATTACGTGTATTGTGTAAAGCTTACATTCAATTAAAGACCCCCCACCCCCCCC
>PYUH01000078.1:2492168-2514788 GCA_016808085.1 Suaeda aralocaspica
TGCAAATCTGCTCTAACAGTGAATAATCTTCTGCATAAGAAATCCACATGGCTTTCAGTAACTTATAAAAACAAACCAAAATGATACAATTATGTAGCAAGTGAGCAATCCATTCCACAACAAAAGATGGATAAAGGAGTCATGTAAACATAATACACAAAAGATGCAGGAATTATAGCCCAAACAAATTTACAGAAAAGAATGTATAAACCTTGGAATCCAAAAGAATCAACAACATTAGCAGAAAAAAATGAATAGAAGTGTCGTAATTGAAAGAACCAATGGTGTTATCTGTCATCTATAGATTAGTTAATCTATCAGACGTTCAACATACAAACCTCTCTGGTTTAAGTTGAAAAGCTGCCTAGATGATTCAATAGAAGATTCAGCTCATTGCAACAACTTATCCTACTCCCTCTCTGGGCCTCTGTCCATATAACCGTTGTTTGGATAGAGGAAATGAGGGGAAAGGAGGGAAGGGGAAATGGAGGGATGAAGTTTCTTATGGATGAAAAATGAGGAAGGAAGGGAGTTGGAGGGGAGAGAAATGAGGAAGGATAAGTTTTAAGAAATGATTTCTTCAACACTAGAGAAATTTGGGAGGAAAACTCCACATTTTCCCTTCCTTCCTCTCCTTATCACCCTTCGTTCTTTTCCTTCTTATTTGTTATCCAAACAAACTATAATGTCAAACTTCACTTTAAATATCCCAAAATAAATGTCATTTTTCTAAAATTTGGCGCTTAAGTGTTTGAAACATATAATACTATAGTGTTTGGCAATGAATCATCCTACTCACTCCGATGATAAACAGAGAATTCAGCTCATTGCAATGACTCATCCTACTCCCTTTGCGAGCCTCTATCCCATATAAATGTCAAACTTTACTTTGCATATCCCAAAATAACTGTCAGTATTATAAAATTATGCGCTTAAGTGCTTGAAACTATACTACTTTGTACTATAGTGTCTGCAGTAGTACTACAAAAGACACAAACAACTCCAATAGGGCGAAGATTAGGAGAGACGTAGTGCCACACAACATTAGAGAGGGTAGTAAGAACATTTCTGACACCCAAGCCCTTGCCTGAACACATTACGTGTATTGTGTAAAGCTTACATTCAATTAAAGACCCCCACCCCCCCCCCCCCCCCCCCAAAAGAAGAAAAAAAAAAGAAAAACACAGTAACCCTTAGTTAAACGCTCACGTCTGGCTTAGTTATAAGAAAAGGTGACACTACATTGACCCTTAAAGGGGACTACAAGTCCACCAGTACTTTGCATTTAAACACTGACTGAAATCCTTCATCATCAATGGATCCCAACATAAATGGTTTCAATAGGCCAATTTCCACAAGCAAAGCTTTCTGAATATGACCTACTCTCGCCTTAAATATAAAGTATAAACATACGCATCAAAAACATCATCAAGTATCAAATGAATAGTACTCCTAGACATATCTCTAAATTTCTAATCAGTCAGAGAAAACTAGTCATGTATAAGACTTACAATCAACTAGGACCAACTAAAAAAAAATGTCATCACTTTGTTCTGCAGAAAGCATAACGCTGAAAGTAACTACATTGAAAATTCATGAATTAATTAAGGCAACTAAATTTTGCCAAATGAGCTACTTTTTCCAGAATTGGGATGAACAATCAGATTCACTTCAGTTCATCAAAGAGACAACTTTAAGCAAGTGCTTGCTCTGGCATTTCACACAACTAATTTTTAGAAATGAACGACTACTCGAGGGTTATAGACATGGCCATTTCACAACAAAGTACCATGCTTGGAGTTTGAACAATTCAGTAATCGACAAGACAAATCTCTAGGCCAGTTACGTCGGCAACTGTGCTCGGCTAATCTTGCAACAAAAAACACTCCATCCTTCTTTATCTCTTCACAAACCTTACCAACTGACAACGTTTAAGGACTTAACATCCCTCACTACCTCATACTACCATAAGTGATGTATGGTCTAAATATTCATCATAATCATATAAAGTATAGTAGAAACACTACATTTTCAGCTAGCTAAAAAATTATCTCACATACATAATATCCTAACAATAACCACATTTAAACAAAAAACATAAGTCATTCTCCAACAAAGTATAACCACAAAACCAACATCAATTAAAGCAGAAAAATCTCATAATTTCATACTTTAAATTGCTCCAAAAACCATAAACCCAATTTCATTTTTTTAAAAAGAAGCTTTCTTTATCAATGGGTGGAGAAATATACATGCAATTAACATAGGCATTTCAACAAACACATAATATGCATACCCAAAAACCAGAAAAACTCAAACAAAATAAAATAAAAATAAAAATAAAATATAATATAATAAAAACCAACCTCATCTTTCTCCATAATCATAGCCTTAAGTTGCTCAACACTCTCCTTCGTCTCACCATAACTCCACAACCTCCGCCGTCGACGACGAATCCAAAACCACAAAAACCCCAAAAACGACGCCGTAGAAACCACCGGAAAAACCAACGAAAACAACCCTTTACTCCTTAGAATCCCAAAAAACGAAATTAACTTAGAATTCCAAAGATGAAGAGCAAAATCAAACCATTTGATAAACAGGGGATTTTGTGGAGAAGAAGAAGAGGAATTAGGGTTAGGGTTAGAATTGGAATTTGGGGATGAAGAAGAGGAAAATTGGGGAAGTGGGTTTGCTATAGGAAGGTCTTCATGATTACTTGGGTGGAAGATTGAGAGATAATTATCATCATTATTATTATGAGTGTAATTAGGGTTGTAATAATTAGGGTTTTGTGAAGGAGATTGATTTTGAGATGATGATGAAGATGAAGAAGAAGATGAATTGGGGGTGTGGAAATTGAAGGGAAGTGATTCCCAATCATTGAATCCATTAGTGTGTTCATCCATTTTGCTGAAAACTGTAATTACGATTTACAACATTTTACTTTTAAAAAAAATACAAAATATTTACGACGATTTTTTAATATATTGGTTGTTTACTTGTTCGTACACTCTAGGCCCTTTTTTAAGTTTATTTTATTACGTAGTGTAAAAGGTGTTGATAAATTAGTCGTATTAATACATTAGGTCTATAAAAATATATTACAAATATTGTCAGGTAAAAAATTAAAATGACAATTAGCACAATTACTATATTTAAGATCATAAGTTTCCTTGGTTGTTGGGCAAATTCTAGCATGGGAATAGGTTTTGACTTTCTTTTAACATCGCTTTGATAAATTAGATGGCTTAGGGTATTTGCTTTGGACGGCTCATCACAATCTACCTTGGCTTCAACTCTGAACTTGCATTGACATAAATGGTTAGAAGAATAAAAAGGAGAGTTCCCATGACATGCATTGTTGTTCCTTCTAAAACTTCTCCTCACAACCCTCTTCTTACTCTTGACCTTGTTGAGACCTCGAATTCTTCGACTCTTGTCTAGACTTGATTGGAAGCCCGTGTTTTCTAGCTCACACGTGAAATTGGCGAATATTCTATCCTGGGAGTACCACCTTTTGATTAGATAATATCAACTCCCTCATGTTACCCATGGACCATGGTAATATGACTTGAATAGGATTGTTTAAATTGTTAACAACTAATTTTGAATACACTACAAAATTTAACAACTAATTTCACAATTGTTTTAACAACTTGGGCCTTAATCTTCTATGGTGGATTGAAATGATCAAATTACCACCATATTTAATCAACAAAAAAGGTGAATATTCAATGCAAAAGGTTTTAAAACTAAGGGCAGCAAATTGTTTCACTTGGCATTAACCACAATCACACAAATACAACAAAAGAATTATTCCTTCAACAACTTAACACACAATACGCAAATCATAAAGCCTTCCCACATACAATTAACCAAAAACATCTAACACCACCACCAAAATTATGAGCATGGCAACCACCACAGCCCCAACAAAGGCCCAAGTAGTCACTCTCCTCCGCAACCTCCTACGCACTGCTCGTAAATATTCAGACTACAACATCAGACACTACGCCAAACGTCGAACACTCGACGGATTTCGACACAACAGCTCCCTTTCCGACTCATATGCTATTGCCAAGGCTTACAAAATCGGTGTGTCGCAGCTAGAGATAGCTCAGCGTCAATCTGTTGTTTACTCTCTCTTCAATCCTAAACACAAGTCTATCCTTGAGATGAAACATGAGAAGATCAACAACAAGATTAACAGTCATGAAGCAATCAATTGATTGATTGATTCAACATTATTATTCTTCGTATTTTTCTTTCCTTCAGAACTTAGAAATCAAACACGTATGATGCCATAAACAAGTTAAATTTCAGGTTGAACTCTTCAACTATATGTTATTCTAGTTTAGAATTTGGCCAACAATATATCACATATTCATAAATTTACTTGTTATATGCTTTTGATTATCTATGAGATTTTAGGCACTTTTCCCCATATATGCACATCCTATGTTAACCTATAGTTGTAACCTGATATTTTTTTACTCATCTTCCATGTACATATTTACCAAAGTAAAACATAAGTGATGATTTTGTACCAAATCAATTTGATTCATGTAATACAAGTAGTTCACGTTATAGAAGTGCCAAAAGCATAGGCTCTTG
The DNA here is from genome assembly GCA_016808085.1 of Suaeda aralocaspica. Lineage (NCBI taxonomy): Eukaryota > Viridiplantae > Streptophyta > Magnoliopsida > Caryophyllales > Amaranthaceae > Suaeda > Suaeda aralocaspica. The sequence goes on from PYUH01000078.1 coordinate 2,496,786, forward strand.
AATAATAAGACATCGCGAACTACAATCATGCTTCGAATATAAATCAATAGTGTGTAACACAATCGAATTTTCATTATTTGCAAGCTATTATAACATCAAATACACAGATTGAAATACAAGATATGTCCTCCCTCTTCTTTATCCTGCCTCTTGAGCTAATTTTCGATATTCGACTAACCCAAAACAACAATAAAAATAAGATGTAACAGTAATTCTAGCAAGGGATATTTAAACAAAAAGGGCAATCCTTTGGGTTTGGGTTATGGTATGGGTTACCATGCTGTATTAGGCTATTAGCCAAGCCACTCCAGGTCATCATTTCCCAAGCAGCCTGCGGCCACGTTGGTTGGCAGCACGAACTCTGTCATTTAAGACCAGCACATCATCATCAAGGTGGCTTAATGCTTTGTTTTGCCTGAAATGGTTGCAACAAATCTCATGTTAGAAAGGCTCAACAAAGAGATACATACTAGTGCTAATTGCTAATCAAGTCCAAGAAATGACAGTAAAAAAAAGAGAGAGAAGAAAGAAACGGTATAGGTTTAAAAACAGCGAGACTAACCGTCCGATCTCGGATCCCATGTCCTGAGCCATAACTTTCAACTCGCCTAAAAGATCACTCAAGTCTGACAAGCCATCATCTTGCTTCATCTTTTCCACCTGTCAGAATAAAGATAAAAAGAAATAAAAATACAAGCAGTATTTTTTTACAGCAAAATAAAGAGCTTAACAAGTCAACAGCACGATCAGCTATTTTGGTGTGATTAAAATGATGATAAAACACAAACATCTAAGATCTAATACAAGTTATTTATGAAAGCAATCTTTGAAAATAAGCATCATTCATAGTAAGAAATACAAACCTCGACTTTTTGCATAGCATTTGTGGGCTCAGGGGGTGGAGTCCGAGATTTTGAACGCCCATTGGGCATGGAGTTTAGCCCCAGTCTCTCCCTCTGCTCCAAGTGGTTACCCTTACTTCGGACAGGATCATCTGAAGAAGCAGAAATTTATAAGCAACAAAGCTATGTCTATCAGTTCAATTTCAAAAACAAAGAGAAATGACACAAACCTCTAAAAATAGCAGGGCCTTTGATTGGAGTAGTCTTCTTCGGCTTCCAAGTCTTGGAAAAGAGTCCCCCAAGACTTCCTAAAAGCTTCTCCCCCTGTAATCATTAAAATGCTATTTACTAATATTCTTTAAACTATAAGAAATGGTAAAAAATAAAAAATAAAAAATCCAGGTAATCAGATAGCAGTAACAATAAGAATGCTAATTCCTAGATGTAATAACAGAAGCAATCATGCAGCAATGTCAAAGATCATCATTCCACTGTTGAACGTAAACCTTGGGAGAGGGTTTGTAATGTGTGATGGTAATACCCAGAGAAAAAAAGAGGCGAAAAAAAAAAAAAAAAAAAAAGGTCAAAGCGCACAACCAAATACAGGCGCATGAATTGAATTGCTCATATTCTATTATGCCTCATTCACTAAGCACAACAATTCATTTGATGAAAGGCAATTACTTTATTACACAACTTCAAGCATGTAACATAGAATTCTCCCAACTATTTTACACACATGGACTGTGTGCGTGTGTTTGTGACTTTGTGGGTTTCAAGCACATCTCTACGCAATGTGAGTGTGTGTGTGTGTGTGTGTGTGTGCACAGGTGCTTGTGTGTGTATGTTAAGAATGGAAATCATAAAATATGTCGCATATAAAAATTCTTATTTCATACTTCAGTTTCTGAGATTCCAGTGGCTAGTTTACATTTAGAGAAAAATAAAATGTAACACAAGATCCATTATTGGTTTATTGTTCAAAGACAAATAGCAAGATATAAGCAAGATAGTGTAAATTGTTCTGCTAGTTCATTAAAGAAAGTTCCTGAAGCCATACGAAGTAGTGGGGAGATAGTATGTTGCAGTTACTCAGTATGGTGTCCAAAAGCTACAAATATTGGTAGTTGAGTTCTACTTAAAGAGCACCTTCCTACACAAATAATTTACTATTTTTAAAAAGAAGAAAGGAAAAGAAAAGATACCATACCCGACTTAGATCATAATCAATACTTGCAGCCTCATCATGGGCCCTAGTGATTTGTTCACCTTGATGATGAAGTGTGACTAAAGTCTTAGTAGCATCTTCTCTTATATCTCCAGCAATCTTCAAACAGTTATTTACAGTTTTTGTTGTCTCCTCGGATTTGTATACAGAATAGTTTTCTAGTTCCTCCATGCTCTGATTGTCCACACCTCCTGAGTCATAGAAATCATTCTTGTATTTGTTTCTTTGTGCATAGGTAAGAGAAAACTTAGAAGTCGATTGATTTGCTTCTCTGTCTCTATCATCAATATCATCATCAAAAGGGTTTGTCACGGAAGAACTAGGTAAATTGTTCGATGGTTCAGAAGCAGGTTGTGCAGAAGATCCTCGAGTCGGCTTCTTATCAGACTCATCATCAGAGTCAAAAGGGTTAGAGCTCGTGTTTTTAGGATCTTTCCGGTCAGCAGACCTAGGCTTAGCAAACCTATGTAACGGTGAATTCTTTATACCAATCATTGTCGAAACTGTATGTTGCATGGGAAAGAACTGACAGTCAAAACTCCAAAGCCTGTTTTCACAATGTTAGAAAGACTTGACAAGTTCTCTGCAAGCTTTGCTGATACACAATTGAAGCAGCAACAGAAAACTGCATAAGAAGACATAAACATACATCAAATTGACAAATCAATCACAAAGAAATTGGAGAGGGCGTTTCTATGTTTTGTACATAGTACATAATTAGAAGGAAAATGGAATAGGACGAATTGAGGAAGGGTAACAAGGCGAACTAGCAACCAATGGTTACCCTTGGATACAAACTATGTTACCCACCTCTAGTATCAAACAATAGGTAACAAAAGTGGTTAATTGATTCCATTTCCGACACTTAAAACCTCTACCGGTCACCAAAATGCTCTAAATATACAAAGCACAAGCATCCAATTACATAATCATAATATAATCCTCAACAACCTTAATTCATTAAGGGAATATTCAAATATTCAATACATTCACAAACATCAAATTCTTAAGAAAACTTCAAAAAACAGAAAAAAAAAAAAAAAAGAAAAAAGAATCATTTGGAATCTTACAACTTAGACAAGACTCAAGGCAAAATCTAACTATAAAAAGAGGAAAAAAAATCAAGAAATTCCAACATAAAAGCATTCCCTTTTTTAACTTCTTCATTCGAAATTCCTTATATTCCATTGACCAATATATAACAATTAAAAGATCAAAATCAACAATTTATAAAGCTTTACAATTAAATTAAGTTCATAACATCAACAATTTAAATAAAGTAAATTAAGCAACAAAAATTACAGTAACTAAAAACAATTAAACAGAACAAAACACAATCAAGAAAAACAGTAGCAAATGACCCACAAAGATAAAGTTACTTACTTTAAAGTTTAAATTCAAAAAAAAAAAAAAAAAAAAAAAAAAAAANTAAAAAAAAAAAAAAAAAAAAAAAAAAAAAAAAAAAAAAAAAAACAATCAAATCACAAAACCCCACAAAAACAGGATTCAAAATCAACGGTCATACAATCTAAATATCAATTCAAAAATCAGCAAAAAAGTGGGTTAAACTTTGAATTGCAGTACAAATTTTGAATCAACAGCAACAAATCAAAGATTTTGCAAAATACCCAGAAAATAAAATAGCTTAAATTTGAACAAGAACACTTAAAATTACAGCAATATTCAACAAATGAAAAAAATAAAATTTTGAGAAAAGGGTAAAACAGTAATTAAGTACCTGAAAGAAAGATAGAAACTTTGGAGAGTATATAAGATGAAGAAGAAGAAAACTGCGAAGTATAAATTGGGATAATGGATAAATTGGCGATTAAGAAAAGAGGAGAAGAAGAAGAAGAAATTGGGGAGAAATTAAGAGAAGTTGGAAAGAAAATACCCGTTTTTAAGTACACGGTTTCTTGGGTTCTAGAGTGTAACTTTCTTTTTTGGGTTTTTTTTTTATTTATTTTTTTTTTTATTGAATGATTTTGTTGAACAAATCAAATATTTGAAAAGAAGACTTAATCCATGCTCTTTAATTTATGTTTTGACATTGTCATGTTTGGAGGGGAATTTCCTTTCACACGTGGTAAGTGATAAATTAACATAAGTATCTCATAAGGTCATTTTCGTCAATTCACTAAGTATAAAATTGGAAATCTGTATTTTATCCTTTACACAATACAACTCCCAACACTGCTTCCACCAATCGTTATCACCGCCACCACCACCACCAGTCCACCTCCATTCGCATGCATCGCCACCATCACGCCCACCCTCTTCCTGCATCACCATCTCTAATAGGTTTCGATTTAGACTTGTGCGTCGCTTTGAATTTCAATTGGTTCATTTTGCATTTCGATATGGGTTTCGATTAGTTCGTTTTGGGTTTGTTGGGTGGTGTTCGTGGTTGCAGGTTTGAGTTTTGGGGTGTGGCAGTGGCTTTGGTGGTCGCAGTGGTGGGTTTGGGGTTTCGCTTTAGGTATGGAGGTTTGGTTTCGTGGGTGGGTTGTGGTGGTGATTTCTAAGGTATACAGTTTAGTGCAGGTGTGAAAATTAATTATGCATAAAAACATGATTTGTATCTATCTCTATTGATTCATTGCGTGTGTTTTATTTATTCATTGCAATAAAGAGACATACAACATGTTATAGCTCAACGGTTAGCTTATTAATGTTTGTCTTTGAGATCATGAATTCAAATCTTAAAACGCTTTTTAATATATTATATAGATAAGCTACTTATATGATGGATAACTCGATGCTCAATACATTAAGTAAAGGCTAGAGAAGGAGCGCCAAAACAAAATCCTTTAAGCTAAGTCCAAAACTTTAAAAAAATATTGTACTAGTGTAGTGTGCATTGGCATTAGTAGATAATGTATACAACAAAAGTATTGTGTGTTTACCAAAACTATGCCTGTTACCTTCATTTGATATTTTATCGTTTCAAGGCTTTTGTATAACTGCATAATACGTTGGGTCTTCTTGAATTTGAGCCTGGTATTTTTCTCTTTAGTTTTGTGTTGTATCATTTGTTATAAGTTATAACACCTAACAATTATCAATTTTTTAAAAAAAAAAAGAAAAAATTAAAAACAAAGTAATTATGCAACGTCAAAACTAAAGGGAACACAATTTCACACAACATCAAAGTTAACACAAAGCATAATTATTTTATTAATTAAGTGAAGCCAGATTACGACTTGGTTTGGGCATCGAGCCATCATTAATATCTATATATAATAGAATAATACAATCTCAGACTACTATGCAAAATCATCCACTCATCAGGTGATGACATTGATAAACAAATTGTCCATGAAATTCAATTCATATACCACATCCGTGTTTTTTGTTGCACCATTTCAAAAGTTGCACCATTCATTTTTTAAGCTTTGATTTAATTTTATGATCAATGTATAAAGAGGAATATAGTCAATATGGATCTCGTTTGATTCGACTTAGCATGCACTTTATTAATATATAGTTTTTATAATTTATACAAATATATAATTAGAGTTATAAATTGTTAAAAATGTGTATCAGTAAGTGTGAAAAATGAATTGTTGCAACTAAAAAAAACGGAGAGAGTATAACTTAGAAAAAAAAATTGTACTAAATCAGAAAAAAAAATTTATTACTCAACCAAAGTAGGCTCCACCAACCCAAGTCTTAGCTTGAGTATTGACATTTCACGACTCAACTTAAGAATTTGATTAAGACCAAACAAGATCAAATAGGTAAAAAATGAAAAATCTTGTCTTATGACTAGTGGAGACGAATTATGATGATATCACCAAAATAATATGATTTTTAAGGTCTATTTACTTCAGCTTAAAATCAGTTCAGTTCAGGTCAACTCTTCTTTTACTTTGTTGTTCATTAATCCTTCGTAAAAAAAAACTTTCAGTTCAGTTCAGCTGTTTTCAATTGAGATAAACAGACTCTTAGAGCTAAACATGCTTCAACAAAGATCTTTAAAATGTCATATAGATACCAATATAGATAGTTTTATTTTAAGAATATTAATTGATCAATATTTAAACATGAAAATGCAAAATGTAAAGAATTTTTTTAAGGGGGATTATAAATATCAATGTTTAGGAATATGAATGGAGTAATAAATACCGGAGTAGTTACCAACACCAAACAGGATTATGTTGACACTGTAAAAGTCAATGGCAAATTGGCAATGAACAACTCTTACAAAGTCACTGTCAACGTTTTTTTACACTATGAAAAATTATCATATCAACCAACATTAATATGAAAGCCATGACATACACAAATGATCAAATCCTATGCATCTCATTTCTTTTGATACTACACCATGCCATAATACTAGAAAATAGAAATTCATTAATGATCGATCAATCAGACAATAAAGTCAAAAACTGCAAGCATGCTACATCTAACAAATAAGTTTGTTCTAGTACCACACCTTCACAGGCTCACAGCAAGGCTTGGATGCATTAGGACTCGAAGCGACAAAGCGTCTGAACCAACTACTTATGGTTTGGGCGAGAACCTTGTGTCATTCAATGAAGGTCTTTTAGATTGGATTAGACTGGAATTGCATCAGAGGGTTTGATTGTTTGAATGACATATGACAGGATTAGATTGATTAAAATAAGTTGAATGAATAAGACATGATAGGATTGTACCGAAACTTATTCGGAAATTTTTTTTCTCAAAGACAACACACCCTTAATTGTCACCCGTAAATAAAACACCAAAAAAAAAAAAAAAGTCTGATCAAGGTCCTTTATCTTATCTTAATGAAAAGTCCTCCTCAAGAGTCAAGACTTAAATGTGCATAGAACATGACATTTTGAAAGTTTGACTGATCTTAATATAATTGTGCGATTGTAACTTGTAATATGACTAATCTAAATACTACGTAATATATATGACAAGGAATGGTTGTAACTAGTAACTAACTATACAGGTGATTAAGCATAATGAATAACGAGAATTTTGCAACTTGTTGAAGTAATAAAGGCAATATATTTGATTTAGTACATCCGGAGTCATTTGGACAATGACGTGAACTTGACTTGTTCCCAGACAAAAGTCACAAGTATCTTATAAACCAAACCATAGACAAAAGTGATCTCTTACAGACACCCAATTAACATCCTGTACATGCTTAAACATTTTATATACTACTACTTAAAGTAAAACAAATGAAAAATAAAGAAAGTAACAGCGAAACGAAAAGTATAACATGTAGACACAACTCCAAACTAACCCTAGACACACATAAGTGACACACATTACAACACTTGGGAACTCTTATGTAAAACTTGTCTTTGTCACTCTTGCTTGAGAATTGCTTTGAATCACAGGACACATGAACGAATGAGCTGACAACAAATCCTACCGTGTTGACTCAAACTTCTTCAAAGACCGAATCTTTGGATAAATGGTTGGGTGTTCAGTATAATGTCGGTTATTCGAATTTGCACCGATACACAAGTACACAACTACATAATTCCAAATTACAACTCGTAACACCTTCACTCACAAATAGGCTTGAGTGCATTACGACTCGAAGCGCCTGAACCAACTGCTTATGGTTTGGGCGAGAACCTTGGTGTCATTCAATGAAACTGTTTTCAAACCTTGAGCGATAGCATCCACAGGGGTGTACAGCTCACCTACTTGCCATTTTGGATCCTGATCATATCAATACCAAAATAATACACTCTCAGACCACTATGCAAAGTCACCAACTCATCAGGTCATGAGATTGAGAAATAAATTATCGATGAAATTCAATTGATATATAGTTTGAGCAGTGGTATAATAGATTTTTAGCCCCGAATTACTTAATTGGCATTCTTCAAAGAAACATGACATTAAAGGCAAAGTATGAGGTCAATAAGATAGTGGTTAAGTAAGTTCAGAATCATTTGGGAGAGTCAAATTAGCCCTAGTTTTCTCAGAATTGGCGCATGGTACACACTACGAGTAATATTATTTAAGTGCTTAATCAATAATCATACCATGATACCAATGTCTTTTGAACTGTGAAGATACAAAATTTTAAGAAGGAAAGTACCTGTATGCATGGTGTAAGGTGGTTACCACTTAGTTGGACCTTCTCAAGTATTCCACCAACGGACTTGACACGAGTCTTCAGGGTCTCTTCAAGGAGATCTGTCTCATCAATTGTATCAAAACTGAACTTTACCTGAGAAGAAAACACTTTTCAGGAATGTAAAAAACATTACGAAGGTGTTATACAGAAGCTGATGAACGAATCCAACCTACCAACAATGTGTGTGGGACATTGTATGAGCACCTGCAACGATCACGATTTTCTGCGGGTGTTGGCTTGAATTCAGACACTCCTTGTCTAACCTAAAAAGATTGATTAAAATGAGGCATCCAAACTTTAGATCTGATTTATCAAGATATATAACACTACGGTTCTTAAACAAATTCCAAATGCATGCCAAACAAAAAAAAAATCCTGCTGACAATGAACGAAATAATCGAATTGCATAGTCAGATTGAAATATATCAGTATATGATTATATGCTTATATATACCTCGTCTAGTACTGAGGGCAATTGGTCAACAAATTGATTAACTGAAGAAACCAACTCGGCATCAGTTTGCGCAATTACTGCTCCAGCTCCATCTAGTAGCGCCTTCCATGCATCTCCTATGTATTGCAGTAGTGCCAGAAATGAGCAATTAGATGCTTCTAATAATACGCAACCTCACACATATAAATGACTCATTCTTGCAATTCAAGCTAACACAAAGTCAGCAGAAGTACGAAGAACTAATGAATTACGAAAGGCACAAGATAGCCAAGATGGCTTTGAAAACTTTTAGCCTGACAAGAGAAGGGAAATCTTAAACACATTACACAGCAAAACATGTAATTAAGACAAAAAGGTCAAAGATGCGTCACAACTGACAAGTACAAAACCCTCAAGACAAGAGACCCACACAAGCGTTGGCATACGACGGTCAACAAAATTCTAAGTGGAGTACATATAACATGTTTTTAGTGGTTGAAACCGAACATCAGACCTCCCGGAATGACTATCTGCCGCGGGGGGGGGGGGGAATGGGGCGCAGACGAGGCCGAAAACGAAATGGATCTGAAAACTATATAGGCCCTTTAGACACGAAAAATGAAAGTTATAATCCATGCTTATTTTGCATTTTCGGTACCAACAAAGTATGGCCAAAAGTTTTATGTAACGACTGTTGGGGTCATTAGAGTGTTCAAGGACTGCTAGTTGGCACTTTAATTAAGATAAGACAGCACTCGAAGGGCAAGAAAGACAAGTAAGAAAGCCCTGTACGTAGTATCTATTATGGAGGCCACTAACATGCTCTTAGTGGCTAAAACTGAGCATGGGGCCTCCCGGTGTGATTGCTAGCCTGTGGAAGGAAGATGGGGTGAAAATAAGACGGGCCATGACCCCCCCGGAACCCAAAACAAAAAAAAGCTAATTGGACACTTATTTTCAAGTGTTCTGAATTCTCAGGTAAAAGGTGGACGGAAGTTTTGTATGATGGCTGTTGGGTCACGAAAGTTCTCCATGACAACTACTTTGTAGTATAAACTATAAAGGGCATAAGACGGAGCAGGAGGGATCCATGGAAACAAGAAAGGGCCAACAGCTTTATAGGAGTGAGGGGCATTAGGTCACAACTCACAAGTGTGCCCAAGGATATGTATTTGGCACAATAGAGTACGTAACACGCCAACACGGTGCATTCCCCCCCCGCCCCCCCCCCCCCCCCNNCCCCCCCCCCCCCACACACACACACACACACACCCGGAAAGTAATCAAATCAGTTTGTAGTTGCTGTTAATGTTTACATTTGAAAGAGACCATAGGACAATTAGAGGTGATACACTGGATTTTTTACACACGTTTTCGGTATGTATTTTCAATCTGTCGGTCATAATTCAATCAAATAGTTTCAGTTGCATAACTTATAGACCGAGTAGAAGTCCTTAGTTTAAATGGTCCTTAGTCAGCACTTATCAGCATACTACCTGATACACTAGTAGCCATTGAATAAGCTGGAGACGTTTCCACCATGGGCATAACCTGACTAACTAAAGGCCCCAACTGCAAAAAGAAAAGTTTCACAGTTACCACAGAAAAAACAGTTTCAATAATTTCAAATACAGAAGGTTGAAAGCGCATGTTCTAATATCCAAGGGGCTTGACCCAAATTACTGAATTTCCCTGATTGACAGCATGCGCAATAATAATACACCTAAACAAGTCTCATGAAAGTCTAAAAGACAGGAATCAAAATGTGTGTGTGTGTGTGGGGGGGGGGNGGGGTGGGGGGGGGGGGGGGGGGGGGATGGGATTTCAATGAAAAGAAAGATGAATGCAAAGTAGACCTAATATCAAAATATGGTAACTGAATACCCAAAAGACTTAATGACCTTAATTTTGCAGCACATGAGAATTCTATTGCAATTTAGGTTGTTTAGTGATGTGACTTATAACAATTAGAACCATGTTTTTACAATACAGGAGAACCCCATATTAGGTTGCTGTTTGGTGTGATTAATAAAAAAAATTACCTGTTCAAAGTATGGCACTGCCTCTGTAGCTGACCGGTTGTTGAACGAAAGTACAGCATTAGCCTTCCACAAGAGATATTCTTTGTCACATTGTGCAAATGGTCAAGGTTAATAACTTAATATAGCTAATATTTCACACTCTTCATTCTCCTACATACTATAGAGTCTGAAACTATGCCAGCTTCTACAGAAAACAAATGAAGAAGGCAGTGCAATTGAACCTTGGGTATCTTGTCAGAGAAATAGCTAGCTGCCAGCACCTGAAGAAGAGCTCCATTGCTGCAGAACAGTTGAAGAAAGCAAGCAATCAACGAAAAAACAAGTGTTTGCAGTTGATGAATTGATGGCAAATCAAAAGGCCAAAATCAGAAAATTTTAGTCAGTATCAGAAATTAGTAAGTATCTTATTCGTTCTACCGCACAAGATCATCTGAATCAAAATCACTGAGAAAATCACGTACACAGTTCCTAGTAGATTGGATAAAATAAATGGAGGACTGATTATAAAAGGTAGGGGACACCATCCAACTTCAAGAGTATAAAGTGATTTCTAATTATATGATCACAAATTATATGACTCGACCCTATATTATAAAACCAGAGAATGAAAGCCAACGGATTTTTATAAAACCACATCGAACAACATTCAGCACTGACTAGACAAACATATACGGTAACTGTCTGAAAGTTGTACCATGATCACCACTGAAAGAAAAAGTTGTTATTACTTGACCTATGATTAGTGACATAATACTATGCACGAAATGCAATGTCTTTACCTGTGGCCAACGGAGAAAACAGGAAGGCCAACAAGCTGAGAAGCATCGAGTTTTGCATCAGGCAAACCCGAGGTGAGAAGGGTTTCCAAACAGGCATTAAATCTCTCATAAACCTGCCTAGCTGCATCTTCATGATTGAACGTCACATTATAAGGAACCAGCACAACAAGATATCCATCCTTTGCCAAAAGCTCAATTAAATAACTGAAATAAAAAATAACATCCATCAGAGAACAGTTACATTCAATATCTTAGATTCTCAGCTTTTCGGATAAGAATCACCCGACTTTCCAACACTCCAATCCATACTAAGACCTAAATGCCTAGGGACATTGTCCATACATGAGCAAAACAAGCAATCTTCACAACAGCTGATAACTCTAATACTAGCTTCATGCTTCATGAATCATGAGTGAGGTTTACATACTGAAACAACAAACAGTTATTCATAAACAGCTAACTACACAACTAAAATAAATGACACGCAGCCAAACACATGCAAACACAGAAATTCAGAAAATAAACAATTATGCACACTAAAATTCTGTTAAAGATAACTTTTTTCAATTATCTAACCAATTGAACCTTTTAAACATAACTCAAAACCCCAACTAAAATTTTCCAAATACAACAACTTTGAACATAAAAACTCCCAAGATTCTTCCAACAATCAATCAAACACTCAATTCGACATATGGGGTCGGCTACATGAACCAAAAACCGATACCCCACGTGGTCATTAGTCATTACTCATTAACCATGATTCCATCCAATCAAGTGCCACCTACTCATACAACCCCATTTCACAATTCACATTTCCCAAACAAAAAAATAAAAATAAAACCAAAAGTATAAAAAATATAAAAACCTTAAAATTCACAAAATAAAAAAAAAAAAACACAAACCTGTAAGTAACATGAGAAACTTTTCCAATAAAAGCACCCCCAAGAAACTTAATAATAGCACGAGGCTTCCTAAAATTAGGAGGAGGAATAACTAAGCAAGTATCAACCTTTATTCTTCCATTTTTCTTATCAATATCACTACCAAAAGAAGAAGATGAATTGATATTATTATTGCTTATTTTATCCCAAAACCCACTTCGAAAAACCATTTTTGGACCACAAAATTTGTGAGACTTTAGGTTCAATTTCCATGGTGGAAAATTTGATGATTTTTTTGGGGTTGTGAAAAATGAAGAAAGGTTTAATTTTGATGGGCAAATTAATGTTGCCATTGATTGATGAAAAGGGGTTTTTTTTGGGTTTAATTTTGAAGATTGATTTTTAATTATTTTGTTTTTTCAAGAATTCAAGTAATTTGAATGTTTGATTGATTGTTGTAAGTTGTAACTAGTAAGACACGATGAGGAGTTCAAAGCCACTGACAGACTGACAGTGCCAGTGGTTAGATGAATCTCACTGTAGACTGAAATTGTATTATGGTATACTTTAATTGGGGGTATTATGGTACTTTCACGAAAGAAAATTAGTCGAAAGTAAAAAAGTGCGCTTACTGTAAATAATTTTAATGTAAAAGTGTTGCATATAATGTGAAATTGAGGTAATATTAGCTTATTCTTAAGCCATGACTAGTTTATAAAATAGTATCGAGTACACGTATGAAATAACATGATAGCCAATTTTTACTTTTGAGATTGTCTTAAAAAAAAATACAAAGTCATTGAAAACACAATGAAAACAACATTCACTTCACAAATCATAAATCCAATCCTCTATTTGAAACAAGTGGATCAAATTGATCAATAAGAAAACCTCCACAAATGTTTTCAAAAACAAGCTTATACATAAAATGTTAGCTTACAGAATGCTTGGTAATTGTTCTTAGGAACAATTATTATGATTACCATTTGTAGGACTGACTTTGAATGACATGTATGCTGTATGCAGCTTACCCTTAAATGAGATGCCTTTTAACTTCTATACATCTAGCATCTGTACAGAAAAATCACTACCTAAGACTGGAAAACTCAGTTTGATTCCGTCTTACACCATCACATAATCATACAGGAACAAAACATTAATACCATCAGCACACTATTACGCTTCACAAATACTTTGAACAGGCCTAACAGATGCAGTTTTCCTTCGCTCCACCTGAAGCTGAGCTTCTAATTCAGAAATTCTATGTAACGAGGCTTGCTCAATGCAAGCACGGCGTTTCCGCTCTTCCTCCAACAACTCCGTCATTTGGTATCTCAATTCTGCCATTTCTTGAGCAAGGTCCTCTGCCTCTTCTTTCGCTTTTAATTTCTCTTTTCTAAGTTCTTCCTTGAGCTCCTTAACTAATTCTTCATAGTCAGGGAGATCATGGGACAAATTTTCTCCACAATCCTTAAAACCTTCAAATCTGGCCTTTTGTTTATGTGTCACCTCCGATTGCTTAAAATCAAAGCAATTTTGCTCCAAGGACATCATTTCTAGCCTCAGGCTCTCTATTTCACATTGGTAGTCCAATGCGGTGGAGGCAATCGATTCCTCTAATTTTTCTATATGCAACCTTGATTGTTGTAGTTGTGAATCTTTAATGCCTAGTTTTTGAATCAATGAATCACACTCTGAATTTGATTTCATCAGTTCCTCTCTTAGACTGATAGCCTCCTCCTCTAAAAGGTCAAAGTCCATCATTTTCATCTCAAAGCTCTGCACACGCTCTTCCAAATCATCGACACGAGCATTTCTTGCATTTAATTGATCCTCCAAATAGTCTGGAGTTGGCCAAATAATACATTGAGTGACTACGGCCAATTACAGTCATTAAAAAAATTTCAAAAATGAAATTGAGAGGAAAAAAAGCACAAAATCTACCAGCATGGTAAGCAATTACTCATATCATGAACACGTACATGTACGTGTCCTAATATCATGCTCAACGTGTCACTCAACAACTTCACCAAAATTTTGCACATCTATATACCAGTATCAAAGTAACAAGAAGTTGACAATGACAGTTAAAGGGAAAGAAGAATCCAAGCAACATTGTGATGGCATTTTGTTGTCATTCCAAAAGAACAGGTTATGTCTTCAAGCGAACAAGAAAAAGTTAAGCAAACAGACTCAAAGTAAAATAATAAAGTCATCTGTATTAGTAAATCAAAATTAAATCTAGAAATGTACCAGTAAGGGGTCCAGAACTAGGCAAATATAACACATTTAACTAAAAGGACTTTTGTCAGCAATGCATAATGCTTTTGCAAAACCTTAGCATTCCAAAAAGCAGGATATGGAGACAAGGAGAAGCATGTGCCGTAGCAGGAAAATCTAGCTAGGCTAATAAAAGATTTGGCCAACTGCGGATGATTGACTGTGACACTTTTTTTGCCATAGGATCATGTAATATTGGTGATATGAACGCATCAGTAAAGTTTTATATTAAACACATTAGTAGAGGATCAGTAAAGTCAGTTGCAGAATGCCTCTCAGTGGTTACAGGCGTAAAGTTGAATACGATTAATCGCACCTTACGCCAACAGGATGTGATTCTCTATAGAGATATTGGGATGATATTGAATTTAATGTTGTAAAATGATTCCCCTTAAAACCAGATGCTAGATAGGGCCAATAAGAACATGTAGTTAAAGACAACTTACCAGTTAACACACACACTCGCATTGAGCATTTGAGCATGCACACACAAATAGTAAAAAATTAAAAAAAAAAAAATAAATAAATAAAAAAAAACGACAAACTGTGACACAAGAAAGAAAGCTGGGCATGAGAAAATAAACCAAAGCTGTAAGCATTACCTATTTCCTGATGGCTGTCATTTAATTTATTTTCTAATTCCTGGATTTTCATCCTATCTTCTAAGCGGGCTTCATTCAATCTTCTTACATGCAGCTCCAATCTCTACAATAGATGAAGCCGAGTAAGAACAAAACTAAGCATAATTGTAACAAGTCTCTGCATTGTTCTAGGGTTCTCATTGGATAACCAAAAAACAGTTTTCTATGCACAGAGCAATACAAATAAAAAGAAATGCAAAAGACTCTACATTTTGTAGGAAACTATCACCAGATAAAACCATGCATCCTTATTGTGTACTCTCAGTTTCAAACCTCCAGAACTACATTTCTTATGCTGATATTGTAAAAGTAAATTCATTAACAGGCTTTGAAAAGTTAAGAAAACAAAAAAAACTGCATGCATTGCAATCAACATGACAAACTGGTTTAGGTAATGTTCAGTTGCAGAAATTGTAACCAAGCGAACTAGATACCAGCACAATTGCCACCTTAGATTCCGAAAATAAGTCATCGAACATTTAGTTGAGTGTTTCAATGAATCCAATTAAATTCCCACAACACCTATCATTCCCTTTTTTTAATTACATCTTTATTTCTAGCCTTCTAGGTGGTGGGAGATGGGAGGAGAGGAGGTGAAGGTTGGAATGGTAAACAATCCTGGGAATCGAGATAAACACAAGCCAATACAATAGCAAATGCATTATAAGAAAGGACCAATGACATTACTCTGATCAAGTCAAAGCTTTGAGATTGCGTTGATTTAAGCAAATCCTTCTCTCTTCTTAACTGCATCACAATTTGAAACAATAAGCAATCCATGAGTCACTCATTTGACACAAAAAGATTCGTATATGTCATAACAGCAAGTAAAGCCAGACTACCATCAAGGATTACGCAAATACCAATTATATGGTGCCTAAAAAACACCCCTTCCATACAACTCACCCATTTGGCAGTGGCGTTGTGTTCTCCTCCCTACTCTCCTACCCCCTTTTTCCTTCTCTTCCCCGAAATATCCCAAGCCAGTCATAATTAGAGTGCTATTAGATTTCATGTTAAAGATATATGGGTCTGGGTAACCCAACAAGGAGGAGGAGAGTCTAACCAGTCCACAAGCCCAAGAAGGTTCCATCCTAAAACCAATTGGCAATAGGAGGAGTAACTCCTAGGCCTATAAACAAGTTCAACATCTCCTCTTTCTCCGATATGGGACAACTTACTAGTGTAAATCACATGGGGTTCAACAAGTGCTTGAGGCACAAATGAGCCAATAGGTCTGGAAAAAATCTTGTCAACAAGCAAGGTCAAATTCAAATAGAGCTCCTTTGCAATATAACAAACACTTTCTGAGGCAAAAATGAGAATAGGAAAAAAAATAAGTTGATTGGGGGTCTTGCATCAGAAGGCCATACTATATGTCTACTCTCCCACTATGATTCCAAGCCTTCTCTTTTTTTCTAATACTATAATTTGATGTGTCCCCCTTTATTGTACTATATTAGAAAATCTTCCACTTTTATGCTTTAAAATGATGCATTCTCCTCTATTACACGGTAATCAATGCATGTATCACGCTTACACAATACTTACAGGGTAATTCCTTAATCAGCGTTTATACCCTCCAAATTCACAGATAAAGTCTAAATATTTTATTGGAGTAAGGGGAAGAGGGGGATACAGTAATTAATCATCAGCTCACTGCACTCTGTTTTAAACTCACCAAATGTTGTCGAAATCATATTTATCCGAGTGTCTGAGTCTAGGTCAGCTAACTAGCTAAGTGGTTAATACTTACATTGACATAGACAAAGCAACAAGAACAATAGCACTCAAACATACCTGTCTGCATCTTGCTTCAATGTCTAATAGTTCATCAGCATCGAAAATGGAATCATCAGTATCACTCCTAGAGCTTGTAGACATCTAAAAGAACAGACACCGCAGACAGTTAATATCTACAAAGTTGCACACAACTAATTAACTATTAACGCTCTCGAGCAATATGGATTCAACAGCATGTATATGAAAAAAAGAGTATACCTCCTCATTTCTCACAAAAATGAAGATCAGTGCAACATCTCGAGTTCGTAAAATGAGCTTAAGAATATTTAATAAATGAACCCTTGCCCAAAAAACTTCCCCAAAAACCTATTTATATGTAATTTTTATCTACAAACTTTGACAAGGAAAAGATAAGGGAATTTGTCTATTTTCGACGGCTTGAAGGAGACATACACAGATATAAATCAACAAAGAAATCTAACTATTATACATACTCTTGATCACTCCAAACAAATACCATTTCAAGCGCAATAATCAGATTGGACTTCTCACCAATGCAATTATATGGCCTAGCTAAAAAGAAATTTCTCTCCATAGTTATGCCATTTCCAATTCCCATACTCCCATTATCACTTAATTCAAGAGCATCATGTCAAATTGAAACATAAACTATTGCTCCCTCTATCCCTAGATCTTCGGCAGCATATAATCGAAGGTCATTAGTACGAGTCGAATTACAACATCCATTATTATCCACCATAATCTATAATGGAATAACCTCACCACACCAATTTTTTCTTTCTTTTGCAATTCATAGGGAATGCTGATTAGTAAGTACATTGTTACAGACAATCTAGAATAACACCACAGCATTCCAGAAAAACCAGTTAACCTAGCATACAATTTCATTGTACTCAACAAATTAATTAGAGAAAAACAAAGAACTGCATTCAAAAAAAAAAAAAAAAAAAAAAAAAAAAAAAAAAAAAAAAAAAAAAAAAAAAAAAAAAAAAAAAAAAAAAAAAAAA
>PYUH01000078.1:2516000-2557076 GCA_016808085.1 Suaeda aralocaspica
AAAAAAAAAACAAAAAAAAAAAAAAAAAAAAAAAAAAAAAAAAAAAAAAAAAAAAAAAAACATATGAAATGAATTGAATTAAACAACTTCAAAATATTAAATAGAGTTACATAAAAAATACAAAATGAAATGAATTGAACATCAAAGAATTGCATACAATTTCATCTAATTTATCTACTTCATTTCAAAACAACAAATAGAGTTAATAGAATATGATTAAAATTAATCCCCAATTCCTTAAATTGAAGCTACAAAAACCCCATATACAAATCATATCATGAAATACACAATTTTTAAAATAAAACCCAAAATTAAAATTAGGTTATTTCCTAATAAAAATCAAAACTTTCTACCAAAGTAACTCAAATTTCTGCAATAATTGTTAAAAAGAATTTATGGGTGTTATCGAAATTACCATAAATTGAAGAAAGCGAAATAACCCAGTAAAGGAATTCAGCTCCAAAATAGGAAATTGAGAAATCGGAAGAATTCAACTCAATTTTAAGTTTTTGCAATTTACAATCAAAGAAATGAAATATTCGAGGAGGTGGGACCCAGAAAAATTTGAATTTGAAGGGGGAGATGAAGAAAAAGAAGAACAAGATTATTGCTTGCTTTTAACAAGATTGGCGGAATTAAAGAGGTAAATCAAACAAAAAAAAAAAAAGAAAACTAAAAACAAAGGTGAAATGTAGATTATTTTGATACTTTTAACTTTTTAAGGGTTTAATCTAATTATTCTCTACTAATGATGATTGTTTTTTGGGGTGTTTGCTCACTAGGGCGTGCCGTGTAGTATGTGTATTTTAGATGGACAACTATTTTCGAGCCTAATTCGTCCTAGTATTGGGGACTATTTTGATTCTTCATATTATAAATGACCGTACTCGTTAACAATGTTTTTCTGATTTGCCGTTTTCAATTTTCATATCCGTATTCTTTTTTTATCTCGTTCCAGACTCCGTGCAACCTATAGGACAAGTAATGAGAATCGATGTCAGGATGATTTGGAACCGGAAGAGTAGCTTTAACCAGTTTAGCTACCCCTACTCTCTACTAATGATGATTGTGAAAGAAAGGGAAATGCTACTTTTATGTGTTTATGGATTTGGGAAAGGACAATTCGGCAATTAGCACTAAAATAAAGTGTGATACTTTTTTGTTGAAGAAGTGTTCAATTTGAGTTGATTATTAGGCAGGGTGTGGCAAGAGTTTTAAGGGTCTTGTTCTAAAAAAAATTAAATTAGAATCTTATATTAATGATATTTAGATGTTATTGTATATTGTATATTTTAGGCAACACTTTGTTATCAGGTAGTATATAACAAATTTTAGGGGCCTATGTTTGTTAGGGCTTTATGTTTATTGGGGTCCTGTGCAGTGATACTCTCTGAAATCCCTTTAAAATGGATATGTTATCAGGTGATTTATTGAAATAATTGTATTTTATTAATCGTTAATGATGTGGATACCGATTGAGGTACTTATTGTCCTTGAATACTTTTGATGATTTAGCTGCCTCCAAGCATTGAGTTGGTTACGAGTTGGAGCTCTTATCAACTACAACACATCTTTCTTGGTTTAAACAAATTATTGTAGACACAAATCATAGTCAAGGGTTATTGATTAAAATATAAATTATTTTATTATTTATTGTAAAGTATTTCACGAATTAACGGTGTCCACAGTTATCTTATTCATATATAGAGGTTTTCTAATTTTCTATATGTGATTTTACTATGTTATATTTTACAATGTATTCATTATATGTGTATATCATCATTGAACAAAAGAGAATTACAATGTTTGTTTTGGCCATACAACACTCTGTCTTAATTAGGCCTTTTGTTATTGATATGAAGGACATCCCACATCATGCTAGGTACATGGGGAGAAAAAAATGGAATATGGGTGAGACCGTTGTTGCTTTGAACTATGAAGCACAGGGTCGGCTGGGAAAGTGGAGAACCCGTCTTGGGGACGGCTGGGGGGCGGGGACGCCTATAAAACGTCCCAGGGTCGCCATCAATCGGGCGGTGACGGGTGTGCTACTTTGGGGATGTTTTGGGTCGGCTAAGATACAACATAGGCGTCCCCACTTTTTTTAAGATAAAAGTCCAATTGAAATTAAGAGCCCAAGGCCCAACCACCCAACAATATGAAAAATACCACTCAAAAGACAAAACCAAAGTCTAGGCCTCTAGGGTTTATTGTTTCACTGATTCTTCATCTCTTTCAATTCTTCCCTCAACATTTGATTCAATGGAGGATGTTTTATTCTTAGAGTTTGCGGAACTTTCACTTGATGAGCTGGATTTAGAGACGGAGTTGATTATGATAATGTTGTACTTTAAGGTTTTACGAATTAACTATTATGTTATTGTTACATTAAAACATTAAAGAATAGTATTTTAAATTTTTTTGTGATATTTTAACTGCCGATTCCTTACCGTCTCCGTTTTTAGAAATTTTGATTTTGTCGTTTTCCGTTTTCGTCCCCGTTTTTGAACCCGTGCAACCTAGGCTTTGAATGCCATAGTAAAGAACATGAACAATGCGATGAACATTTGCATAAATCAAATACCATTGATGGTTTTTTAATACAAAAAAATAAAAATAAATAAAATATATATAAAAAAGAACAAAATAGTTTTAAAAATAAGGAGGTTATTTAGAAGGAAAATTCCATTGAAAGGTTGAAACAACAGGTGATTTATAATATCAAAAATAGAAGACAGCTACATAGATATTGATAGATTGAAGATGATAGTTTCTCCGCAATTTCCAACCAAATACACTATTTTAGAACCCATTTTCCATCCTTCAGAAAATAATTCTACTATTCCTACACCAAAAATAAACAAGAAAATTGTTTTAATAAAATGTGTTTCCGTCGAAACCAAAGCCTGTATGGAATAGATACATTCCTTGAGTCAAATTAAATCATGAAAAACCAAGGTTGTGTCATAGTTTAATTCCTCAATAGAGCCCTTTGACAGAAAGGTTTCCAATATGTACAAGGCTACACCGGAGGGGTTCATCAGGTAAGTATCATGTCGCAGCAGGGTAGGCAACTTGCAGACCGTTACCAGCACTTGCACCCTGAATCTGTTTCACCATAGCAACATGCTTTTGACCTATAAGATGCGAATAGAAGACCTTATCACTGTTGCATACCACATTGCATATAGTACATGTTTTCACAGCGTCAGCAGCAGCCCCACATCCCAGAATGTTCTTCTTCTTTGTCTCAACATCCTTGGGCTCCTTCTTTGCCTGATTTAGTAGGGGACAAGGTGTGTTGAAGGAAGCAGTGTTGATTCCTGCAGAAGCATTTGTTGAAGGATGTGAAGCAGAAGTTGAGCCTAGGGCATTGGTGTCATAGTTTGAGTTTTGGAGCTTTTGCAAGTTCTTTTGGTGTTTTTTCCCAACAAAATGAATATTCAGTAACTCAGTGCTTGTACAGCTGATCTTACAAACATCGCACCACAACGAAGCAGGTTCCTCATTTTTCCTTTTCTTTGAGATGATGTGTTGTGCATTGGTTTCAACAGGGTTTGAATTCACTACTGTAGAGTGAGCACGTACCTGAAGTAACATTATCAGGAATTAGGAAGAATGTGTGAATGACCACAGATGATCCAACATAAACTCATATACTATGTAAACCCTGACATCTAAAAGAAATCAACCCAAGCTAATTACAAGCTACAACAATGTTACATTTATAAATGGCACGTACAAGCATTCAGAGAAAGTAAGCATTAAAAGGAAATAACATGGAGGAAAAATATAAAGGATCATCTCAAGTACATAGGAAAGTTTTAAGGTCATGAAGCCATAAACAAAAGAGATGGAGGTAACCACACCAAAACTCAGTGACATGTTTATCTAGTTTCCTTAGTGGCGCCTGAAATCTCAAGAAATTTGTGCCATTCACACTTGTAAATTGATTAAGTTTTAGACCATAATATAAATGGAACTTTTCATATATTTGGATCAAGGGCTAGCAGCCTAACATCCGCTAAATATTATTTTTCAAAGAAAAAAAATCCACTATTATAGCATAATAAGGCAGCATACATCCAACCTCAGTATCTCCAGCTTAGGGTAGAATATATCATAAAAGAAGCATTCGGGTAGTGATACTATGTATCTAACCACCGCGACTAGCAACAGAGTTTGTACAAGTCTGCTGCTTTCCCTTGCCAACAATCTAATTGCAACTTAGGTCAGAAGTTTTCCTATAAAAATGCAAAATCAAAACTGTTGAGCTTCCTGAGCTTTTTATGAGTGCCAAGAAAGAAGTCCTCATTCCTAACATCAATAATAGACAGGTAGCTCGTGATAAGCAGAGACATAAGATCCCAATTGCTACTGCCACAAGCTCCACATGGTGTTTTTAGTCCGATCAGCAGATAATTGAGCATTATGGACTGTAAGCTTCACCTAATTAACCAGACAGTGGAACTGAATTTTTTGAAAAAATACAACACAATACAACATATACAATTCACAGCATAATAAAGAGATCATTAAGTTTAAGGGGCCTATATATACAGGGGATGCTTCGAAGTAGACATTAAGTTAATCTGATTTATCAAAAAGACAGACTCTCTTCCAATCATGCTTATTTCAGTATATTTTTCCAATCACTAAATTTTCCGAAATGAAAAAGTAGTTGAGTCTAGCTGAACTGCAAATCATAACTAATATGAGGCATTCTACAAGTTGTTTTGGTGAAAAATCCGTGACAGCTGTCATTTGGAACTTGTATCATTACATGTCTTGTATTAATGTCAGGAGCTTGTAGAAAGTAGATGATCATTTAAAGAGAAAATCTTTATTTGATATAGCTAATTACTCCTAATTTGCCATTTCAAACGTAATTAGGCAATTACTTTTAATAAATACACTAGCTTCATCTGATCCGGTAATTCTACATGGACAGTATTCAATACCTAACAAAATTATTTCAATTCCGGCACGAATTGGAACTTTTTTGCGATATTCAAGTAAAAGATTTCAGGAAATAATGCTCTTGAATCCAGAACTCCCATTAATAACACACATAAACTACAAATCCACACTTACATCAAGTCCCAAAAGTATTATCGATATATCATATAGTTAAAAGTGCAACACAAAAGCTTGACCAGGAAATGAAGATACTCATAAGATTCTAATCTACTTCTAGAACAAAAAAGTTTAGAATAAAGGCATCACATGGAATATAAAAACATTCTTACTCAATTACCAAACACAAGCAAGAAAGCCCAACTCACAAGTAATTGCAATGAATCCTTAAACAAGGATAAAGAGAAATCACCTGAACAAGGTGCTTCTTTCCAGCAAGGTGATCGGCAAATGCTATTTCTCCATTGCAAATAACATTGCATATTGTGCATACTTTGATAGATTGAATTGCTGTTCCGCCATCCAAAAGTATCTTCTTCTTACTCTCCAAAGTAATGGGCTGAGATCCACGAGGGAATCCAAGACTTTGTTCACCTGGAGTAACCACCTGACAAGCACTGCAACCCACATTACTTGGCTGAGATGCTTGCATTGCCGCAACTTGTGCTGTAGGAGCATAAAGCTTCAAGAGACCTTTGTTGTGCTTCCTCCCGTTTAAGTGCTTCTCATAAACTTCAACAGTGTCGCAATCGATATTACAAAGTTCACACCGAACGCTTTGGCTGACAGAAGGTTTCTTTGGGATTACATCAGGAAGCTTTATTTTCTTCTGAGGAACTTCACTAATTAAATTTTGATCCACCAAGTTGTAGTTCATAGGGGCTTCATATCCTGTTGAAGCAACATGTTCTATTCCCACCGATTGGATCGCCTACAGATAGGCGATAAACAAATAGTAGTAAATTTTGAGTGATCAATGCATAGGATGATGAATTAATGATTACCACAAGTAATTCAGATACTAGCAACATAATCACACTGCATTTGACTTAAATGCATAGAGAATATCCCACTAAATCACTTGGATTGATCAAAGAATAGCTCAACGTCATCAAAGACAGTTTTTGGTATCGGTTAGACTGTTATGCGTAGTATTCGGCTACAATTATCGATGTCAAGCCTGTTTTAGGTCATTTTGTTTAGTCTTAAATGAACTCTTTATCATTATTATAACCTAACTTGATTATATACTCTAAAGAACCAAGATCGCTGTAGATCAGGTGTTCTTGATAATATTTACTATAATCTTTCTTACATACGTTACGACAAACTAAGTCATATACCCATAGAAAGCATGAAACCAATAATGATATCCAAAGCAACAAACTAGAAATGCAAAATTGAAACAAAGAAAATAGTTTCAGCATTCAGATAAGGGCAAGAAAACAACTTGATATCTTTCAACCATTATATATACTAAAACCCCAACAACAAATTAAAATTGGCAAATTAAACCAACATCAATAATCAAGCTTAAAAAACACAAAATTTAAATTACAAAGCAAAATATAGAAATCAAAAATTGACATTAAACATACAAAAATACAAATTATAACTAATCAATTAAAAAAATCATGAAATCATACGTACATAAATAAATCAACTTCTAAAAAAACAAAAAACCCCCAAAATTTATCAACTATAAAAAGAAAAACAACAGAAACTAATGATTAAAAAAAACAAAAGAAATTAATGATTCAAAAAAAAAAAAAAAAAACATACACGAGAATATTGAATTGGAGCAACTTGTTTGACAACCCAATTAGTTAAAACACCACCATTTTCTAATTGGTCAATGGGTTGTGCTACAAAACCCGAATAATTAGGTGGGTAAACCCCAGAATCATGATTAACTTGATAAACCCCAGAATTAGAATAAGGGTTAAAAGCAAAATTAGGGTTTTGAATTAAAGAATTAGAGGAAAAATTTGATTGAAAATGAGGAGGAATTTGAGAAGTTTGAGGTTGATAATTAGGAGGAGGATTATGGTGTTGCAAAGGTTGACTATGAAAATAAGACATTTTTTGAGTTTGAATTAAGGTTATTATGAATTTGAAATGAAATGTGAGTATTTTGTTTCATACAATTGTTGATTTGAGATTGGAATTTGGGTTTTTTTTTTTTTTTAATAATGTGGGTGATAAATTGATAATGATAATTAAATGTGTGATAATTTGATTATGGAAAACGTGATAGTGTTGAAGATCAAGTAAAAAGAGGGAAGAAATTAGAATTCAGGCAAAAAAATTCAATGCAATAATGAAAGTAAAAGTTGAGTGGATAGTGTGAAATGGTTTGACCGAAGTTATTTTGTCAATTTGGGTAAGTTATATATATTATTGCATCATGTAAATTTAAAAAAAAAAAAAAAAAAAAAAAAAAATGTTGGTGTGCAATTGTGCATGAACTTGGATTGAAGTGGATCAGATTATGATTTTGAGCCCATTTAGCTTGTACAGATTCTCAGGGAGTTGGGTACATTGTACGTCCAAGGGCTGTTGGCCTGTTGGGCATTGGCCACCGTCGTCGAGTACCCACAAGATTAGCGAAGGGAACTAAGTTACTAACTATGGTCTACGGAGTATATATGATACACATTGTGTCATCGACGAGCCGGTCTATGGAGTATATATGATACACATTGTGTCATCGACGAGCCGCGCTTGTGTGTTGTAGAGTGTTCTGTTTAAGTGTCATCCACGGGTCAAATAGGAGTCGTCCTAACATCGGCTTATGGATTGTAGGATTGTTATGTTACGGATTGTATTTTATTTTTTAGATTTTGTTTTGATGTTGAGTAATACTATTTAAATCTTTCTTTCTCATTGCATTTCATTAGGGTTTATCGCACTAATCTGTGGCAAGAAATATCCCAATTTCTTCACATCTTTGTCGCCTTTCATCCTTTTGGTACTTAGTTTCTATTGATTCTACACTTGGCATAAAAGGTAATTCTATCATTAGTAATAACTTAATTAGATTACTTAAGATGAGAAATCGAACAAGGATTCAGATTAAAGAAAAGCACGTAGATAGTAAGTTAATTATGATTCACTACTTACACACCACCATATTCAATACTAATACTCTCCTTAATTTTTTTTAGTTGTTACATTAGGGTTTTTGACTCTATTTACATTGTAACTTTGACTGACTTTGGTGTTTAATACGCAACGAAAAACATGTGAGATATTGTTTGTTTAGTCTCAATGTATATTTTCAGAAAATATAATTTTTTATTATATCAAACTTGAGATATTTAATTTTATAAGTTGCGTCTTAGGAGATGCGAAAAAGTAAATGTAGCAAGTAAAAAAAGACGGAGGGAGTAATACAATTATATTTTTGTACTCGAAAGTAAGGGCCTGTTTATTCATCTTAAAATCAGTTCAGTTCAGTCCAGATCAACTCGGTTAAGTTCATCTCCGTTCAGTTCAGCTCAGTTCAGTTCAATTCAACTCTTCTTTTATTTTGCTAATTATTGTTTTTGTTAATTAATTTGTTCCTAATATTACTTGTTTGTAATAATATTTGTTCATATTATATGAGAGTGTGTAATATTATTGCTTTGGTGTTGTACATAACCAGGGTCTTTCCTGTTAATTTAGGGGCCCGAGGCGAATTAATGAATATAGCCCTATAAATTAGTTTTAAAGTATTTTTTATAGTATTATAAAAGTACTTTTATGATGAAAAAAAAATAAAAGTATGAAAATGAAAAAATTATTTAATGCTAAAGTATATCTTGCTTTATTTTATTAATAATAATTCCACTTATATATAGATATTCATATATAGTATACACTTAAATATAATTATAGTATACATTATAATTTGTAAAAAAATTTAGTATGACATTTGATCCATATTATATACTATGTAAATTGTTTTCAAAAGTATATATACAAGAGTGACTTCTTTGATAAATATTTTATCAATCAAGAATTGATAAAATTACGAGTATGATTATTTTTATCGATCATACAAAGTAAATGGGTCAAATCTTGATTGATAAAAATATTTTATCAAAGTTGGTTTCAATGACAAATTATTAAATAGTAAGTGACTTCTTTTATCAATCAAACATGAGTGAATTTCTACTTTTCATAGTAGAAAGCAAATAACTACGAGGTATATTTTAGATGAAGATAACTATATTACTTCGTATTAAATTTGATTTTACTGGTAATTAGAACCATTAATAAATAAAAAGTACTCGTAATTTTAAACCCTTAGATGTACATAGTGATTACAATTAGTGTACGTAAAATTTGTCATTGAAACCAACTTTGATAAAAAATTTATTAATCAAGATCTGATCCATTTACTTTGTATGATTGTGTGGTGAATTAAAGTTGAGCCCATTTCAGAGTCAATAAATTAAATATATATATATATATATATGAGTGAGGATCTCATGAGAACCCTCTTTGCATGAGAACCGTGAGAACTACTAAATAACGATTGTATTAGATATATTTAAAAGTTGCAATCACTTATTAACAATGTATTATATCTAGGTATACCCTTAGTTTTCAATTTAAACAAGGTTTAGTTAATTTTTTAGGCTTTTGAAAATCGTATACTATTTAGGTGGTCTTAGTTACTACTTATAGGTCAATTATATACGATAGCTTAAAACACTTGAAATAAATGTCTATAACTTGTTACTATTAAAATAGATATAAAATAACATCATAACACTTAGAAAATTAAAAAAAAAATGAATAAAGGAGTTTTGATGTAATTCTCACTGTTCTCATATAAAGAGGGTTCTCATTTGAACCTCTTCCTATATATATATTAAATTATGTCAATTATGGTCTAAGGTGAACTTATACGAAGTATATATAATTATTTTTTTTTTCTTCTTTTAATTAGTTTTATCATCCTTAAATTATGAGTTTTTACATTATACAATCAAGTCAATCATTATATCACTTCGCAAATAAAGTGATGTTTAGGGGTAATTGTTTAATCTTCAAGTCCATTTTTTGTAATGATTTTTGTTTATCTAAACTTGATAAAACTATATTACTCTATGCCAATACACTTATTTAACCTTAAATATCTTTTGTTGTGTATATGTAAAAATACAATAATTGGATATTGATAATATACTTATTGTAACGAATCAAAAAGACCTCATATGACAATATTATGTTATATATATTGAGAGTAATTTAAAAGTTTCTTTCATCTTATGAACGCATCAAACATTTAGGAATAAAGGGAGTAGTACTTATTAATGCTTACAACAAGAATATATTTTAAAAATTAAAAAGTTATTTAATTTAATCAAAAGTTATTAATGAAAAATATGTCTATTAGTACTTATTATTTTTTTTATTGATATGTAGGCCTCTTTTCACCCAAAAAAATATTTTTAAATAACTTTTTTACTCGTATTAAATTTTAACTCTTATTATAACTATAAAAGTAAATGTATTACTCATAGTATCATTTAGGTTCTGTTATTTTGAACTGGAATTTTTGACAATTTAGCTTAGTTCAGTGCACTTCATTTCTATTCAGTTCAGGTCAATTCTATTCAGCTCTATTCAGTTCATTTCGCTTCAATTCAATTTACTTACGTTTCAGTCCAAAAAAACAAGTTCTTATCATGTACACTCTCCGTTTTTTTTAGTTGCATCATTCCAAAAGTTGCACTATTCATCTTTTAAGCTTTGATTTAATTTTATGACAATATGTAAGGAGGAATATAGTCAATATGGATCTCGTTTAATTCGTCTTGGTATGCTCTTAATTAATATATAATTTTTATACCTTTTTATAATTTATGCAAATATATAATTAGAGTTGTAAATTATTTAAAAAGTGCATCGACAAGTATAAAAAGTGATTTGTTGCAACTAAAAACGGAGAAAATATATAATTTGTATTTTTTACAGTTTGAAACTACTGAAAACCTACAAATCTTATTTCAAACAATTATCAAATTATTCCACATTTAATATCAACTACTCAAATAATTTCTCAATGCTAGTATACATTTAATTTTAACATTTGCCAACCAAATGTAACAAAGCTATACCTTTTTCTTGGACAAGGATTAAAGACAACGAATTGCAATAATGCAAAAAGTATTATTTATCTTTAGTGAGTTAATTTTCTCAAAACAACTCGTAAATTAATAAAAAAAATAAGAAGAAGAAAATAATAAATAAGCTCCAAAACATTGGAATATATATGCCCTTAAACAATGTTAACTTTGTTAAGTGAATGTATATGGCGGCTATACACTATAATTTCGTGATTAATAAATTTGGCAGGTTAGTGCCACTTTGTGCTCTTTATCCTTCAACCATACCACCATCCTCAAGTCCTCAACTATATATATATATATATAATATTCAAACACACTATTCTACGAACATTGGGGACTAGCTCCTTTAACCATGTAATGCATGACTTAAATGAATTAATTTTAGTCAGTTTCTTTATGCTACATTTTTAAGTTTCAAAAATCCGAAACTGTTTTCATTTGTTTGAACTTTAATTTGAAGAGAGACCCCTAAAAACAATAAAAATAAATAAAAATAAAATGGACGTCTTTGTGACCAAAAGTGTCAAGGCAATCATTTATATTTATGTCGCAACAAACTTAACATAGATTAAATTTTGTGTCATGCAGTATTATAGTGCATTAATTCAGTTTGTGCTAATACTTCTAATAATTCAAATAAAGTTATACAAGTAATATGTATATAATACTACAAGCCTGTTTACTTCAGCTTAAAATCCATTCAGTTCAGTTCAGCTATTTTCAGCTGTCCTAGGTATTGTAATTTGGAGAGTAAAGTCCTACAGCCTAATTAATAACTAAGGAGTTGACACCAAAACATGCCAAATATAAAAGTATAGTACGAGTAAATGTTCTTTGTATGATATATAACCTGCACTTATATTACTACTCCATAACCAATTCATGAGAAGAAGTAAGTTGGCCAACCACATTATTAAGCTTATGCACAAGATGCAATTCCCTTTATAATAGGAATTTTTATAGCAAATTTAAAGTATTTATGTTATTATAAAATTCACAACTATACCCGATTAGATTTTGAAAAAATCGAAAAAAGTAAGGTTGGAATTGACTTTTTATTCTATATTTTCTTTTATATAGATTAAGCTTTAAAAATGTTCATGTCTTGACCTAATGAATAAGATTGAAACGCGAGTTTATTATTGTGGGTGAAGTGCACAAATCCTACCCGACTCCCTTATTTTTTTTTTCTTTAAAAAATTGTTGATAAAGTTCTTATTCCACTAATCATTTATGGTAAAGAGGATAGGTGGTCACTAACTCACTCGATCAAACATGATCCATTATTACGCATATGTAAAAAAAAACACATGCACCTTTATGATTAGATCGAGCCTACTATAATAAGAGAAGGTGGATTTGTAGTTGCTTCCTTAATTTGTCCAATTATATGTGTACTTATCTTGAGCATTAGTTTGTTGTCACAAAAGATGTTAGTGATCAATGAGTTGAAGAGGTCTTTCTTTGATTAAGATATATTGTAGATTCTCAATTAATTGGCCGGATTTAAAGATATATAGTGTATAAACTGATCTATATCGGAAAAAATTGACATTAATAATTCTTCAAATTTTATTATGTGTTTGATTTGATGAACGTAATCGATAAATTTGACCTCAATATAATTTGGTAATTATATTACTTTTAAGAACTCAAAATGTAATTAAGTTATCTAAATTATAGAGAGTGCACTCCAAGATGATACCGCCACACCTAAAGACCCTACCAAGCTACCATAAATCTTTTTTTCTTTGTCATCCTTTAATGACCATAATCATCACAAGATCATTTTGAGAAGGCAAACTTCATAATTAAGATTAATGTGAATTAATTCATTGTTAGGAACCCAAAATCAAATTATTAAAGGCATTACCACAGTACAATAGTTGAGTTTATTTGCAATACACTCCGTATGTATGATATAAGTGACGAAAACGACCATAGGTAAATTGATACGTAACGTATTATAAATTACATCTCATATTATAAATTACATCTCATGCCACAATATCGTACTGCTACGTATTTACTTTCACACTAGAATGAACTAATTGAACAAAGGTTATAATACTTGTCCAAAAAAAAAACGGCTATAATATATGCAACCCTCAAGTTAAATTGGTTAATTTATACAATGCATGCTAATTAAAATGGTGTAACAACAAAACCATGAGCCAATAAATGCAATGATATTTTGCCAAAATGAAATGATCGGATTAAGTAATTAATAAAATTTGTTAGATCGATTTTCATGGAACTCCCCTAAATGGAAAGTGAATGAAATGTCATCAAATCACAAATACGTTATATGTATAGGGAAATTTCTAGTCAATAACATCACAATGCATAACAAAAGTGAGAAATTTATAGCATTATATGATACAAATAATTTTTGATATGACCGACTAATTTATGATATAATGATGCTAGGAACTTGTGTGATATGATATATCCTTCTGGTGATATGATACTAATATATAAGTAACTATGATATGATGTACTCTGTTGGCGATATTATATTATTACAATTTTGTCATTGTGATATACTTGCTAAACATATCACTGTAAGTAACCGATTTAACCCGACACCCTATGTATATATATACAATTAGGGGATTCTAGTATATATGAAAGCATTGATACATATACTATAATGGTGAAAAAAAGGAAAATTAGAGAATGAAGGGAATGGAAGATACAATAAAATAAAAGTTGCTGGTGAGGTATTTGTATTTACTATGTAGTTGAAGCAGAGTAGCAGTTGAGCAAAGGATCTAGTCCAACTACCACAGCTAAGACATCCAAGTCTCTATTGTTGAGTAAAGCTAATTAAATTAATATTATTATTAATTATGAGCAACAATGCTTTAATATTAATACATTTCAAACTCACTAATCATTTGACTTTATATTAATCCACATTATTTGCTTCCCAAAGCCTAACCATCTAATCAAGTAAACAAAATTTAGACCAACAAAATTAATTAATTAATTAATAATTAAAAAAAAAAGTGTAGTTTCTTTATGTATTATGGTATACGTGTTAGCAAAATAATGCACTTTTTGCTCAAAGCTTGTAGTGGCTTGTGTCTTCACATGCCTAAAGTGCCACTAACTCACTACGCCTTATACTCACTATACTAATATCTAGTAACAATCTAATTCAACGATCCGTGTTGGAAAGGTCCATATGTACGCAATCTTGCCCCTTATTTAATTTGATTATATAAGAGAGCGAGGTTGTTTTTTAAACTTTTAACGATTAAACTCGTAATCTATTGGATAATAAATAAACACTTGATCATTGCGCTCATACACGGCTACACAATAATAATGAAAAATACCATTCCATATTGCTAAAGTCTTTGTGTAGCAAAGCAAAATAAAAGGAATAATGGTGGTTATAAGGTCAAATGGAGGATGGTGACAGTGCTTATACTAGGAAGTGAGCTTGAGTGCTTGAGCAAAAGATTATAGCATTCATTGTTGTAAAAAAAATATAAAAAATGAGGGGAAAAAAAAAAGGCAAAGTAAAATGGTATCTTGTCTTTGTGTCCAATAATATGAGAAAAGCAAATAAGCAACAAACTTTCCTTAGAAGAATCAAGTCCCCTAGTAGCAAATATGTCTTTGATTGGAGCACCTTTTGCTTACGACGTAACGACCTTTCAATAAACTTTACTCATAAGTGAAGTATCTATGACCAATCAACATATACTTTGCCAATGTTACTAACCACATTTCTGCTTAGTAGCATGCTCACTATCAGCTACTAGTCACTACATACTTTGGGCAAACCATTTTTATATAGGAGATTGATAAAATTAAATTATCATTTTCGACTCAAATATAAAAAGACTATTTGATAACATATTCTCTTTGTTTTAATTTCAATTCTGGCTAATGATTATTGATTAGCTCCAACGAGTATGATAGTATAAATCGATTTCAATTGATAACAAATTAGATAAACTGTTAAGAATAGTTTCGAATCAAGAAGGCTGGATAAGATCCGATAATAGCATATAATAATGGGAGGCAATTTAAATCAATAATAACATGCTTGCAACTATGCAAGCTAAATGAGTTATATTTATATGCAAGTCTTCCATCTTAGCTTGCTCCGTGTATATTATAAACTCACTCTCTAATTAATAGTGTACATAGTAGAAGTGATTTAAGTAGTAATCATTAATTATTGGATTTACTTATATGTTACTGCTAATGTTAGGTGATAAATTGATAATGTTTTTAGACACTGCTTTATATTTAGTTTTATTTCAATTTATTTTAACTTTTTTATAATTATATTCAATTTGTAACAATGTGATGAATTGTGCTTAATTGGGACCATCAAGTGTGCAACTTATGGTATGATTAATTCATATGAATTGTGAATAATTTTCCATGTTAAATTAGTAACATGCATCTAACTTGTCTATTCCCCCTTATAGGCAACCAATTTAAATTTTTTAGTGTAAGGTTTGTAACCTAAACTTAATCACTTAACTTGAACCAACTAATGTATGTAATCAAAGTTTAATCCTTTCAACAAACCAAAAATGAACTAATATATAGCTACAAATTGAACACTTAAAATTTGTATTATTTAAGATTAATTATCTATATACGACCGAATTAATTACATTATTTCGGTGTTTCTTTATATATCTACCAGTAAAATTATAATTTTATGTAAAAAAAAGGATTTAAGAATATTCTATTCATAACTATAAAAGACCAATGATTAGTTTTCAAACTAAGAAAGTAAAAATCTAGTGATAAATTTTCCTTGTAAATAAAGAAATCACACATATAGAATCCTCTTACATTTTACTTAAAATTTAGATAATCATCCACCGGCTTATCATGAGCTTCCTTAGACATGAATGCACAATTGCACATGTAGTTTAGAAAACATGTTGGCTTTAATTAAAACCTATTTTTTTATTTTTTATTTTTTACTCCTTAATCACTTTAATTTGATGGTGCTTGATGAGTTAATGTTCCCTTAAGTGTGTAATTAAAAAAATGGTGGACAAATTACACCTCAATGTCGTACTATCAACTTTTAATTTATTGTCAATCAATAGCAAAAAGATAGAATTGTGTGTAATGTATATATATGTAGCAATAGTCAATCTATGAAAAGATTTACTAAACCATCCGAAAAAATAGGTGTCCGTGGAAAAGATTTAATCTCAAGTCTAATCTTATCTATCTTTACATCACTTCTAAACCAACTAAATTAGTAGCAGTTGACATTCACATTTTCAAAATTAAAAGATAGTTAGTGTATAAGTCGGTCAAGTTAAAAATATTTGATCGTCAAACCAGCTAAAATAATCAAATATAACCCGCGAACGACTAATTACAAAACCCAACCATAACGTTTGTTCATGCTAATTAAGATCATATTAGTTGATAATTGGTATAGGAAAGTGAAAGAGAGGAAATGAAGCAACTAAGAGTGGCCCAAAGTAGTGAGTGAGTAGTGGGTGGCTAGCTAAGTTGGTTTAGACAAGGGTGACAAGTAAAACAGTGAGAATGAGCTAACATGCATGTGTTTATGTCTACTTCTTAAGGCATCAATACCCTATATTTCAGACAACTTGTAATATAATTTTAAGACATAATTAACTATTATTTTAATGCATAATATAACATCTTCTCACTTTCTTATGTGATTAATTCTGTTTATATGATGATAATCATTAGCTTCACTAAAAATATTAGTAACCTTTTTATTAATTAATTTATCATACATATTATTAAACTATATTGTTAGGCCTTCTATAATTGGATACATAGTTATAATTTGTCCTTAGAAAGATTTTAGATATATATATAACTTAAAGAGTACTACTTTTATGTTTTTTTCAATTATTAATACAAGTATAATATATACTCCGTATGAAATCTCAAATTCTCAACTAGCGCCTCAGAGAAATATTTGGATCAAAAACTCAATTGACAGGCTCAAAATCAATAAGGAACCTTCAGTAACCATATATATTTAGATCGACTAACAATAAGTAGCAAAAACCGTTATTTATTAGGAAGAAAATAACCACATAAAACTCAATCATAAGCTTAAAGAGAAGCGATGAGAATCGAATTTCGAATTTTATACTAATTAAGAATGACCGCTAACTCTAGTAAGCCATCACTTAGGGCCTGTTTACTTCAGCTGAAAATAGCTGAACTGAACTGAAATGAATTGAATTGAATTAAACTGAAAGTTTTTTATGAAAGATTAATGAATAGCAAAATAAGAGAAGAGCTGAACTAATTGAACGGATTTTAAGCTGAAGTAAACAGGCCCTTAATACGCAAGTATATACTCCATAATATCAAGCATCATAGTCTTCCTTCCTCTTCATAACCAAAATGATAATGTATATATACCAAAGTTGACAACGAAGGCGATCATCAAATTAATCGAATAATTGATCATTTTTGTATGATTCTAATACAGTATATACGAGATCTCTAAAACCAGCGTCTTCCACCACATAATTGAAGAACTAACCACAAGGCTAAAGCCTACATATAATCAGTCAATTTTTACGTACATATTAAGGAGGATTACTCAAATCAATCTATACAATCTTAATTATCAACATAATTGCTAAGATGTTACTCCGCATTACTACTGACCTAGTCACAAGGACATCAAAGCAGTTAAAAGACAACTTAACAACCCATGATTTATTCCATAGTATCTTCTATTATATTGACTTGTGAAACATTATAACAATGTCAATTTATTTGGTTGGATGAAATGAACTACCATTAATTAATTGTTGATCAAGATTCACTTCAATCCATATATCAGTTCACCAGCTCCAAATAGATTATGGAAGAACAATTCGATCATTTCGTTAATTTAATTAGTTGAATTTCACTATTAGGCATTGTTCTTTTGGCCGGAATAAAATGAACCTTGAATAAGTTCGTTGAAGTGAATTAAAAGTACGGAACTTGTTATATATGCACGCATGACTTTAAAATAGGTAGATAAACTAATTAATTAACCTCTTTATTTCCGAATAATCTACCAATCCGTTGCCCTTAGGCACAAGTACTAGATCAAGAATCATATGTCATAAAGAAAGGGAAATCTAATGTCATCGTGAGAAGCACCAAATTAATAGATTCACACCCTTTCTTCACAAACTCTTGACCAATTACATACTCAACCAATTCTCAAATAAAAAAATATGAGCATAATTAAAACCAAGACTCAAGTTGAAGATTAGCTATAGTAGAAATATGACAATACTAATTAGCAAGGACTAAGTACTTAATTTACTTAATTTTTTAGTGCAATAAATGCAAAGATAATTTTTTTTGAACTAACATGAAGTTTGCTTAGTAGCAAAACAAAGTGTAGTAGTAAAGAATACTAGCATTGCCGTTAGTTATGAGTAGGTTCCCCAACCGTATGGAGACTATATCTTATTTTATTTTTGACTGCTCGGTGCCCGGGTAGAAAATAAGTGGTAAAAATCCATTTTAAAATTTAAAAGGAAGTTCTAATCAATAGAGTTAGGGTCTGTTCACTTCAATTTATAGTCAAATCAGTTCATCATTTCTTTAAAAATTATAACAAAAACTTTCAGTTCAGTTTAACTCCAACCAATTCAATTCAGTTCAGTTCAATTCAACTGAAGTAAACAAGCCTTATTCCTAACTTCTACATACTCGAATCATATGATTGATCATAATACCCTTGTGATTAGATCCAACGATTGTGATTGATCAAACGGTTGTGATTGATTAACGAAGTATACTCACTAGATAACACGTGCTACTTCTCTCTCAAGAATTCCCACTTTTTTCCTTTGCTTCCATGCATGGATTTCTCACCCCCACCAAATTTAGCACTACTACTTACTTATTAACTTATTAAGTAGTAACTTCTAAACTAGTATTTTTTTTATTATTATTTTTTTTATTTAGAGAGAGAAACAAAAAGGGGTAGTAGAAGTAGTAGAAATTCTTGCTCATCAACTCAAAAATCACAAACACCCAAAAAAAAAAAAAAAAACCTAAAACTACCCACTTTCTCTCTCTAAAATGAAATGTGATCAAACCCTTAAATTTCAACTACCCACAAGCTAATTAGTAAGAGAAACTTTAATTAATCTAGAGAGAGAAAGTTAGGGGAAAAAAAATATGTGTAAATTAAACTCCTCTCTTTTACTACTCAAAAAAGCTCCTCTTTTTTTGCATCAGTAGTTTCAGATCTTAACCTTGCTCAAAAACAGCAACTTCCTTCTCCTACTTTCACCTCTTCCTAACTACAAAAAGAACAAATAAAGTTTCAACCTTTAGCACAAAAATCATCAAATTCCTCTGTTTTTTTACTCTGTTTTTCATCTAATCACAATATTTTCTTTGTTATTGTTGATCATATTATTATTAGTACTATAGTTTATATATATATATATATTTTTTGGTAGATTATATTATGGAGGTCCAAAAAATGAAGCATGTATGCAAATTTTGCAAAAAAAGTTTTCCATGTGGGAGATCATTAGGAGGTCATATAAGGTCTCATTTGCCAAAACCAGGGTATGAACTTAGGGAAAACCCTAAGAAAACATGGAGAGTTACTACAAATGATCATCAACAAGATGTTGTTATTGATTCTACGACTGTTTCTTCATCTTCGACTGAAACCGAAAACCCGAAAACAAGCAAAATGAATCCAAATCAGGGTAAAAGATCTAATTTTGGTCGCAACAATAATTCACATTCCTCTGTTTCTGAAGTAGTTGAAGCAGAGCATCATCAACAACAAGAGGAGGAAGTTGTTGTTGCAATGTGTTTGATCATGCTTTCGAAAGATGAAGGATCTTGGGGTAAAATTTCATCAAGTTTTACCACTTTAACTGAATCTTCTGAGAATAATTTACTGCATCAGGGTAAAAAAAACAAGAGTAAAAGGAGAAGAAGAGAGAAAAAACAGGGGAATGTCTCTGTTTCTGTTGCTGGAAATGGTAAAAAATTTGAATCTACTACTTGTGGGTATCTTCAAAAAGGGTTGAAATTGAAGGGAATTGAAGTTTCTGCAAATGGGTTTTGCTCAAATGATTCAAAGATTAAGTCTTTTGAGAGTAAGAGGAAAAGAGAGAAAGTTGTTGAGAGTAAAAAATCTGATTTTACTGCAGTAACTGATGATCATGATGCTGTAAAATGTGGCAAAGTAGAATCTTCAGCTTCTGGGTATGGTAAAAATGGTGGTAAAATCAATGAATTTGAGGTTTTGGGAAATGGGTTTGTCTCAAATGATCAAAACAATCAAACTCCTGAGAGTAAAAGGAAGTTCATTGGTCAATGTTCTGGTTTTAGGAATGTTAAAAAGTGGTCAAAATTAGAAGAATTTGAAGTTTCACAAAATGGGTTTTCATCATATGATCAAAAGAATAATTATAATAATAATAATAATAACAATGGTCATAGTGAAATGGATTCAGAATTTTGTAAGACAAGGAGTAAATTTGAATGTACTACTTGTAACAAAGTATTTCACTCTTATCAAGCTTTAGGAGGTCATAGAGCTAGTCATAAGAAGCTTATGGGAGGTGGTAAGTGCTCCTCTCCAATGACCTTGCCTAAACTCGAGGCCGAAATCGACACTGATGATGTTGATCATCAGTCTACTGAAGAAGTTCAGCAACAATCAAAACTACAATCTCAGCAAAAACAAGAGATGGGCTCTAGTAACATGGTTATTGGATCATCTTCATCATCGAAAAAGGCGGTCCAAAAACATGAATGTCCAATATGTTATAGGGTTTTTTCGTCAGGGCAAGCTTTAGGAGGACATAAAAGATCTCACTTAATTATAGCATCATCTCCTAATGCTGAGATTAACGATAGGAATTCCGAGGTTAAGATGATTGATAAGGCTCAAAATCGCGGCATTGTTGAAAGATTATCAAGCTCAGAAGCTAGGGATATGCTTGATCTTAACTTTCCTCCTGCACAAGATGAAACTAATACTACTACTACTACTAACAGTAGTAGCAATTCACTAGTAGGGTTCATGAAGCCATATTGGTGTGTTGAAAGCTCTCACAAGCATGAACAACTTTTGGGGTTAATCTCCAATTAATTTGATAAACATTTATTAGTTACTATTATTATTTTCATCTATCATATAGTATAAAGTGGTTCATAATATTTCAATTCAAGAGTGTACAGACTTATGTTATAGTTTGGTTATACATTATTCATGTTATTCTTTGTTTAGTGCCAAAAAAAGAATATATTTCAAAGATGGCTTAGTGATTGATACACTCTTCCTTTTCTTTTCTTTTTCTTTTTATTTTATTTTTTTATTTTTTTATTTTTTTTTTACAATCAATATCATATCCTTGTACTTGTTGATCAAGTGAAAAGAGACAAAAGGTGAATTTTCAATTAATGATAATTTTTATCAACTTGTGTGGAGTGTAGTAGTACACTAGTACTATATAGTGGCAGTTAAATTTTGAGGTACATGTAGTTTGAGATTCAACATACTATAAGTGGTTTTTGAGTTCATTGCTAGCTATTGTTTCTTGTGGTAATAATAGTTACTTGGGATGGAAGATAAATGAGTGAAGTGTTGAAAGTTGTATAAAACATGCATGGATGTTAGAGTATGTATGTATGGGTGGAAATGTCCATGTTGTTTGGATTGGGTTCAATTTCATATCAATTCAAATTTTAAACCATCAGCGGTTTAAATTTATTTTCGATTGAGCTGGATAAATTTTGAACAATTCGTCAATGATTTCAATTTAGGTATTAAACATGACATCAATTTTATTTCAAATAGGTTATGTATATTTTGTCAGATAGCTTTTTATTTATTTCAAGATCGAGATAGATTTATTCGTTAAGATTATGAGGAAGGATGGAAAGACAAAGAGAGTAAAAAGTAGTAATAGTAGCACTAGAGTAAGAGAAAGAGAAGAAGTAAAGCATTTGTAATAGTTTAGTAGTGTACACAAAGATAGCATGTGAACATAGGGTGGTTGTGTAGTCATCACCTACCTTATACATGACAACCCATCTCACTTCTAGTTTGCTCTCTTATACTTTAGCATGCAACTTGTGCTAGGTGTTTTCTTAGTAATCACCAAGCTCATTGGAAAGATCTCAACTTTTTTTCTATTCTTTAAAATTAATTTGAGAGGACCACTCTTCATTATGAACTCACAATCACTTAAAATGAAGTTGACAAGCTAACACCTAATCAAAAGTGCATCATATTAATCTAATTTTGCTTTTAATTGATTACTCTCCTCACTTAAGTCATAACTTTTGCACTAGTTTGCAAGTTATATGACCACATTTGGTGGAAAGCTTTGTGTTTAATTTATAAGTAACAATTATATTAGCTTGAAGTTGGTCCAAGAATTAACCACTCTTTGCTTAGAAATTAGTACTAACTTATGCATCATCATTGAATGTGATTTAGGGAGTCATTAAATTATTACTTGTTGTAAAGAGGAATTATATTATTATACTTTCTTTAAGTCAATGTTTAGAAGATCAGCTAAATAGAAAAATTTTAACTAATTTTAGATGGCAAGACAACAAGTGTGGGCAAAGTGGTTGCTTCACTTGCTCTACTTACTTGTGGACACTTTAGTAGAATATTATATGGCGTTATCTATGCTTGCTTTTGTAGAAAAAAGAAAAATTCTAAAGGTTTCATAAAGAGGAGTTAGAAGTTAGGATTATCCTTCAAAGGTTAGACAATATGATTCGAAAACTAAACTACTACACATATGAGTAATGAATTAGACAAAGCTATTAGTTAGCTTAGTTGTATAATCTCTAGTTATAGTTTAGGACACCTTCGATAGAAATAGTTGTTGTCATAGTTACTAGCTATTTTAGCTTTATCGTTATTAAAGTAAATCATAAAATGTTAATTGTTAAAAGAAATGTTTGTTCGAGTGAAGTAACTAAAATTCACACTTTATGATTCTATCAGTCCTTTATCGATTCTTTATTCGTAGCTTAAATTGTAATAAAGCTTACTTGCTGATAACTCTAATTTATATCATACTTATTCTAATCTGAAATTCCACGAGCATGAGACTAAAATTAGGCGAAAATTGATTTTCGGTTACTTGAATGGTTAGGCATAATCATAGCTTAAGTTGAGAATAACGTTTAATCTAGTGGTCAATAAACAATCAAAGTTGGAGATCCAACAACTTTACTTCTTCTCACCCCCAAAAAATGCCTAAATTGAAGAAAAGATTGGTCGTTGATAATGTGATACATGTACTTCAGTACACACTACTTTGTTAATAGAGCATGAAGTTTCTGTGAAAAACCCAATATACCTACAATTTGGTACGTGACATCAAATCCCTTTTCATTGGCACAAAACGTTCTTAAAAAAAATCAGTTTTTAGAATTTTTGGATTATAAAATAAGATGATGATATATTGATATGCTCATATGCAATAAATAGATCGAGAAATTTTAAGTTTCAGTGTTAAAATTATTTCAAATTAGAGTAATACATTCAATAACATTCAACCAACGATAGCTTCGCTTAGCATTAAGTCAGTAACGATTGAAAGCATGTGTATGATAGGTCACAATCTCACATATTCAAATCAAAGCTCTGGAGGGATAATAACAATCACTTCATGCCTAATTGAGACCTCCATTACTTTTCGCCCTTGTGATACCTCGGCACCAAAATATAAAAATTAACATCCCATAATCTCATTATTAAAATGCGTGCCAAGGAGGGATGTAGCCGTTAAAAATACTTCTAAAAAGAGGAGGCACATGATTGCTCCCCCACTTCCATTCTTAATTTGGCAGAACTGCACTTACTATGACATATCTGCCAGCTACAATCTCTGAAACAATTAACCAAGGTAACAATCACCAAGGCACAAGTTCTCATATCAGTCAAAATGAAGCTGATAGTTCCTGTATAGACTTACTAGAAACCGTGAATGATCAAGTTATGTGAAAGTGACAGTAGGTGTAGCGAAAGCAACATAGCTTTGTATAAACGATTAGCAAAACATAAAATTCGCAAACACAATGTTTCGAACTTCCTGTGGTTGTAAATACGCGGTAACATTTTGCATTGTACTTGTCTCACTATACACACCTGCACAATGTTGAGCTTCCGACATTTTGGAAGACCAAAGGACAAAAAAACTGCCCAAAAAAATAATTTACAAGGGCCACTATCAACATTCAACAATTCACCATGCATCTGAGGTTGAATATGAGGGCGATGGCTGGTTGTGACAGGTTACATTAAGCTGGAAAAATACAATCTGGCATTCGAAGTTTCATCATTGCCCTAGCAGTTTCAGAGCTTACGATTGTTCGATGACCTACAAGAAATAATTCTACTGTTAGCACAAGAAATAAAAAAAGATACTACACCTGAAAAACTATTTTCAGTCCAATCTATTATAAGCATAAATTACACCATTATATGCACTAAAGCATGGACCTCCACTCCTTGGTTATTCACTTTACATTTGGAATTGCCCTTCAGATTAAGAAAAGCCGTTGAAGATAGAGATTGAGAAAGAGAGGAATAAGAAAACCAGTATGGAGTGAGGAAGAGAGCACAACTTTTGAATGGAAAGTTAGGAAGATGAAAATGGGATGGAGAAGGTGAAGTGGTGAACTTTGATAGTTTACACCTATACACACTCGCAAAATGAAGGTCAAAGTAAAGCAACCAAGATGAGCTTCAGTTCATTAAATCATCGTAAATGAAACCAACTCAGACATTTTTGCGTTGCAATGAAATGCTAGCCAGTATTGTAAATCAAATTCAGAGCCACAAATAAGTGATAGAATCAACAAATAAACCCAGCGATTACTAGATAGAAAGTGCAGCAAATTCAAGTTTAAATGATATCCCCAATTTGAAAATTTTACCAAAAATTCATCAGATTTGGTATGAGACATACAGGAGCACACAAGATCACAAATCGACACCCTCATCCAGACCCTTTGAATTCATCATCACATTTGAGTCGATTTGTTTGTCAAACTTCTTTCTCCGCCTTGACTCAAATTCTTGAAAGCCTTCCATCTAATTGCATCATCATTAAACAAAAGACAACATTTTAAAAAGGGTTAGCCAAAGATATTAGCAATAAATTTTTTTCGACCAGTTTATGCATGTTACAAAAGATGGTTTTGCACTTTGAATAAGTAAATGACATACCTCTTGGAACTGATCCATGGAAATAGGATTATTGTGCAAGGAGATACTTTGCAGAGCTTTGCAGTCTGTGAGTATTGTTGCAGGCATCTACAGGTAACAGATAGAAAGGTCCAATATTTA
This sequence comes from Suaeda aralocaspica, assembly GCA_016808085.1. Lineage (NCBI taxonomy): Eukaryota > Viridiplantae > Streptophyta > Magnoliopsida > Caryophyllales > Amaranthaceae > Suaeda > Suaeda aralocaspica. The sequence goes on from PYUH01000078.1 coordinate 2,541,399, forward strand.
AAATCTGATAAGAGTTTTGTAGAAGCGAAATACAAACAATAACTGACCAAAAAATACTATAGCATTTGTTACCATATAATGGAAGTAATCAGTCAATGAGCAATAACTCAATAAGAATACTATAGCGTAGAATTCATTTATAAATCACAGCCAAAGTTACAAAACAATGTACCTGTAAAACTTTGTTGCTATCTAAAGAGAGTGATTTCAGGTGAATGAGATTACAAATTGAAGGAGGAAGTTCGTCAATGGAATTATCTGCACGTATTAAGAATGGATTAAAACAAAGTTCAGTTGCATTTTCTCAAGATGAAATTTGCGAAAAGTGGGGAGGGGCCAGAAAAAGAACAAAGGATCAAGTCTATGAAGTCAATCGTATAAGTCAATGGAATGTATCATCATGGGATCTTATCAATAATTGCTACAAAGATATAAGAGAATACAATGAACCAGTTCACCAAATATTGCATTTTCTATAAAATTAAAACACTAAAAATCCGATAAAACAAAACTAAAGGCTTCTTAGGTGTATGTAAAAGATCAATGCTCCAGACTGTGGGATAGCCACATAAATAAGTAGCACGTAGAAAACACAAAACAATCAATTTGAACATAAGTTGACATAGGGCCATAATGCTCATTATTGCTTACAGATAGCAGATAATTCTCTTTACTAGATCTTAAGGGAAGGACCGAAGGACCCATTCGTCCATTATCAATCAGTCTTCCTCTGCCAATCTAAATGTACATGCTGCAAGTGACTTCCAAAGTGATACTTCAAGTGTGGTAGTTCATAAAGGAGAGAAGGAGAGTTTCTAAGATTCCATAACAAAAATGGAAGGCGTGAAATTATGAGGATATGAGATAATAAGTTTGTCAAAATTTGCGAAATGACTTTGAAACAAGAAACCAATAGACAAAATGCGTTTTAGCAGATTATGCAAAAGTGATGAATACAAGAGTTGAATAGCAACTTTAACATTATTGAGTAAAAGAATAGTTACACTTAAAACGCTAAATGTTTATAGCAATATCATAGAGATTATGCAAACCATACAAGTCACTGTATCCTACTCAATACAATTCTATAGAAAACATAGTTCTGTAGATTCTATAAGCACAGAAAGACGGCAATTTATTAAAAAAAAAGGAGATTGAAGATACCGTTTGCTTGAAGCTCCTCAAGTGAAAAACAACTTCCAATTGATTCCGGAAGATATTTTAATTGGTTGTTTGATGCATTTAAGAGCTTCAACTGCATCCCAAAAACATAATTCAGAAACATTAAAATTCAAATTCAGCCAACAGATCAAACAACAAACATATGCAATTTCTCCTTTTTATATTTAATAACATACATATGCAAGTTCGAACTAATTGATGCAAGACTTTAGCTCAGATCAGCACATTATATTTAGAACTGTATTCGTACGGAAGAACAAATATATATATAAAAAAAGATTTATTTATGATGCAATCCAGAAAGAGTATCATGGTAATTAAAAAATATACTGAGACCAAATAAAGTACTTCACAGATAATTAGTAAGGGAGGAGAAAAAAATCCTGGGTAGCAAGCAGATACATGATCAACTACTCCATTTATCAAACTAAACTTACCAGTGTTTGTTAATTTTTTCACTTATTTCGTAAGATATAATTAATGAGAGATATTACAGCTAATAGTATGATACTAAAGCTGAAGTTGAGCAAGATGATTAAATGAATTGAAAAGGTCTTCCAAATGATTTAGTGCACAACTTAAATAGAGAGTACACAAAATCTACAAGAGATTTAGTTACTTACATTTCTAAGACTACCTAGAGTCTCTGGCAGATATGTCAACACATTACGAGATACGGACAATTGTTCAAGCCGTACTAGTTGACCCACTAAGAAAAAAAAACTTTGTCAGTGTCACAATGATTTCACAAGAAATGAGAAGCATAATACCATATGATAAAAAAGAGAAGTAACTTACATTCATCAGGCAAACCAGAAAGCTGATTTCCATCAAGTGTCATTACTTTCAGAGACTGCAGTTTCCCTAGATTCATCGGAAGGCGTTCAATAAGATTTTCTGCCAATATCTGAGATGAGAAAAAGTTAATTGACATAAATGTCTATGTTAAAACATAGACGATGAAACAAGTAACAAGAGCACTGCTCTAGTGCTCTGCAGTCAGAGGGTTCAGCGTCAACAAACTTGATCAAGGCACAAAGTTGAAATATAATATATTGAACAGCCTCAAGAAAGGGCTAGAATGATTCATAAAACTTCAGCTCTAGAGGTAGTTAAGCTAAAACCAAAGGCAAAAACGATATTTAAAGCAATTGCAAGTGATAGCAGATAGGCAGACAACTGGCCCTTGGGCAAAAGACCTAAGCCATACACAGGACAAACTGAAAAAATACTATAGAACATTTGTCAGATCTTTATGCCAAACAGCTAATCTGAAAACCCTCATATTCATTGACAAGGTTCAAGATTCAAAGTTCATTTGTTGTAAAAGAATTAAACAGATTATTCATCATCTTCAGGAGAATAATTCTTACACATACAGGCATGCAGCTATATAACACTACATAGCACTTCATATTAATTTTACTTGAAATGTGAACAAAAAAACCTTCAGGTTTACAAAGGCAGATGATTCTTACCAGTCGCTGCATGTTGATCAATTTATTGATTTCTACTGGAACATCAACTGCGGCATACAAGAAATGAAGAGGTTCAGATGTTAAAAATGAAGTTCAAAGACCACAAGACATGTAATTTTCTTAACATAGATGGGACAACTGAAAGTTAAGGCAGGGTATGAAATGAATCGTATCATCTCCTTGATAACAAACATTTTTTGCACATGACAAACACTCCATTTACTTAAGTTCACTTCAAGCAGATGGCAGTCTTGTCACTCTTTAACATAATTTCAAATCCAATTTGTGTCCTCCAAAAGATAAGAATTTTAGAACAATAATCAATCACACGAGCTGAGCTCAGAAAAACCCACTGCTAAATAAGTAAAAAAAATTAATTATGCTGACGTAATGAAATAGTCTTAGCTGAGAAGCTAATTCAAAAGTATAAAACATATGAAAAAACTAATACCTCTGGTTCAAAATAAACGCAACAAACTATTTTTTTAATACTCACAAATAATACTCTTTTGTTGCATATATTCTGAATCGGACCTAATAACAAAGTCTAGTACTACATCCTACAAATTGTACAAGAAATACGGTTCAATGATCTGACATTGCTAGTATAGCCTTAAAGTACACAACTATAATCTACACACTAGTAACTAGTGTCAAACACGACTGTGCGTCTTGTGTTTGGCTCTGATAATTATGAAAGTTTCACAAAAGTTTTAAGCATACGATATACCTATTTTGTTGTGTGTTAAATCCACAGTACGCACAGCTCTGTCAAGGTCAAGAACTTCATCTGGAAATGTCTGCACAAGAAAAATGATGTTTACAAAAGGTTTGGAATGAAAGCCTACATGTAAATAATACATATATACAAGTATTGAAGTATATCATTTGAGAGTTCAATATCATAAATTTAAAAATAGTATGCGAAGCAGACAATAAGGACAGGAGCAAACAGATTTCAAAACAAACACACAACGATACAGCATATGATCATGTCATTCATCAGTTACACACACTTCAAACTATCTAGTTTCAATTGATAAGAAGTAAATAGTGGTACCCAACTATAGGATAACGTATTCAATTTATTTATTATCATCGTGTAGAGACTTTAGATGCAGCATTGCAGACATTCAATTCTAACGTTGTTCAGTCTTAAAGGAGGGAGCATACACCATAGTGGAGTCTTATGATGAATGTTCTACTTCCACATAAACTTAGTACCATCAGTCGCAATTACTCGATAGTACACAACACAACAACAATAATAACAACAACTACAACTACAACGACAACGACAACAACAACAAACATCAAATCCAAAACCTACAGATGAATCCATGGAAACTCCACAATGACTTAATGACTAAACCATCATAATCTATAGGACTAGAGAATCAAACTCAAGTACTCTCAGTAACAATTACATATCACTGTATCAAAATCCCAAAACATCATTTCTGCCTCCTTGAAGAACAATCCTCTCAATAATAAAGAGTCAACACATATATAACATAGCATATGTACCATTTCTAGCACCACAATTTAGAAACAAAACAATCAATAACTTCATCAACTTTCATCAAAATTAAACTTCTAATTCCTCCCACCAAATGTAATTGACCAAAACAACAAAAAAAAACATAAATCACACAACCCCACAAAAAAAAAATGTAACCAACATCATACAACAAACGAACCAACAAAAAGCAATTAAATTTATCATGATCAAATCAAAATAAACACAACTCAACTAAAAACTAAAATAATATAAACCCACAAAACAGAAAAGAATTAACATTTTCATGATCAAACCAAAAAACCAATCAAAACATACAAAAATGAACACAAAAAGAAAAAAATCAATAAAAATTAAACCTTTAATTTGGAGTCTCTCAAAGCAACAATGCCAGTAGAACGCCAACGAGCAACTCTATTAGCTTTAGAATCCGCTTTTTTACTAGAAACACACCCCATTATTTCTTCTTCTTCTTCTTCTTCTTTTTTTTTTTTGAATTATAATTGCATTTAATCAATCAAAAATTAAGCAAAAATCAGATATACCCAGATGAGGAAAATGGGAATAAAATCTATGTTTTCTTTGAGTTTATATGAAAGATTAGATTTTTGGAACGTTGAATTTGTGGGGTTTGAAGAAAATGAGTCAAGGAATATTTTTTGATAGTTTATGAAAAATATAATAATGTATTAATGCCGCGTTTAATGGTGTTGTTATGCTTGTTAACTGATTTTTTGTCTTTTTAATTTGTTAGTTTGACTGACATTTTTTTCTTGAGTAGTTTAAAGTTTGTTCTATGTTTGAGTTATAACCATATTTTTACATAGAAAGTTCTTAAATTAGAAATATTTTTAACTTTTGATGTTTTTTATGATGATTAATATAAGTAATTTGTAATATTTGAAAGAAATGTATTGATTGTAAGAGGAAAATGTGAAATAGTGAATCAAAATATTGTTAGAATGATAGGTTTCGATGATTTGAACGTTTAGTGCTTAATTTATCGGTTGAGTGAATGATTGAATTTGTAATGAATAATTTTTGAGGTTAATTCAAAGTAGGATATTCGACAAAGGAACTTTAGAACACTATGCTAAATTGAATCAAAGACTCAATTCAAAGTCATGTTATCAACGGAAAAACTTAAGTGTTTTTATTCCAAAATTATTTCTCTATACAGTCGAAAAAAAAATATCATATTCATAAAGAAATTTAAAATTTTTCCTATCTCGGGGACTCAATCTTAAGATGAAGTTGGTCAACTTGCCATGATATAGAATGATTTTTTAGGTTATGATGATGATTGCTAATATTGGTGAGAAAAATAAGGGTGCTCAATTGTTGATATGCTAGTTGCTGGTGATTAAGAGATTTAATTACTTTATCCTACATGTTTAAGCGCTCAAATGCTAAATTGGTTGACAATTTGAAATTCATGTACCATAAAATTATGACAGTGGCTATTAAATAAATAATTTTCACTTCTGAGAGACTCTAAATAAAAGTTGTATCGCCGTACTGTGTGTGGTTTCTTCATTCGACAACCATGTTCAAGTAAGATGCTGAAAAACTCAACATAGATGAGTAATTAGGTCAAATTGTTTGGGTATTTACTATTTATATATTACAACTTGATCATACAAAAGCAAAAATTGAATTGAAGAAATCGAAATATTTTTAATAAATCAAATTGAAACCAATAAATTAAATCATATAAAAACCCAATATATATAAGAGAATAAATTGTTTATTAATAACAACAAAATTTGAATTTGACAAGAATTTTGTAAATTAGACATCATCAATGATAATAATCCATAAACGAAAATAACAAATATTGATTACAACTTTTCTTAACAAATATAAAGAATAACAAAAATTAAAAATGTCTTTTCATTTGGTATTTGGAACCTCCCAAACATACATAGCAAGAACTCCAACACTAAGCCATAGCAGGCATATCCTTAAGCCAAGGATCCAAAGGCTTCCCAATTGAGTACACAATAAACCCGATTTCTCTCAATTTCTCAGCATCAACAACATTTCTACCATCAAATACGAAAGCAGGCTTCCTCATGCCATCGAAAATCCTCTTGTAATCCAAAGTCTTGAATTCGTCCCACTCAGTCAAAATGCAAAGAGCATGAGCATCTTTGGTTGCTTCATATGCATCCCAGCACACGGCCACATCCTTTGTCGCGGTAGGGCTCATAGGCTGAAGATGAGCAGGGTGATCCCACTCGAACTTGCTCATTGCCAAATCCCTCTTAAGTTGATCCTCGCTTACTTGAGGATCATATATGCTAAGCAATGCCTTGTCACCAACTAAGCCTTTGCACACATCAATAGCCGGTGTTTCCCTAGTATCTCCGGTGTCTTTCTTGAATGCAAACCCGAGTATTGCAACCTTTTTGCCTGAAACCGTGTTGAACATAGAGGAAACAACGCGGTTCACAAACCTTTTCTTTTGGTAGTCATTGATCTTGATCACTTGTTTCCAGTAGGTTGCAACCTCATGTAAGCCATTGCACTCACAAATGTAGACTAAGTTCAGTATGTCTTTTTGAAAGCATGAGCCTCCAAAACCAACACTCGCGTTCAAAAACTTTGGTCCGATTCTTGTATCCTTACCAACCGCATGGGAGACTTGGCTCACATTTGCTCCAGTTGCCTCACAAAGCGCAGACATTGCATTCACTGATGAGATCCTTTGGGCCAAAAATGCATTTGCCGCGAGCTTAGACAACTCAGCTGACCAAAGGTTTGTGGTTAGGATCCGATCCTCAGGCACCCAGTTTGCATACACACTTTTTAGTGCTTGTACTGCCTTCTGTCCTAGAGGTGTTTCTCGGCCTCCAATCAGAACTCTGTCTGGGTTAAACAGGTCTTCAATCGCGGTTCCTTCAGCTAAGAACTCAGGGTTTGATAAAATTTGGAAGTCTATTCCTGTTCAATCATACCAGAACAATTTCAGTAATATGTTGCAAAGTATATCATTATAGTTCTTACATACAATTTGTACATTCATTGAATTAACCTCATAACAGTAACAATAACAATGCACTTTTTTTCTAAATAATCATGACAATGACTTAAAACATACACAAACTTTTAAGCAATTTCTAAGGACATGATTACAAAGATCATAATGTTTAGAGACCATACAATTAGTAATACTTTATTTAAATTTAACCACGGAATTATGCTAAAATAATTTTGGGGTACCTAGTGAAAAATCCGTAACATAGAAAACAAAAACACATACCTTTGCTGTTATTATGGGTAAGGATCTTCTCAATAGCCTCAGCAGTCTTAACAGGAACAGTAGACTTCTCCACCACAATCTTATCAGAATCAGCAACATCGGCAATCATCCTAGCCGCACTTTCCCAATAGGTCAAGTCCGCGGCCTTACCAGCCCCAAGGCCTCGGGTTTTGGTAGGAGTATTAACAGAAACAAAGACGATATCAGCTTCCCTAACATGCTTCTCAACATCAGTACTAAAAAACAGGTTTTTGCCCCTGCATTGCTTGACCACATCATCAAGGCCAGGCTCATATATGGGCAATTGATCACTGTTCCAAGCATTGATCCTTGAAACTGCAATGTCAACTACAACTACCTTAGCTGAAGGGCATTTTAGGGCTATTACTGCCATTGTTGGACCTCCTACATAGCCTGCTCCAATGCAGCATATGTTCACCATTTTGTTGACTCTTCAGTTCCTAAAGTTTCATAACATAAAAATGTGTTACAATTTATATAGCATTAGTATATACTTATATCAAAACATTCAAGGAGACAATTAGACAAATGATTTTACAAATTTGACCAAGAGCCCCTAAAAAAATGATTTGGATGATTTGATCTCATGTCTTAGATACCACCTGCTAAACTTTTGTCATAGGCGTTTCCGTTACTACTTTATTAATGTATAGGGATATTTTGGTGAAGTATAAAGAATATAATTTAGCGTATAAAGTGCCACAAAAGCGATAATAAGATTTGACCTTAAAAATATTATTACGTAAAACATGCATATATGTTAACTTAAGAAGATTACGAGTCTTACTATCGGTTGTAATAAAAAAAAACATAAAACACACCAATAACAATTTTCTTTTTCCGGCACAAATCAATAACAATTTTGTAAAAATAATAAATTGTTTTACAGTAGAATTACTTACAATAAACTATTTTAAATGATTTTTGTTTTCTTATCAAACTAGCTAGCTAGGAATGAGAGATCAACGTAAACTAAACTAAAATGAGATGAGCGAAACAAAATAAGATCAAAGGGAAGAAATTTGTAGTAAGACTTACCTTATATATATACCTCAAGATATTTGAGCACCGACAAAGAACAAATAATGCGCCCCCCTAGTAAGAGAAAATGAAAGAGAGAAACTAAAATGGTTGAGGTACCAAGTGACTAAAAAACCACCTTAAATACTCCCAAAAAAAAAAAAATTTTTTTTTTAAAAAAGTTTATAAAATTTAACCTTAAAACAAGATCTACCATACACAATATTGTATATAGGCCAACTATGTAAATATAAAAATAAAAATAAAAAAGCTGGCAAATTTTGGTACGTAGAGCACGTTGAAAACCTTTCAGTAACAGACAAGTGATCAACTTTTACTGGTAAAGGGGGCCAAAAATATAGAATAGAATGTCTTTGAATTTTCTATTCATATAATGAATGTTTATTGCTTCAACACCAAACTCAATTAATGAACCAATAAATATAGGAAATAAAATACATAAATAAATAACTAAAATTAGAATAAAGTATTTCAATTGGAAAATTCTACTGTGCACATGAGGTGGTGTGGTGTAGTATACACTCATTGTATTTTTTAAAGTATAGAAAAAAGTTGGAAAAATGTATTTTTCATTTGTTTAATTAGATTAATACGGAGTATATACATTTTGGAACTAAAGCTTTGTTATTGTTGTATATATTAATCTACATATATATAATGATACGTTATAAATTTATAATCCTTTAGTATTAATACAATAGTGGAGTTTTAGTTTGATTGAGTCGGATTTGAGTTTGGTAATTTTGCGACTAAGAAATCGGGCTTTATATAATTCTACGTCCATTTAGTATATGATTTATAAATTGATAAACCTTTCTTTAATAGAATTTTTTAGTACTATAGAAAATTCTTATAATGTTTTTTTTTTTTTTTAGGTAATAGACATTATAATTTCTATAAAACTTCGTAGACAACATTTGTAAATTTTAAGGTAGATGCAATAATCAATTTTCAAGTAAAACTTTCATGTAAAAGAAAGAGTACATACAAGAAAATGCATTACTGTTTGATTAGTTGAACTCCACCAAGAATTTCTGTACAGTTTAGTGGTATAGGTACAATTTCGCCAAACATACCTACATTTCATTGATTTTACAACCTTTGACTAACTACTATATATGTTGTTAAAATTATTGTTGAAGCTTGCAGCACTAGCTAATTTCGGTTCAAAGTTAATTACGTACTACTAAATAAATGATCTCTTCAATATAATTTCTGTTTTGCAAATTCGACTATCTTTCTCCAACATTATTACTCCGTTTTTTACTCCGTATATAAGAAAATATATGTAATTTTTTTAACTTCGCATAATTGGAGATCATATATACTGATGAATGAAATGCGTGCAAGCATTAAACAACACAACTCGTGAACAAATAGGCGTACTTACTTTTAACATAGACTTCAAAAATGCAATCACATATCATGCATACTAATGAGTAATGAGCAAAATGCAAGCATTAAGCAACAAAAACTCATGAAGAAATACACAATTTGCGGTGCATAGTGCATACACCCATTATTATAATTACCATTTGTTAAAGTAGGATATTCTAGAAAACCTTGCTTTAATTACAATAACAAAAACTTAATTTGTTGTGCAATAATTGATTAGTAGTTAGATTATTATGATGTCATGTGGGTCTTTCATGCCTTTTTCTTCAATTCTCATAAACTCGTGAAGGAATTGGTTGATTCTAAATGACCACTCACAAATTCATATATTAAAGCACATAAAATTATAAATACACACAAACAACAACCAACTAAAGGAAAATAATAACAAATAGTGAAACAAGTAACATTAAAAGAGTTGCAAATTTTAAAAATAATAATTAAAAAATAATAAAAATAAAAGAATTAATTAATTAAATTTGATAATAAGAACAATTAAATAATGTAAAGAAAGCAATCTTGAAAGAACAGAAACAATGTGAATTATGATGGTGGTGTATGGTGTTGGAAAGGTGCTTTAGAGTGTGATCAAAGCTAATAAATATAATTAAATTAAGTAAAAATTATATAAAGAAAGTTACGGTTATGTTAAGACACCACCTTTATAATCATGGTAATCATGAATGAAGATACAAAAATTGGAAAATTAACGTGATAATACCTTCCAAAGTGCCAAAATTTCAGCAACAAATGTTGTACTTCAAGCGTGAAGATTTCTGTTTAAAAAAGGTTTGTTATGAATGAAGAAAAGTAGCTAGGGAGAAATGTAGGGGAAATGATGATCAATTTCTTGGATTTTTGTTCGATTTTAAAAGATTTAAACTTTTAAATGTATGTCCTCGAACGTTAAAGATATTTCCTTTAACGCCTAAGGGGCTGAATTCTTCCCCAATTGAAGAAAATATAAATATGAGTAGGTTGGAAGTAGTGTATATGGAGTTTGGAAATTGTAGCTCACGATTTTTGTGTTTCTCGTGTAGTTAATTTACTCAATTTGAAATTCTATCCAAAAAAGAAAAAATAATAATAATAATAACTTTTTATTTCTATACTTCTATTAAATGAATAGAGCAACTTACTTGTGCCTTCTAATGAAATCAATTATTTACTTATGCCTTCTAATAACATCAATTAGTTAATAGTTATTTAACTAGAGCGATAATTTTTGCTTTGGAACGAAATTTGATACTTCTATATTTAGTGAGTATTTGAGTAGTGAGCAACCATACTTCATTGCTTAAAAAAATTACAAAGTACTACTTTCATCTCTTAAAATTCTTCCCAATTTTTGTTTTAGAGCATTGGTCAAGGATTTTCGGGCCTCTTCATCAAGCTAATTACTTGTAAGCGGATTCGAAAAGCTAATTATGTTGCTTCATAACTCAAAAAGGATAACCATTTAGCTTGCAATAAACTCATTAATTCAAGCAAAATTCAAAGTCAATAACGTATAAAAAATCAAAGTCCAATACTTGCATTAATATTCATGCGCCGAGCAACATGGTACATGTACGCAAAACACTTGCTACTTGTACTTAAATATGGTGCAAACACTAAGTGCAAGAGAAACCTGAATAGCAAGAAAAGTGACGCACTTACAATGACCTTATGAAGAATCTCTAAAGCATACCAGAAATGAAAATGCGCGAGTCAATAACTGTAGCACCCTGATGAGTACAAACCTGGTTTTTGACCCTTGGCCTTCTTCGCCATTCCCAGAAGTCTCATTTCTTTCCGTCTCACGAACACCAAAAAATTTAAGTCCTCTAAGTCCATTTTGGTCCACAACTTCATCTTATGCACTTTCTTCGGCCAATCCGTATGTGCAGTACGTAACATGCAACTCTTTGCCGAGTTATGGGTTTGCTTTGGATACCACATTTCACTAGCACACAAGCAGAACTGAAACAATTAAAGAGCCATGCATGATACATAGGTTACACGAGTTACAAACATAGCCTTTCAGGAAGTTCTCGAACAAGTGTATGCGACTCACTTGGACATGGGAGTACCTATTCCAGAACATACCTAGATGTGCAATAGACAGATTGGAGAAACGCACAGAATAGACGTGAAGTTTTGTACTCAGAATAGTCAGAAATGAGTGATATTTCTAATTTTCTATAGCCAACGTCTCTTAAACAGATTCTAACTGAATCGTTTGTGTCAACAAACAAACTGTACATATCTAATAGTGCATGTAATGATCAAGGGGGAAACAAACAGACAAAATTTTTCCCTTGTATCAAGTTATCAACCCAGAAAAAGGATTCTATACAAGCAGATGCTTTCCCTGAGATGTGCAAAACTCACATAGGCAATTTACTGACAGATGTAAGATGAGCCAGCTATACAGAGACAAAATTTTAAAAGACAAACCGCTAAATTTACGGAAGAAACTATGTTGACAAACGTAATGCCATTTCTTGCAGCAGAGCTCGCTTCTGTGCAGCATTGATAACTTGACTGGATTCTGCATTTTCCAATACATCTGTCAGTATATAAGCAGCATGACCGAGAGGTTCCTCAGCTGCCCTTTTCAACATAAAGGCCTGAAAGCATACAATTTATAAGGTTATATAAAGTCGCCAAAAATTTAAGAAGAAAAAAGAGGGAATTAATCGATTATAACAGCCAAAACTAGGAAAAGGCATTCTTGGAGGTCAAATGAAGGCAAAAAGGCCCAGAAAATTGTAAGTGGCAGAAAACATTAAGAGAAGAGAAGCAAAGAAAGATGAAGATACTCAAAAATGAAACAAAAAGCTATTGCACAAAAGAAACATGGAAGCAAATCAAGCAATGATCCATCATTATATCCTCAATCAATAGTGTCAACAAAATCAACCCAATCATGGTCTTGAACCAAGCTTGACAGCGAATTCCTCATGGCCATCAGGCCCAAACAGATGATCACTATTAGCAGATCTTTAGAGTGTAGGGACCTATCTTCTTCTGCTAAAGGGAATTCTGATCTGAAGTAAAGGAACATGTTCTAAAATCAATAACCCAAACCCTCCCCCTCCTTCTCAAGACCATGGTATAAGAGGAACTTGGAAGCAATGAAACATCATCATATCCTCAATCAATGGTGTCAACAAATCAACCCAATCAAGGTCTGAACCAAGCCCAACAACGAATTTTACACGACCTTGGCCCTAAAAGGCGCTATTAGAAGATGTCCAAGATGCCAGCATGTTTACCGAAGGGCATCTCTAAGAATTAGGTGTTTGTAAATCATAATTGAGAGAGTGCAAAAAATGAATAATAAAAGGCAGGGGAGCACCTGGCCATGATGAGATATGAGCAATGTACAAGGTTCCTGAAGCCATGGCTCCCCATCTATTTGAACAGGCAGTGGAGCAAATAACTGGATCTTTACGGTTTGTCCTTGTGCAAGCCTCTGTGCTCGGGATAACCCTACCTACAACCAATAGGAGATACAAATTAAAGAAAACAATTGACATAGCTATTATGGATCATCACACCAATGCCAAACAGTTAAAGACATCATACACAGGATTGTTATCAAAACATTCACAGTTGTTCAAATTTTGGAAACACAACTAACCTCCAGCACTAAATAACTGAAGTCTAAAATCCCTATGCAGTTGAAAGAAAATGACATCAAAACCTAGAAAACAAAATGTCCCAGACAAAAAAAGATTTCAATGACTCCATTCTTTATTCATCAAATTTGAAACTCGGTAGGAAGAGGGGCATTGAAATGAATCACAAATTCACACATATTCTGAAAGAAGAATGCTGCTTTACCTGGAGCTTTCCCAAATGCCATGTCCCTGACACACTAACAACTTCCAAAACCTTGTCATGCATTGATTGGGGATCGTAATTGCCAAAATTTTCATCCTCATTATGCCACAAATCCACACCTCCCATGTAGCTTCCAATGTTCGCTACAAGAACACCTTCTGCGTCCTACGAACAGAAACATATTAATGCATGAGTATAATAGTGGAAACCTTGAGACCTAAAATTATTGGTCACATATTGCCAGCTCTGTGTCTTGCAGAAATGAAAGGCACACGAGTGATAAAAGAGGGACTAACTAATGACTAATGAATTTACCAAAAAAAAAACTAGTGAATAATGATATCCCAATAAAACTAGTGACTAATGAGCACAACTTGTTGGTTATGAGGCAACTGGAGCTTAATAACAATTTATATTTACAAAAATCAAATAATAATCGACCCAAAAAGACCAAATTCCTAATACTCTCATAGACTAACGCATATGAAGCAGCCTATCCTTAACTCACTCTTCTCTCTCCTACAGTCCGACTGGTACATTAAATGTCTCCAGAACCATATAATATAGTATATTAGAAGAAATTAGATATAAACAAGAAACCTTGGGGCCATTGGATAGCACTCAAATCCTAGAAGTAGATCGAAAGCAACAGAAGCTTCAAAATATAGCTTTACATCAAATATAGTCACCATCTCACCTCAGGGACTTCAATCTCAACGCCATCTACCTCAACACGAACTTGCCAAGGGAAATCTTCAAATATCCTGTCCATAATAATTTTAGCTCCTTCTTTAGCATAAAGGACTTTATTCATAAACTGCAGGAAAACAAAAGACAGCTTTCAGCCAGATAAAAATTTCGGTCATAATCTGAAAAATGAACTAAAACGACAATAGCAAAAAAACAACAATTTGAGATATTTACAAAAACCACATATTTATAATGAAAATAAGCAAATCTACAAGAAGTATATTAGTATATTACTACAGCATAAGTCACTTAAGCAGATTTTACCTCCAAAGCACAGCCAGTCTTTGAGTTAAATACTGTTAAGGTTTGCTGCTATTTTGTTGGTAAAACCCATTATCAAATAGCCACATTGAAAAATAAGCTCTAATGTTCATACATTTTAGAAAAGAAAGCATGAAACTGTATTCACTAGTTGTATCTCCGAATGTTCAATGCTTCAATCCATTTGAGGTCCTGAGGAAGCTTTTCCACTAATTTAATACCACAGAGAGCATTTTCAGGGAATACACACTTCTCCATGCCTACGGCCCTATAAGTATGCCCAATTTTCTGTATTGAGATGCTAGAAGTCCCTCAATACCTGTATTCCCAAGTCTCTTTTATGACCAAATGGTCTCACCATTTTACTCTCTCATCAACTACATATGGCCCAGCCAATTTATTCTCGCATTACTCATCAAACCAAATAGTCAAATACGCAGCATTAAAAGTTGTACCACACTCCAATGGAGCATACAAATAAGGACAATGCCAACATTATGTAACTAAGAGAAACCAAAAGGGCACTACAACTCAAGAATAAGAGAACTCATTAAGAAACCAAAGGAAGTCGCTAAACTAATGGTAAAATACACATTAATACAGTCCTAAAATAAAGTTACATAACCTGACTGTAAAACTTCTCAGGATTCTCTTCCCTCATATTATGTATATCTAGAGCAACTTTTGCATCACAACCAACCCCTGCAATGCAACAAAGCATTTAACGATTACTAATAGTCATGAACAAGTGAACAACCAACAATTCAACAAATAAAAAACCATGATCAAGCTAAGGAAAATAAATGGCAAAACAAATATTTTATATTAAATTAAACACATAAAAAAGAGTCATAGGAAATTTTTTTACTTATTTTTAAAAATTTGTTTGAATATGAATAAGGGTTTGGCTACCCAACAACTCGGGGGGGGGGGGG
>PYUH01000078.1:2557101-2574707 GCA_016808085.1 Suaeda aralocaspica
GGGATAACTCTTAGGCTTATGAAGTGATCTCCACTTTCCCAATATGAGATAACTCCTATGTGCACACATATGGGGTTCAAAAATAATTATAATAGTGCAACAGAAATTTGGCAAAATAAAAATAAAATTATTATCAGTATATTGTTACAATACATGCACAAAATAATTACGGAGTATTAATTTGCATGCACAAACATAATATATGCAGGAAACTTTTATCTTACAATTGTTGCAAAAATAATTATGCATGCAGGAGGATAACAACAGATCATTAACATAAATTTTATTCTTAGTTTTGTTAGCAGGAAAAAAGAGAGCTCGCAGACTCCAATTAACTACTTAGTTTCACAACATGGGTCACTACTACAAGAAAGAAAACAAAGAGTTAGCAAAATGAAAAGCAAAATTATATAAATATATAAACACAGAAAAATCCTATACCCAAAACACATTAATAGTTTTTCCCATAGCAAACGAGGCACCAGGAAGCCATCAAAAGATTATCCAATGTCTCCACACTTACAGTGAATGAAATAACATATATTAAGACTCAGCTTTGACTAACCTAAATAGTTGTTCATAAATTGGGCGATTGAAGAGGTTCCCCTGCTGATTCAACGTTTCAACCTTCCATCGGTCAGAATGGTCACAGAGTCTTCTTTCCACCAGTAACCCGATTGCCTCCTCCGTCTCTTTTTTACCCTTTGTTTTTTGACAGCCTCTATTGTCTTGGAGCCTAAGATCACCAGCCCCAAGATAAGAAACGTCTAGCAAGACTTTCAATCTTTTTTCTCCCTTTCTCCCGTCCCTGCTGGAAGAATTGCGACTGGGAGGAGAAACAAATTGCTTATCTATAGGCATTCCGGAACCCAACCAACAGTTCCATCTCCACGAGACAGGATCTGAAGTGACGGCACCTTCTTGAACATGTACAAGCCGACCTCAGGTCTTGATTTGGGCCAACCTGCTGCCGATAGACCAGATCCGCTGAATATCAGGCACATTCCGACATTAACGTTCAACTGCTGTGTACTGTAGGATGGATTAATATTTGTCAGTTGACATATAAGCATAATGTGTTACTACTCCTCGAAAACAGTATACAACTCCCCTGGTCACACTTCTGACATGCTATATTTCTTGATGTATTCCCACCAGGTCAATCTTTTAATCTTTCCCACTTTTTCCGTTGACTTACTTCATGATTTCTGACATCCATCTTCGACAGACTTTTGTGTGATAGTGAGTACTTTCTCTGCTACAGAGTTATTTGCCAACATGGTGTTCTACACTTAACACCTCGCCATATTGTCCCTGAGGACAAACTTGTCAAAGGGGTGGCACCATTATATTTTTGGGGCGTAAATCAGGCTATTTGTATCGTTCTCACCTTCAAAGCATAGGTATCTTTCCCCTTAGCCAATATGAAACCATGCTTCTACTGTTTCACACGAACAGTTCCGTACGTTTGAAGTCCGATATAGACCTCTTTTTACCGTTCAGTACACGAAGAAATGTTGCTATAATTTTACAGCACTTTTTTTTCTTATTTACTTATAAGTTTGTCAACGCAAGTGCTTTTTTAGTTGGTGGGGATAAAAATTTTTTCTTTGTTTACTAGTTTACCGTAGACCAATAGTCATGACCATCCCCAGGAGCACTTAACAATCGGTTTTTGAATATTTGTGCCATGTTAATTTTCGCTATCATTGTTACATTACAGAGCTACTTTCGTATTGGAACTGGATTGTAACAGTTATCAAGCAAAGAAAAACCGTTCGATGCTCTTTCCTTGTGTGTGCCGCTGTGTTCTTCTTTTTTTAGTAGAAAAGAACACGCCCCAAGAGAGGCCTAGCATCAGTGGCAGGTCAAGAATTGCATATCTCTGTTTTGAAACATCTGGTCATCTTTCTGAGTAATTGATGCACTTCTCCTAAACTCAGGCTTACATTTATATGCTTATCTAGATTTCTATTACAGCTCTGATCTACTTTGCAGCCACTAACATTACTATTATCATCCATGGAAGATGACCCATTAAGTGTTAGATTAGTACCTGAACTACTATCAGTTGATATCACAAGCAGTACAGCAACATTCAGATCACGAGTCTGAGTTACCATTTTAGATTTATGCTTCTTGCTTGTTGACTTCTGTATGACCACGAACGGTTGAAGCAATTTCATTAGCACTTGAGTAATTGGCTCAGAATGCCACCAGAGGATGACTGACTCAGGTCCCTGACAAACAGCAGGAGATAAAATCAAACTTCTCAAAGGACCAAGATCACATATGTCACCAGATTCGTTGACATGCTGGTGTGACAGTCAACATGAACTAGCCTCTGCACCATAAGCAACACCATATAGGAGATCCATGAGAAAGGACGCACTGCATGGCTCTTCACAATAGTACAGAAGAAGTTTCATCAGTTGATCTGTAATCTCATCCACCTAACGGCCCATTGGTGAACAACATGCTCATATCCTAGCATTGAAACACTCTTGCAATCTTTGTGGGAGTTTGAGGAACATTTTAGGTGAGCAGCGGCCCCACAAAGTTACATCTGTAGATAAAATTGTCTGAAGTCCCCATTGGTCGCCAGAGTTTGTGAAGGAGCAAAAGATTTCCACAGACACAGCAATTACAATTCTTTGCACCGGGTTACTGATCTAAAGTCCAAGTATGTGAAGTTTCAGGAGCCTTGTTCTTTGCCTTTGGATTTTTCTTCGATCTCGCTATAGCTTTCATCCAAGTAGATTGATATTTCTTCTCCATGAAAAGCAGTGAATGCTATTGTCAAGATCCCAACCAGCCCAGCAAGAAGCAAGAAAGGATGAAAAAGCGAGAATCAGCCCCTTCACCAGCATTCTTGCTGGCTAACAATTCAGGAAGATATCATTCTTCAAAATATAACTTTTGCAACATGAAACAGTCAATAATCAATATACAAAATCTATCTTCTAAAAGAGTGTCGTCTCCTCCTCTAACTTACAATTCCTCTATTACCTATAAAAGCTAACACCACACTTCCAAACTAAAAACCTTTGGGATGACATTACTATCTTGTCACCAAGCCACATCACAAAGTAACGCTGATCATCACCAACTCCTCTGCACCATCATACCTCCGATGAGGAGGAGTTACTCATGTAATTATTTACCTTATCAGAGACTCTAAACATCTGTAACCCTCACTCACTAAACAAAACCGACACACTTCAACACACCCAAGCCTAGATCATCACCACACACAACACCAAAGGATAAATAGCGAACAATCTGCACTGCAACACATAGAATCATTACTAACCGAATTCCCAAAATTTTAGTTTCTGTACTAGTAAAACTCCAATTCAATAACATTGAATGCAACATTGCAATAACACAAGCCATCACAATATCTACTCAAACGATACACGAAAAGCAAATTAAGGCCACAATCAATCATAGTAAAACATGCCATTTATGACAATTTAACAATTCAAGGCACAAAGTATCACATCAAAAATATACTAAAACTAGAAATCCTGTAACGGACCGAACCCGCCTCAAAAACTCCCCTGGCATAATACATAGCATCAAACTCATTCATTTTACACTATACAGCAAATTCATTGCAACAACTGCAATCTAAAGTTAACATTCATATGATTCCAACTTCAAATTAGCTCAAAACCTAAATTATAAAACCATCTCATAACATAAACAAAACAACTCGAATTTATTCGAAGAAAACATTAAACAACTTCATTTATTATTAACTACCAATTTCTACCAAAAATTGAATTAAAAAATAAAAATCAATAATTATAAACATACAAAATACATTTGCGTAAACTTTGAATCGCGAAACAACAAAAGATGAATTAAACGGAAAAATCAAAATTAAAAAGAAGAATACTTACCGAAAAATAAAAGGAAACTGAAAGCAATGAAAAACCCTAATAAATAAAAAGGGGGGAAATGTTGAAGATCGAACAATTGAATTTAGGAGCAAATTTTGGGAATTTAATTAATTGCAAAGCACTCTACACAATTACGCGAGTATTAGTAATTAGTACATTTTCTGTAATAAAAAAAAATGTAAATAATTATTTTTAAGAATAAAATTTCACGAATTTTCAAACTTTTAATTTTTTATTTTATTTTATTTTTTTGAATTTTGAAATATAAATAAAATGATTCCTTTTTTTGTATCAATTAAAGGAAAAAACAAAAAGGAAGATTGAGGGTTTGTCGAGAAGAATGCTGACGTGGCGTAGGGTAAAAAATGATGAGATACGAATCTGGGGTAAGTTATGACGTGGCTGTCGGTGAATGTGGCGTTATTTAAGGAAAGGGGTCCCACATGTGATTGTGAATATTTGATTATCTAGGTTTTTGACACGTTGACTAATGCTTGTGTATTTAGGTCATATCAGGTGTGATTCATTGATCAATAAGTAACCTAACCCAGGTTACATGGTACCGATACAAATGATATATACTTTAGTGCTATCGTCAATTTTATGAAGTAAATTACTAAATTAATGACATATGTTGTGTCGATTGGATGAATTTCGACTCGTCATCCATCAAATCCAAATTCCGATCTTGCCATCTAATTATACGCACTTCATCCCATTCAATCCTTTATCGACAATGCACCAAATGCATAGATGGGTCAGGGATGCATCTGCTATAACTGTCCGTTACCAATTACATTCTCGTCGCAAATCCGATCTGATATATTTAGTGCTATCTTTTTGGTTCATCTAAATACTAAGCTTGGTTTGTTTTCGTGAACTGTTAAAACTGCAGCATTGTTAAGGTACAATATGTGTTAGAATTGTAATGTGTTTGAATATTTTACGACTTCTAATTGGTAACTTGTATAAGTCAAGTTGTTATTAGACTTCCTTTGTAACTGATTTAGCTACGTTAAGTTCATGATGTTAATTAATTTGTTGATCTCTTCCTATTTAAATTTGCATTTTATTAAATTGTATTTAATATTTGATAATGATCCACTGATTATTGCTTATAATTATGTTTAAATAATTGTAATGCTTTATTGGTATTGAGTTTTTCCTGTTTATGAGACTGAATGAATTAAAATATACAAGTATATCTCTGATATACTTTTATTTTTTATATATCACATTTTGTACAATTATTACATTGAACTCTTGATCATATTTTAATAAAAAAATACAAATATATTATCATGAAATTTTGATTTTGAACTAATTATCAAAATATAAAAATTAATGAGTAATGTAAATAGGTTCGTAGTTAGGCATTTATTATAGTACAAAAATTCATTTTTTTGCAGTTAATTTTAGGTGGTTTTTGCTGCGTTTTTTTACCAGAAACTTGGAGCAGTAGTAATAAATGGTTTTGTTTGTCATTCATTATTGTTGTTGCGGTTCTTCCAAAAAACTGCAGCAAATTAATTGGATTTTTTGGGGAATGGGGTATTACTAATGGTTTTGGTATATTTAAATATAAATACTTTTGAATGATTAATTACCTTCAAATAATATAATCATTTTTCTAATGATATTACTACGTATCAAATTAAATAAGATATAGTTACGATATAATCAATTTTAAAATGATATAACCAAATTGAATATGGTATAATCGATTTTAAAGGCTATAATCCGTTTATTATGTTGGGGCGATGATAAGTTAATTTATAAACCGGATCTATTTTAGTTATTTTTTGGGTGACACATGATTCTGTTTGGGACTGATAATGTTTAAAATTCATGGCAAAGAGAAAATTGTACCAAACTAACAAACTTTTAAAAGCACAACAACTACTGCCTCCGTTCCTATTTTTCCTTGTCATCCCTCCTCACCTCTTCATTATAAGTATATGATATAATTATAGTGTGGGGTTAAATTAGGGTAATAATTGATTGAAAGAGAAATAACTTGCAACTAATAGCTGGGGATGTGTGTGGTCCATCTTAATAACAAAATATTATAGACCTAATAAAGTTATGTTGTAAAATAAAATAAAACATCACAAAATACAGTAAAGAAAAATAGGAACGGAGGACAGTGGAGGATAGTATCAAGAAAACAAAGGATTTAAGTAGGGTAATAATACACAAGTGTATCCAATCAATAATATTGAGTCAAAATAAAATTAAATTTACCCTTTGACCTCTCCTATTTTCATCCAAAATTATGATTAACGAGCAAGGATTACGTATTTCTTATACCACTTACGAAGGAAATATGCATTAAAAAAAAATAATAAATTAAATCCAATTTGAATATTTGGTTTTGTCTATATATATATATGAGCTACATTTGATCTTACATGAAGGTCAAATTAGCACAAAAGAAAGTAATTAAATTAGTTAGCTAGAGAAGAGAAATAATAAGATGTCTCTTGTATGGATATTAGTATTGTTTTTTTAGCTACCATGACTTATATGTCGTCTATGTCTATGTAGAATAGAAAGTCAAGGTGGACGGATGGCTCATGCAACGTTTATATGTGGTTGATGAAAGCGGGGTGATGGTGAAGCTGAGAGTGACGTTATAACTTCCATAACTTTTTTCATTTGTTGTTGATATAGATTAAAATTTTATTCTTCCATTTAATTCATGCCCTATAGTATTGATAAGATAATCATAGTATCACGCATTTTAGATATAATTGCATAATATTGATCAATAACACCAAGAGGCCTGTCATCAAACAAAAAAAAAAAAAAAAACACCCAAGAGGCTGGGAAAAAAAAAATTCTCACGTAATGAAATTCTTTGTAATTTCAATCCAATACTTCTACTCTTTCCACGACTACCACTTACGACTAGCCCTTGAATAGCATGACATTTACTTCTTTTTACATGTACCATTTATAGAGCTACCTACCCTAGACATCGCGACTCTGTGTTGTAAACTCGACATGTATATCATCAATCCACACTCTTTTTTTATTTCATTATTATTACCTTCCGGTATTTATATACTAATAATAATCTAAAAGAGGTTACTGGTCATCTAGGGCGGAAAAAATCAAAAATTAAAACACTTTTATTAAATGAGATCACCAAATGAGCTGGGATTATAGCATAATAGCTACACGATATTTTTTTGCTGGTCAAAGTCGTGTTGTCAAATTTGAGCATAATTTAGGAGTTTTTAAGTCATTTAAGTCTGAATTAGCATGTATGATAGTTATGCATGCATGCATATTGAACGAAGACCTTATTTACTTTTCTTTTTTAAATACTTGACTCATCTTAATTCTCGTTTTTAATTATTATGTGCGCTTAATCGTGCCATGTAAGAGGCTGGCTTTTGTGGTAGTGAAACAGCTTTACTCTTAAGGCTTTCCATGGATACAAACACATTACCCCCTGGTGTTACCTCACTGCTCACCTGGTTCACTCTTCACACACTGGTGCAACATGTGTGGGTTGCGTTCTCCCCCAAAACCGGGGGGGGGGGGGGGGATAACTCTTAGGCTTATGAAGTGATCTCCACTTTCTCCAATATGAGATAACTCCTATGTGCACACATATGGGGTTCAAAAAATAATTATAATAGTGCAACAGAAATTATGGCAAAAATAAAAATAAAATTATTATCAGTATTATTGTTACAATACATGCACAAAATAATTACGGAGTATATTAATTATGCATGCACAAACATAATATATGCAGGATAACTTTTTATCTTACAATTGTTGCAAAAAATAATTATGCATTGCAGGAGTATAACAACAGATCATTAACATAAATTATATTTCTTAGTTTTGTTAGCAGGAAAAAAGAGAGCTGCAGACTCCAATTAACATACTTAGTTTCACAACATGGGTCACTACTACAAGAAAGAAAACAAAGAGTTAGCAAAATGAAAAGCAAAATTATAATAAATATATAAACACAGAAAATCCTATACCCATAAACACATTAATAGTTTTTCCCATAGCAAACGAGGCACCAGGAAGCCATCAAAAGATTATCCAATGTCTCCACACTAATACAGTGAAATAAACATATATTTAAGACTCAGCTTTGACTAACCTAAATAGTTGTTCATAAATTTGGGCGATTGAAGAGGTTTCCCCTGCTGATTCAACGTTTCAACCTTCCATCGGTCAAGAATGGTCACAGCAGCATGCTCTATGTCATGCAGTACTCCGGATAGGCCTCCTTGTCTCTCTATTGAGCCTAGTCCACCACCCCAAGAAAGAACTCTAGCAAGATCATTTCCCGTCCCTGCTGGAAGAATTGCGACTGGGGGAGGAGAAACAAAATTCTGCTTATCTATAGCATCCAGAACCCAACCAACAGTTCCATCTCCACCGCAGACAAGAATTCTGAAGTGCGGCACCTTCTTGAACATGTACAAGCCGACCTCAGGTCCTTGATTTGGGCCCAACTCGATAACCTGCATGCAACCAAAGTCATCAGGTTAAATAAGATCAAGATTTGCAATATAAAAGGGACAAAGGTATATAATTCAGAAAACAGAATAAATAATATGCTCCTCTATCTTGCATGAGATATTTGAGACACACCAGGTCCAACTTTAAATCTGTCCCACCCCTTTACCTCTTCTTCATTATTTCTGACATCCTAATCCTTCATCCCCAAGATTATTGTGTGATAGTGAGAGATTTCTGGATAAAGAAGTCATCATTATCCAAAGGTGTTAACAAAATGGGCCAAAAGATTGTCATGAGGACAAAAATTGTCAAGGGGTAGCAAAATTATGGACAAATCAAATGCTTGTCACTTCAACTCACTTTCTAAAGCAATAGAGATATCTTCACCTTCCAATATGAAAATGTCTACACGAGACAGCTCAGAAGCTTTTCATCTAATCAGACTACTAAAGACAATGTTTTGTACATCTAAATCAACCAAGTGCCATATGGTGGGGATATTTTTTTTTTTTTCTAGTTTACCAGTTGAAAATGATGCAACTCCCAGGAGCCACTTTATTGACAATCTTTTGAATTGCATGTTTAGATTTAGAAAATACAATACAGAGACTAACCTGAACTGGATTAAGTAACATGTTTAAGCGCACCCGGAGTGAGTCTCCTTGCTGTGCCCCACTCTTCTTGTTAAGAAGCACCAAGAGAGGCCTAGCATCAGCTGGCAGGTCAAGAATTGCATATCTCTGTTTCTGAACAATCTGGTCATCTTTCTGAGTAATTGATGCACTTCTCCTAAACTCAGGCTTTACATTTATATGCTTATCTAGATTTCTATTACAGCTCTGATCTACTTTGCAGCCACTAACATTACTATTATCATCCATGGAAGATGACCCATTAAGTGTTAGATTAGTACCTGAACTACTATCAGTTGATGTATCACAAGCAGTACCAGCAACATTCAGATCAACTGAGTTACCATTTTTAGATTTATGCTTCTTGCTTTGACTTCTGATATGACCACGAACGGTTGAAGCAATTTCATTAGCACCTTGAGTAATTGAGCTCAGAATGCCACCAGAGGATGACTGACTCAGTTCCCTGACAAACAGCGGAGATAAAATCAACCTTCTCAAAGGACCAAGATCACATATGTCACCAGATTCGTTAGACATGCTGGTGTGACAGTCAACATGAACTAGCCTCTGGCACCATAAGCAACACCATATAGGAGATCCACTGAGAAAGGACGCACTGCATGGCTCTTCACAATAGCTACAGAAAGAAGTTTCATCAGTTTGATCTGTAATCTCTATCCACCTAACGGCCCATTGGTGAACAACATGCTCATATCCTAGCATTGAAACACTCTTGCAATCTTTGTGGGAGTTTGAGGAACATTTTAGGTGAGCAGCGGCCCCACAAATGTTACATCTGTAGATAAAATTGTCTGAAGTCACCATTGGTCCCAGAGTTTGTGAAGGAGCAAAAGATTTCAAACAGACACAGCAATTACAATTCTTTGCACGGGTTACTGATTCTAAAGTCCAAGTATGTGAAGTTTCAGGAGCCTTGTTCTTTGCCTTTGGATTTTTCTTCGATCTCGCTATAGCTTTCATCCAAGTAAGATTGATATTTCTTCTCCATTGAAAAGCAGTGAATGCTATTGTCAAGATCCCAACCAGCCCAGCAAGAAAGCAAGAAAGGATGAAAAAGCGAGAATCAGCCCCTTCACCAGCATTCTTGCTGGCTAACAATTCAGGAAGATCATCCATTCTTCAAAATATATAACTTTTGCAACATGAAACAGTCAATAATCAATATATACAAAATCTATCTTCTACAAAGAGTGTCGTCTCCTCCTCTAACTTACAATTCCTCTATTACCTATAAAAGCTCAACACCACACTTCCAAACTAAAAACCTTTTGGGATGACATTACATATCTTGTCACCAAGCACATCACAAAGTAACGCTGATCATCACCAACTCCTCTGCACCATCATACCTCCCGAATGGAGAGAGTTACTCAATGTTAATTTATACCTTATCAGAGACTCTAACAATCTGTAACCCTCACTCACTAAACAAAACCGACAACACTTCAACACACACCAAGCCTAGATCATCACCACACACAACACCAAAGGATAAATAGCGAACAATCTGCACTGCAACACATAGAATCATTACTAACCGAATTTCCACAAATTTTTAGTTTCTGTACTAGTAAAACTCCAATTCAATAACATTGAATGCAACATTGCAATAACACAAGCCATCACAATATCTACTCAAACGATACACGAAAAAGCAAATTAAGGCCACAATCAATCATAGTACAACAATGCCATTTATGACAATTTAACAATTCAAGGCACAAAGTATCACATCAAAAATCATACTAAAACTAGAAAATCCTGTAACGGACCGAAACCCGCCTCAAAAACTACCCCTGGCATTACATAATCTAGCATCAAAACTCATTCATTTTACACTATACAGCAAATTCATTGCAACAACTGCAATCTAAAGTTAACATTCATATGATTCCAACTTCAAATTCAGCTCAAAACCTAAATCTTATAAACCATCTCATATAACATAAACAAAACAACTCGAATTTATTCGAAGAAATACAGTTATAACAACTTCATTTATTTATTAACTACCAATTTCTACCAAAAATTGAATTAAAAAATAAAAATCAATAATTATAAAACATTACAAAATTACATTTGCGTAAACTTTGAATCGACGAAACAACAAAAGAATGAATTAAACGGAAAAATCAAAAATTAAAAAGAAGAAATACTTACCGAAAAATAAGGAAACTGAAAGCAAATGAAAAACCCTAATTAAATAAAAAGGGGGGAAATGTTGAAGATCGAACAATTGAATTTAGGAGCAAATTTTGGGAATTTAATTAATTGCAAAGCACTCTACACTAATTACGGAGTATTAGTAATTTAGTACATTTTCTGTAATAAAAAAAAATTGTAAATAATTTATTTAAGAAATAAATTATTCTACGAATTTTCAAACTTTTTAATTTTTTATTTTATTTTATTTTTTTGAATTTTGAAATATAAATAAAATGATTCCTTTTTTTTGTATCAAATTAAAGGAAAAAAAAAAAAAGGAAGAATCTGAGGGTTTGTCGAGAAGAATGCTGACGTGGCGTAGGGGTAAAAAATGAATGAGATACGAATCTGGGGTAAAGTTATGACACGTGGCTGTCGGTGAATGTGGCGTTATTTAAGGAAATTGGGTCCCACATGTGATTGTGAATATTTGATTATCTAGGTTTTTGACACGTTGACTAATGCTTGTGTATTTAGGTCATCATCAGGTGTGATTCATTGATCAATAAGTAACCTAACCCAGGTTACATGTGTACCGATACAAATAGATATATACTTTAGTGCTATCGTCAATTTTATGAAGTAAATTACTAAATTAATGACATATGTTGTTGATCGATTGGATGAATTTCGACTCGCTCCATCCATCAAATCCAAATTCCGCATCTTGCCATCTAATTATACGCACTTCATCCCCATTCAATCCTTCTATTATCGACAATTGCACCAAATGCATCAGATGGGTCATGGATGCATATGACTATAGTCGTTAAAATTCGACCCGATCTGAAAATTATTCACAATACTACTCATAAATACTGAGTCTTGTAACCTGGTTCAATTTGTTAAATTTAAATTTGTAATATTTACGACTTATAACTTGGTTCAACTTGTTAAATTCAAACTCGTTAAACCTGATCAAACAGTAAATGTTCATGATATATATTTAATTAGTTTGATCTAATTCCTTATAAATTTAGTATTTTATTAAATTGTATTTAAACTAATAATGTATTTTAGCTTTTTATTAGAGTTAAAAAATTGTAAGCTTTCATTTTGTTGAGCGTTTATTGAGCAAAATAAAAACAATATTTTATATCTTGATATACTTTTTATTTAAATTAATCATACACATTGTACAATTTATTACATAATTTATATCAATTTTAATAAAAAAATACAAATAATATACAATTGAAATTTTGAACTATTATCAAAATATAAAATAATTATTTAATGTAAATAGGTTCAGTTAGGCATTTATTACTAGTACAAAAATTCAATTTTTTTGCAGTTATTTTAGGGGTTTTTGCTGCGTTTTTTTACCAGAAACCTTGGAGCAGTAGTAATAAATGGTATCATTATTTGTTGCGGTTCTTCCAAAAAACTGCAGCAAATAATTGTATTTTTTTTGGGGAATGGGGTTATTTACTACGGTTTTTGGTATATTTAAATATAAATACTTTTGAATGATTTAATTACCTTCAAATAATATAATCATTTTTCTAATGATATTACTACGTATCAAATTAAATAATATATAGTTACGATATAATCAATTTTAAAATGATATAACCAAATTGAATATGGTATAATCGATTTTAAAAGGCTATAATCCGTTTTATTATGTTGGGTGCGCGATAAGTTAATTATTATAAACCGGATCTATTTTAGTATTTTTATGTGCACATTGATCATGTGGTTGGGACTCGACTAAGTTTTTATAAATTTTTTCATGGCAAAGAGAAATGTACCAAACTAACAACTTTTACAAAGCAATAACAACTACTCCCTCCGTTCCCTATTTTCCTTGTCCGTCCCTCCTCACCTCTTCATTATAGTATATGATATAATTATAGTAGTGGGGTTAAATTAGGGTAATAATTGATGAAAGAGAAATAACTTGCAACTAATAGTGGGGATGTGTGTGGTCCATCTTAATAACAAAAATATTATAGACCTAATAAAGTTATTTTGTAAAGATAAATATAAAACATCCAAAAACAGTAAAGAAAAATAGGGAACGGAGGAAGTATCAAGAAAACAAAAGGATTAAGTAGGGTAATAAATCAAGTGTATCCAATCAAATCAATTTGAGTCAAAATAAAATTAAATTTACCCTTTGACCTCTCCTATTTTCATCCAAAATTATGTTAAACGAGCAAGGATTACGATATTATACCACTTACGAAGGAAATTATCATTAAAAAAAATATAATAAATTAAATCAATTTGAATATTTGGTTTTTCTATATATATATATGAGCTACATTTGATCTTACATGAAGGTCAAATTAGCACAAAAGAAAGTAAATTAGTTAGCTAGAGAAATAATAAGATGTCTCATTTTATTGGAATTATTATTGTTTTTTTAGCTACCATGACTTATATGTCGTCTATGGTAGAATGTCAAGGTTGGACGGATGCTCATGCAACGTTTTATGGTGATGAAAGCGGTGGTGAAGCTGAGAGTGAGTTTAACTTCCATTAACTTTTTTCATTTTGTTTTGAAAATGTTTTATTTCTTCCATTTTAATTCATCGCCTATAGTTATTGATAAGATAATCATAGTATCACGCATTTTAGATATAATTGCATAATATTGATCAATAACACCAAGAGGCCTGTCATCAAAAAAAAAAAAAAAAAAAAACAACCAAGAGGCGGGGAAAAAAAATTCGCAAATTCGTTGTAATTCATCCAATTCCATTCTCAATCCTGTGAAGAGACTCTTTATTACGTACATTTAGCAGAGTATAAATGAATGTGTTAGAAATATAGTAAGTATCTATAACAATCCTTTTTTTTTAATTATTATTATTACCAAGAAGAGAGCAGGGGGGAAAGATAAGTGATACGACCTGGGATAGAGGGGAAGAGGGGATGATGGCATAAAGGACAGAGAAGGCAGCAGAGAGAGAGACAAAGCGAGGGGAAGAAAAAAGAGACGAGGGGAGACAGGGAAGAGGATGGGGACTGAAGGGAAAGAAAAGGTGAAAAAGGATACAATCTGGGAAAGCGGAGAATAAAAAGGCGGAGAGAAATTAGTAGAGGAACGAAGGGAAAAAGAGAATATCAAGAGGAAGGAGGGAATCCAAAAAATGTGGACGAAAATGTGCAAACGAAAAGAAGCAACAAGGGGAAGTAGGGAGATATAGGGGGGGAGTAGGAATAAAAGAGGAGGAAAAGAGGGAGAAAAACGGACTACAAAGAACAGATAAAAAGACAAACGAACAAAAGTATGAACGAAAAGGAGGGAACAGGGAGAGAAGTCAAAAGGGAAGAAAAAAAAAAAGGACGGGAAAAAACCGTAAGGAGAGGGAAATGAATACCTGGGAAGGTAGAAGAAAATAAAAGGAGAGGACAATGGGTAGAAAGAACAAGAAGGAAGGGGAAACACTACAGGTAAAATGCAGCGGGTATCGGAATTGAAGAGAAGGAGAGAAAGAAAATGTGAGACGGAAGAGGGAAAGGAAACAAAGAAGAGGGTAGGAAAGACACAACGCGTAAGGTAAAAAAAAAGGAGAAAGATGTGTGTAGAATGAGGAAACATAGGGGAAACCGGAGGCGTATCAAAAGAAACAATTTTTATCATTAATTCCGTATTTAATATCCTTAATAATAATATCTAAAAAGAGGTTACGGTTCACTAGGGCGAAAAAATCAAAATTAAATCACTTTTTATTAAATGAGATCACAAAATGAGGGATTATTAGCATAATGACGAACGATATTTTCTGGTCAAAGTCGTAGTTTCAACTTTGAGTAATTTAGGAGTTTTTAATCATTAAATTCTGATTAGCATGTATGATACGTTATGCATGCATGCATATCTGAAAGAATATTTGATTAAATTTTACATTAATGTTTTTTAATTATTTATTTGCGATTAATCGTCCATGTAGAGGGTGCTTGTGGTTATGATACATTTACTCAAGGCTATGGTTTACAAACAACGGCTCTAAGCACGGCACTCTTCAACAATGGTGCAACATGTGGTGCGTGTTTCGAAATCCAATGTGTAAACTCGAAATGGTGCAAAAAGGGTGTTGGCTCAATCAAGGTCACTGCCACCATATTTGCCCTCCTTCAACTGGTCCTCAGGCATGGTGCAATCCTCCTCTACAAACTTTGATTTAACCCAACTATGTTTGTCAAAATCGCGGAGTTATAAACTGTATTGTTCCGGTACAATATAGGAGAATTACTTGTGCTGCAAAAGGGCTGTGTTAAGTTTATGATTAATGGAAATCCTTACTTCTTGTTGGTACTAGTTTACAACGTCGGAGGTGCCGGAGATGTAAAAATATGAAGATTAAGAGTTCAAGTAACAATTGGTTCAAATGAAACGTAATTGGGGTATGAATTGGCAGGTAGGTGGTGGACAGATGGACGGACAAAAGTTTGTCCTTCCAAGTAACTACTATGTGGAAAAATGAAGGAGTTTGTTGATGTTGCACCTTCGAATTGGCAATTTGGACAATCATGTGAAGGAAATCTAATTTTTAATTAAGTGTTTTTGATTGAAGATTTTTTTTCGATGGAGAAGATTTAGGTCATTTTACACGTTCTTCTACGTAACGTGAAAAAGATATGCTTGTTTTATAATAATATCTTAAAGATCAATAAATTTTATAATTAGTCTTTCAATTATCCTTCTTTGTTCTTTAACTTTACTGAATCACTTGTTAAATGAAACTAGTACAAATATGTACGGAGTAGTTGTTTATTCCACCACACTACATATCAAGAAATTTATACCCATAAAGTGACATCAACTTGTCATAAAAAAAATTGTGACGATTGATTAACGAGTATAAATGAATTCACAAAAATGTGAACAATGTAAGTAATATTTGCATCAAATTAAGACATATTACAAAGAAATATGGATGAATAAAAAAGATTTCAATAATATTTTTGAAGATTTAGCAAATAAATATACGGAGTAAACATATAGTTATCAAAGAAACAAAGATTATGAATTAATCCAAGTTGAAAGAGAAATTTTCGAAGATTCATCGAATAATACTAGTGGTAGTTGTGTTTGTATATATTTTGAGTTATTTATGTCTCAATTATGTGAAGTTTATATGGAAAAAATGGTGATTAATTTTTCGCAATGGACATCAACTATAACCATTACAGTTTACTTTTTAATGGTCAAAATCATATTTTGAGTAACTACTTGCGTATAATTTTTCAGAACACAATTATTTCCTGTTACGAAGCTTTTGCCATCCCATTACATGTTGCTAACTCTTTTCATCGAATAAATGTGATTAATTAATGAGTTTTGCCCAGAGTAAGGGTTGCTCATGCGGTTAATTAAGCTTTTCTTCTTCCGATTCTAAGAGATCATGGAATCGATTTTTATTACTTGCCCTTGTGGCTTTTAGCCTTTTAGCATGCTTATATCACATGGTGGGTGTAAGTACTCTAAAATTAAAATGACAGTAGAATTACACCATTAAAATATAGGTCGTTGAATGTTCGAAACTTTATTATGTTTCCATTTTCATATATGAAAAGGGAATTTGTTGTTAAAAGACTATCATGATGGGAGAATTAATTTGTCAAAAATAAAGTTGAAATTTGTTATATGACTTAAAATAAATCATCAAAAATAGTAATCTTGTATACGCTTTTGTTTTAATGAGTAAACTAGATTCATTCTTGTTTATCATGGTTTTAACAAAAATATGCACACCCAAAAATGAACATGTGTATATTTTTTTTTAAAGTCATTGTATTAACTTATCAACTAAATTAAATTATCGAAAATGAAATTTTGCATGAGAAGCCAGCAAAATAAACAGAGAATTTTCAGGGAAAAATTGTTGTGTGTATGGATCGGAGGTAGGTCTATGTTCTTGTCAACTTATTTTGCAGATTTGAATTTATTTTTAATAACTAAACTTATTTTTACTGAAATTATTAAGAACTAAAACTAATTTTTGTTGAACTTAACTATAATTTTTTACTAAAATTAACTATTTTGTACTGAAAAGTAGTAAAAATATGATATGAAACAATGCTTTATTATTGCTTTTATAACTAGATATAAAAATTTATTCATGCCTTGATCATAAGATATTGATTAAAAAAAATGAAAGTTAGTTTTAAATTATTACTCGATCAGTATGTATAAAGTATAGCTTAGTATGATTATGGTAAATTATTATATTATGCTCCTAATGACTCTAAGTTGCAACAATAAAAAAACATGAATATCTTGCCAGTTGTATTAATTTTCTTTTAGTTTATGTTAATTTTTTTTTTAAAAAATGGAGTAAGTATACTTCTGGCAACAATAAATACTTAAATACTTGACGTTATA
>PYUH01000078.1:2574732-2585355 GCA_016808085.1 Suaeda aralocaspica
AAATATGTGTTGATCGATTGGTGAATTTCGACTCGTCCATCCATCAAATCCAAATTCCGCATTGCCATCTAATTATACGCACTTCATCCCACTTCAATCCTTCTATTATCGACAATTGCACCAAATGCATCAGATGGGTCATGGATGCATATGACTATAGTCGTTAAAATTCGACCCGATCTGAAAATTATTCACAATACTACTCATAATACTGAGTCTTGTAACCTGGTTCAATTTGTTAAATTTAAATTTGTAATATTTACGAATTATAAACTTGGTTCAATTGTTAAATTCAAACTCGTAAACCTGATCAAACGTAAAGTTCATGATTTATTTAATTAGTTTGATCTAATTCCTTATAAATTGTATTTTATTAAATTGTATTTAACTAATAATGTATTTTGCTTTTTATTAGAGTTAAAAAATTGTAAGCTTTCATTTTGTGCGTTTATTGAGCAAATAAAAACAATATTTTATTCTGATATACTTTTTATTAAATTAAATATACAATTGTACAATTATTATAATTTATTATCATATTTTAATAAAAAATACAAATAATAACAATTGAAAATTTGACTATTATCAAAATTAAAAATATATTTAATGAAATAGGTTCAGTTAGGATTTATTACTAGTACAAAAATTCAATTTTTTGCAGTTATTTTAGGGGTTTTGCTGTGTTTTTACCAGAAACCTTGGAGCAGTGTAATAAATGGTATCATTATTTGTTGCGGTTCTTCCAAAAAACTGCAGCAATAATTGTATTTTTTTTGGGGAATGGGGTTATTTACTACGTTTTTGGTATATTAAATATAAATACTTTTGAATGATTTAATTACCTTCAAATATATAATCATTTTTCTAATGATATTACTACGTATCAAATTAAATAATATATAGTTACGATATATCAATTTTAAATGATATAACCAAATTGAATATGGTATAATCGATTTTAAAGGCTATATCCGTTTTATTGTTGGGTGCGCGATAAGTTATTATATAAAACCGGATCTATTTTAGTATTTTTATGTGCACATTGATCATGTGGTTGGGACTCGACTAAGTTTTAAATTTTTTCATGGCAAAGAGAAAGTAACCAAACTAACAACTTTACAAAGCAATAACAACTACTCCTCCGTTCCCTATTTTCCTTGTCCGTCCCTCCTCACCTCTCATTAATGTATATGATATAATTATAGTAGTGGGGTTAAATTAGGGTATAATAGATGAAAGAGAAATAACTGCAACTAATAGTGGGGATGGTGTGGGTCATCTTAATACACATATTATAGACCTATAAAGTTATTTTAGATAAATAAATAAAACATCCAAAAACAGTAAAGAAAAATAGGGAACGGAGGAAGTATCAAGAAAACAAAAGGATTAAGTAGGGTAATAAATCAAGTGTATCCAATCAAATCAATTTGAGTCAAAAAAAATTATTTACCCTTTGACCTCTCCTATTTTCATCCCAATTTGTTAAACGGCAGGATTACGATTTTACCACTTACGGAAATTTTTAATATAATAATTAAATCATTTGAATATTGGTTTTTCTATTATATATGAGCTACATTTGATCTTACATGGGTCAATTGCCCCGAAGTTTAGTTGCTAGAGATATAGTGTCTCATTTTGGAATTATTATTGTTTTTTTTGTACCATGACTTATATGTCGTCTATGGTAATGTCATGGTTGAGGTGGATCGATGCTCATGCAACGTTTTATGGTGATGAAAGCGGTGGTGAAGCTGAGGTGAGTTTAACTCCATTACTTTTTTCATTTGTTTTGAAAATGTTTATTTCTTCCATTTTAATTCATCGCCTATAGTTATTGATAAGATAATCTAGTATCACGCATTTTGATAAATTGCATAATATGATCAATAACACCAAGAGGCCTGTCATCCGAAAAAAAAAAAAAAAAAAAAAACACCAAGAGGCTGGGAAAAAAAAATTCCAAATTCGTTGTAATTCAATCCAATCCATTCTAATCCTGTGAAGAGACTCTTTATTACGTACCATTTATGAAGAGTATAGAATGAATGTGTTGTAGAAATTATAGGAAGTATCTATAACAATCCTTTTTTTTTTATTATTATTATTACCTTCCGTATTTAATATCCTTAATAATAATATCTAAAAAGAGGTTACGGTTCTACTAGGGCGAAAAAATCAAAATTAAATCACTTTTATTAAAATGAGATCACAAAATGAGGGATTATTAGCATAATGACGAACGATATTTTCTGGTCAAAGTCGTAGTTTCAACTTTGAGATAATTTAGGAGTTTTTAATCATTATAATTCTGATTAGCATGTATGATACGTTATGCATGCATGCATATCTGAAAGAATATTTGATTAAATTTACATTAATGTTTTTAATTATTTATTTGCGATTAATCGTGCCATGTAGAGGGTGCTTGTGGTTATGATACATTTACTCAAGGCTATGGTTTACAAACAACGGCTCTAAGCACGGCACTCTTCAACAATGGTGCAACATGTGGTGCGTGTTTCGAAATCCAATGTGTAAACTCGAAATGGTGCAAAAAGGGTGTTGGCTCAATCAAGGTCACTGCCACCAATATTTGCCCTCCTTCAACTGGTCCTCAGGCATGGTGCAATCCTCCTCTACAACACTTTGATTTAACCCAACCTATGTTTGTCAAAATCGCGGAGTATAAAGCTGGTATTGTTCCGGTACAATATAGGAGAATTACTTGTGCTGCAAAAGGCGGTGTTAAGTTTATGATTAATGGAAATCCTTACTTCTTGTTGGTACTAGTTTACAACGTCGGAGGTGCCGGAGATGTAAAAGATATGAAGATTAAGAGTTCAAGTAACAATTGGGTTCAAATGAAACGTAATTGGGGTATGAATTGGCAGGTAGGTGGTAACGGATGGACGGACAAAAGTTTGTCCTTCCAAGTAACTACTAGTGATGGAAAAATGAAGGAGTTTGTTGATGTTGCACCTTCGAATTGGCAATTTGGACAATCATGTGAAGGAAAATCTAATTTTTAATTAAGTTGTTTTTTGATTGAAGAATTTTTTTTCGATGGAGAAGATTTAGGTCATTTTACACGTTCTTCTACGTAACGTGAAAAAGATATGCTTGTTTTATAATAATATCTTAAAGATCAATAAATTTTATAATTTAGTCTTTCAATTATCCTTCTTTAGTTCTTTAACTTTACTGAATCACTTGTTAAATGAAACTAGTACAAATATGTACGGAGTAGTTGTTTAATTCCACCACACTACATATCAAGAAATTTATACCCATAAAGTGACAATCAACTTGTCATAAAAAAAATTGTGACGATTGATTAACGAGTATAAATGAATTCACAAAAATGTGGAACAATGTAAGTAATATTTGCATCAAATTAAAGACATATTACAAAGAAATATGGATGAATAAAAAAGATTTCAAATAATATTTTTGAAGATTTAGCAAATAAATTATACGGAGTAAACATATAAGTTATACAAAGAAACAAAGATTATGAATTAATCCAAGTTGAGAGAAAATTTTCGAAGATTCATCGAATAATACTAGTGGTAGTTGTGTTTGTATATATTTTTGAGTTATTTATGTCTCAATTATGTGAATGTTTATATGGAAAAAATGGTGATTAATTTTTCGCAATGGACATCAACTATAACCATTACAGTTTACTTTTTAATGGTCAAAATCATATTTTGAGTAACTACTTGCGTATTAATTTTTACAGAACACAATTATTTCCTGTTACGAAGCTTTTAGCCATCCCATTACATGTGCTAACTTTCTTTTCATCGAATTAAATGTGATTAATTAATGAGTTTTGCCCGAGAGTGAAGGGTAGCTCATGCGGTTAATTAAAGCTTTTCTTCCGATTCTAAGAGATCATGGAATCGATTTTTATTACTTGCCCTTGTGGCTTTTAGCCTTTTAGCATGCTTATAGTACACATGGATGGGTGTAAGTACTCTAAAATTAAAATGACAGTAGAAATTACACCATTAAAATATAGGTCGTTGAATGTTCGAAACTTTATTATGTTTCCATTTTCATATATGAAAAGGGAATTTGTTGTTAAAAAGACTATCATGATTGGGAGAATTAATTTGTCAAAAATAAAGTTGAAATTTGTTATATGACTTAAAATAAATCATCAAAAATAAGTATATCTTGTATACGCTTTTGTTTTAATGAGTAAACTAGATTCATTCTTGTGTTATGCATGGTTTTAACAAAAATATGCACACCCAAATAAAATGAAGCATGTGTATAATTTTTTTTTAAAGTCATTGTATTAACTTATCAAACTAAATTAAATTATCGAAAATGTAAAATTTTGCATGAGAAGCCAGCAAAATAAACATAGAATTTTCAGGGAAAAAATTGTTGTGTGTATGGATCGGAGGTAGGTCATGTTCTTGTCAACTTATTTTTGCAGATTTGAATTTATTTTTAATAAACTAAACTTATTTTTACTGAAATTATTAAGAACTAAAACTAATTTTTGTTGAACTTAACTATAATTATTTTTACTAAAATTAACTTATTTTGTACTGAAAAGTAGTAAAAATATGATGATGAAAACAATGCTTTATTATTGCTTTTATAACTAGATATAAAAATTTATTCATGCCTTGATCATAAGATATTGATTAAAAAAAATGAAAGTTAGTTTTAAATTATTACTCGATCAGTATGTATGAAAGTATAGCTTAGTATGATTATGGTTAAATTATTATATTATGCTCCTAATGACATTCTAAGTTGGCAACAATAAAAAAAACATGAATATCTTGCCAGTTGTATTAATTTTCTTTTAAGTTTATGTTAATTTTTTTTTTTTTAAAAAATGGAGTAAGTATACTTCTGGCAACAATAAAAATACTTAAATATCTTGACGGTTATATTAATTTTCTTCTAAGTTTGTGTTAATTAAATGAGCAATACTATGATATTATTCCATTTATGAAAGATCTTTGGTTTACATTGTTTGATTTTTCTATATATATAACTTTTTTTTAGCCTTACATGGCATTCAAATTCACTCAAAAGATAAATTTTCTATATCTCAATTTTTTTTTTTTTATAAAAAAAAATGTCTCAATTAGCTCCATTTATTTTTGTATTTGTTGCAACTCTATTTTTTACCATGGTAGCATGTCAAGGTTGGAAGGATGCTCATGCAACATTTTATGGTGATGACAGTGGGCATGAAACTGAGAGTAAGTTGGGATGAACTTCATTCATTTTGTTATAAAGAAAAGTTTTCTTCTTGTTTAAATAATTCCCAAAAGAAAAAAAAGACCTTTTTATAATAAGATAGAAACTTTTGTCTAAAAATTAAGTTTTGTGTGTGGCCGGATCGGACTCATGATATAGTGACTAAACTTGTTGTAAAAGTGACTATCCATTATTCATATGAAATTATAAATAACCTCTTTTACTCGTAAAGGAAACCTTTATTTTGCCCATAAAAGTAATTTTAATTCATCATACGCATAGTTCGTTTCACTCAATTCACCCTTTGGGTTAACTAAGATTTGGAGCTCAATTTTGGGTAGTTAGGTTACATTCTCATCCCAATTATTGTTGTGGGGGATCTAGCATGGGTCATTCAATTCCTACCAATTGTAGTCTCAAAATCCCAATCACCATTGCACCTACAAGAAACGAATTGGTATGGTAGTACTATACTTTGTATAAGTGTGACATACAAGAACACATGGCCTATTTACTTAAGCTTAAAATCCGTTCAGTTTAATTCAGTTCAGCTCTTCCCTTATTTTGCTATTCATTAATCTTTCGTAAAATAACTTTCAATTCAGTTCAGCTATTTTCAGTTGAAGTAAACAGACCCTCAATTAATGATAACTCGGATAGAAAATGTGTAACTTATACTTGTTGTACGTACACTAATTAATTACCCGTAAAGTATTTACCACATCTACGATATATTTAACCGTTTAAGAGCTAGGTGACTCAAAGCAATAGCTTTTTGTAACGAATATACTACATATAAAATAATTGCTTAGAAACAAATTCCATGTGATGATGAAATATGATTTTAATTTATTTTGCATTAATTAATATGATCATGCCATGCAGAGGGTGCTTGTGGTTATGATACATTTACTCAAGGATATGGTATACAAACAACGGCTCTAAGCACGGCACTCTTCAACAATGGTGCAACATGTGGTGCGTGTTTCGAAATCCAATGTGTAAACTCAAAATGGTGCAAAAAGGGTGTTGGCTCAATCAAGGTCACTGCCACCAATTTTTGCCCTCCTT
Organism: Suaeda aralocaspica; assembly: GCA_016808085.1. Taxonomy (NCBI): domain Eukaryota; kingdom Viridiplantae; phylum Streptophyta; class Magnoliopsida; order Caryophyllales; family Amaranthaceae; genus Suaeda; species Suaeda aralocaspica. Next base: position 2,581,042 of record PYUH01000078.1, read on the forward strand.
CAACTGGTGAGGCAGCTTGGTGTAATCCTCCACTACAACACTTCGATTTAACCAAGCCCATGTTTCTCAAAATCGGGGAGTATAAAGCTGGTATTGTCCCGGTACAATACAGGAGAACCCGTTGTGTTAAACAAGGCGGGGTTAAGTTTATTGTTAAAGGAAATCCTAATTTTTTGTTAGTACTAGTTTACAATGTTGGTGGTGCCGGAGATGTAAAAAATATGAAGATTAAGGGTTCAAGTAACAATTGGATTCAAATGTCACGTAATTGGGGTATGAACTTGCAAGCTGGTGGTAATGTTTGGTTACACACAAGTTTATCTTTCCAAGTAACTACTAGTGATGGTATTATGAAAGAGTTTGATAATGTTGCGCCACCTAATTGGCAATTTGGTCAGTCATTTGAAGGAAATTCTAATTTTTAAGAATTAGGTAGAATTGGTATGATTGAGAAAAAATTTCAATCAACAAGATGTATGCCCTAATTAATGTTTCATGAAAAAAGAATATCATAGTTTATAATAATATCATAAATTATTTTTAACTATTTTTCTAAATAATGTCAAAAATTGCTTTATTTCCCTAGAAAAATGCCTCAATTTCAAAAACACGTCCCTTTTAATGTGTTTCTTAAACATTAACTACTTCATTTTAGCAGTTCGATCTCTGATGTGTTTTATCTAAACTACAAGTCATTAGGCAAAATTACAAGTCACAACCCAAATAGTTGAAGGTAGTGCCTTCCAAGTTCCAGGAGACAAAGGCAATAATGAGAATATACATGGTACCACCGCTTGCTTGTACCTTGCAAGGTACAACGAACAACAACAAAAAAATCCAGTTGTATCTATTATATAAATTGCCGGGTATAATAAACAAGCTCCTTTGCACAGAAAAAAACTATCTTCGTCACTCCTTTGCTGTCGATTGGTTAGTGAATTGAGGAGCTCATCAGCCTAAGATTTGAACATCCCTAACACGCGCAAGCATTTCTGATTTTCCGCAATCCCCAAATCATTTTCTTTCGTACTCCTCTCCCTCTCACATAAATAGTGACCTCTATTACTGTTACTATTCATGCGAGGGGTAGAGACTAGTATAGAGAGTGTGGAAATGAATGAGAGAGTGTGAAATTGAAATCACCACGCTATACATAGGTATAAGTTCAATAACTTATGCTACAACAAATTGAATTGATTTAATCACACCAAAAAATTTACTACGTAATTGATTCAATTTACACACAATATTATTTAATCTAGTATAATTTGATGCCAAAATTATATTCATTTAAACAAATTGAGAAAAGATTCTAATAAATTAATTAAGTTCACTCAATCACGAATTTCCTTATCAGTGTGATTCTACCTACACTACATTTTTAGCAAGAAATTGTCTCACACTCTCACTAGTACGTGAGAGAATATTAAGGATCACAAATCAACACTCATTTACTTGCCATATTTTTGTATGTGATCCTATTCACACTACTAATTAGTAATTAGTACTCCATAATTTACTTCCTTTTTGGCTATGTGATCCTATTCACACTACTAATTAGTATACATGTTAGAATGTTGAAAAATGTTAGAATTATTCTCCGTTATTTAGTCAAAGAATTAGACTAATTCTTTAGCTTATATATATGAGGGAGTTCTCTAACAACAATATTCACTACTTTATTACAAACTTATGTAATTACATTAAAAATGGCTTTTTACTATGCATTAATTATAATTTTGGGGTTTCTTTTAGATGTTGAGGGTTCAAATGAAATTGAAAATGTACACCATGGTTGGGATTTGGCACATGCGACGTTTTATGGAGATATTTATGGTGGTGAAACAATGTGTAAGTTTATATTTAGTTTAATTTAATTTGCTCCATTTTATCAAACAATTTATATATGTATGAATGATAATGTTTTCATATATATATATATATTTTTTTAAGTTATGTTTGATTTGTTTGGACTCTTTATCATACAAACATGAAATGTTGTTATTCATCATGGTTTCTAGGATTCAAAGAATTGAAGAAACACTCCAAAAAATAAAGAACTTACGACTTTTCACTTTTCACTTGTAGTACTATTTTGCACCAAAAAATAAAATAAAAATATTAACATAATCTGATGTAGTGACCAGTGAGAGATATCTCAATTAGTTAGAGCTTTTCTTGCGATTTTAGAAGATCCTAAGATCAATTTTCACTATACATATACTCCGCATTAATTAGACAATAGACAAGTTTTATTATATAAGTCAAGGGAAAGAATTGTATTGATGTGGTCGTGTAGTATTCACATAATTACTCTTTTACCCTCACTGAATCTTCATTAAACTTAGTATGTAACGTTCCACTAATACTCTTTAAAAGTTTTGAGTTATGGAGTATTTACGTTCTTTATTTAGTCAATAAATAAATTTGATCAATGTTGATTCATTGCAATATACTTGTTAACGATTTAATTTTTAGAATACGTAATATATTGATTTATATACAACGATAATAATTTTTTTTTACCAAATTCCCTGAAATTTGAATAATATAATCCGGTATCCGATAATATTTAATAACTTTGCTTGTTAAATTAATTAATATATTTAATCTTAATAATTTCTTCCATGCATGAATACGTAACAGATGGTGCATGTGGGTATGGAGACCTATTCAAACAAGGATATGGTCTAGAAACAACAGCACTAAGCACAGCACTCTTCAACAATGGATCAACTTGTGGAGCATGTTTCGAAATCGTTTGCAGAAACTCAGAATGGTGTATACAAGGAGCCGGTGCAATTCGAGTCACGGCCACTAACTTTTGTCCTCCATGGTACGAAGAAACACCTCAAGCATGGTGCAATCCACCACGAAAACACTTTGATTTGTCGTTGCCAATGTTCCTTAAAATCGCGGAGTACAAAGGTGGGATTGTTCCGGTCTATTATAGAAGGGTGAAGTGTGCTAGAAGTGGTGGTGTTAAGTTTGAGCTAAAGGGAAATCCATATTGGTTATTGGTGTTGGTCTATAATGTTGGTGGTGTTGGGGATGTTGTTGGGGTGAATATTAAAGGGTCACAAACAAGTTGGACACAAATGTCTAGGAATTGGGGGCAAAATTGGCAAACATGGATGAAATTGGACGGTCAAAGTCTTTCTTTTCAAGTGTCAACTAGTAATGGTATGATGAAGCAATTTAATGATGTTGCACCAGCTAATTGGCAATTTGGTCAAACATATGAGAGTGCCAAAAATTTACACTGATTATTATTAATTAATGGTAATTAAGTTTATATTTGGAGTAAGTGTTGTTAGTAATAGATGTAAGTGAGAGGTGAAGGTAACTAGCATTAGGTCTTACATATGAGTGTTCTTGGTTTAGGTAAGTTGTTTGTTGGAAAGTTAAATAAATATGAAGTGGTAATTTAGTGTTTTAAGTTGTGGAATCTTGTGAAACTTAAGTATTTCGAACATTACTTGAATGCATCATCAACTTGTTATAGTCTAGTTTATATGGTGTGTTTAAACATTCCTTACTTATACAAGCATACTTTAGTCTTTTGAAGATATAAGAAGACTATAGAACTGTCAAAGATACACCGTTAGCAAAATGATTATTCTTATGCAAACGTTGCAACACATGCAACAAAGGATTTATATTTAGTTCCGAATTCAGGAATGAATTTCGAACAAAATAAACAGCGAATTTGCAGAACCAAACTCATTACAACGTAAACCACTTTCAATACCTAATCCAAGTAATTGAACTGACAATTTGGTCTAGCTCACCCCTAAGTCCTTTAAACCTTGCCTGTTTCTAGACATAGTCAGGACATAAATTCACAGTACTGATGGACTCTAATTAATCAGCTTCTATTACAATCTCACAATATGACGCTTATCATATACTATTGCTCTTACATGTCTTGAATTTGACATAAACAATGCATGTACCGATGTACGTTTAATGCTTGTAAAAATGGATCTTTCAAATTCTGATCACAATGACGGATATTTGGATACAGACAGTAAAATGATGTTCACCCTCTTCCAAGTTCCAACAATCAACACAGCCGAACAACAGCTTTATTCCAATAATAATGATATTCTAAAAACACAAATTACTTCATGTTCTAACTGCAACACATTTCTGACAAATGAAAAGAATGATTCATTTCCTGTAATGGTAAAGAATGTTCACAGGTAACAGACTTACTACCATGCCACAAGAGATTTGCTCTTGAAAACACAAATTCCAGGAAACGATGCTGCTACCATCTCTATTAGCTTTTTTTTTTTTTTTTTTTTTTTT
>PYUH01000078.1:2585380-2618495 GCA_016808085.1 Suaeda aralocaspica
CTTCCTATTTTGCTATTCATAATCTTTCGTAAATAACTTTCAATTCAGTTCAGCTATTTTCAGTTGAAGTAAACAGACCCTCAATTAATGATAACTGCGATAGAAAATGTGTAATCTACTTGTTGTACGTACACTAATTAATTACCCGTAAAGTATTTACCACATCTACGATATATTTAAACCGTTTAAGAGCTAGGTGACTCAAAGCAATAGCTTTTTGTAACGAATTACTACATATAAATAATTGCTTGAGAAACAATTCCATGTGAGATGGAAATATGATTTTAATTTTTTGCATTAATTATATGATCATGCCATGCAGAGGGTGCTTGTGGTATGATACATTTACTCAAGGATATGGTATACAAACAACGGCTCTAAGCACGGCACTCTTCAACAATGGTGCAACATGTGGTGCGTGTTTCGAAATCAATGTGTAAACTCAAATGGTGCAAAAAGGGTGTTGGCTCAATCAAGGTCACTGCCACCAATTTTTGCCCTCCTTCAATGGTGAGGCAGCTTGGTGTAATCCTCCACTACAACACTTCGATTAACCAAGCCCATGTTTCTCAAAATCGGGGAGTATAAAGCTGGTATTGTCCGGTACAATACAGGAGAACCCGTTGTGTTAAACAAGGCGGGGTTAGTTTATTGTTAAAGGATCCTAATTTTTTGTTAGTACTAGTTTACAATGTTGGTGGTGCCGGAGATGTAAAAAATATGAGATTAAGGGTTCAAGTAACAATTGGATTCAAATGTCACGTAATTGGGGTATGAACTTGCAAGCTGGTGGTATGTGGTTACACACAAGTTTATCTTTCCAAGTAACTAGTGATGTATTATGAAAGAGTTTGATAATGTTGCGCCACCTAATTGGCAATTTGGTCAGTCATTTGAAGGAAATTCTAATTTTAAGAATTAGGTAGAATTGGTATGATGAGAAAAAATTTCAATAACAAGATGTATGCCCTAATTAATGTTTCATGAAAAAAGATCATAGTTTATAAAATATCATAAATTATTTTTACTATTTTCTAAATAATGTCAAAAATTGCTTTATTTCCCTAGAAAAATGCCTCAATTTCAAAAACACGTCCCTTTTAATGTGTTTCTTAAACATTAACTACTTCATTTTAGCAGTTCGATCTCTGATGTGTTTTATCTACACTACAAGTCATTAGGAAAATTACAAGTCACAACCAAATAGTTGAAGGTAGTGCCTTCCAAGTTCCAGGAGACAAAGGCAATAATGAGAATTACATGGTACCACCGCTTGCTTGTACCTTGCAAGGTACAACGAACAACAACAAAAAAATCCAGTTGTATCTATTATATAAATTGCCGGGTATAATAAACAAGTCCTTTGCACAGAAAAAAACTATCTTGTCACTCCTTTGCTGTCGATTGGTTAGTGAATTGAGGAGGTCATCAGCCTAAGATTTGAACATCCCTAACACGCGCAAGCTTTCTGATTTTCCGCAATCCCCAACTCATTTTCTTTCGTACTCCTCTCCTCTCACATAAATAGTGACCTCTTACTGTTACATTCATGCGAGGGTAGAGACTAGTATAGAGAGTGTGGAAATGAATGAGAGAGTGTGAAATTGAAATCACCACGCTACATAGGTATAAGTTCAATAACTTATGCTACAACAAATTGAATTGATTTAATCACACCAAAAATTTACTACGTAATTGATTCAATTTACACACAATATTATTTAATCTAGTATAATTGATGCCAAAATTATATTCATTTAAACAAATTGAGAAAGATACTAAATTAATTGTTCACTCAATCACGAATTTCCTATCAGTGTGATTCTACCTACACTACATTTTAGCAAGAAATTGTCTCACACTCTCACTAGTACGTGAGAGAATATTAAGGATCACAAATCAACACTCATTTACTTGCCATATTTTGTATGTGATCTCATTCACACTAATATGTAATTAGTACTCATAATTTACTTCCTTTTTGGCTATGTGATCCTATTCACACTACTAATTAGTATACATGTTAGAATGTTGAAAAATGTTAGAATATTCTCCGTATTTAGTCAAAGAATTAGACTAATTCTTTAGCTTATTATATGAGGGAGTTCTCTAACAACAATATTCACTACTTTATTACAAACTTATGTAATTACATTAAAAATGGCTTTTTACTATGCATTAATTATAATTTGGGGTTTCTTTTAGATGTGAGGGTTCAAATGAAATTGAAAATGTACACCATGGTTGGGATTTGGCACATGCGACGTTTATGGAGATATTTATGGTGGTGAAACAATGTGTAAGTTTATATTTAGTTTAATTTAATTTGCTCCATTTTATCAAACAATTTATATATGTATGAATGATAATGTTTTCATTATATATATATATATTTTTTAAGTTATGTTTGATTGTTTGGACTCTTTATCATACAAAATGAAATGTTGTTATTCATATGGTTTCTAGGATTCAAAGAATGAAGAAACACTCAAAAATAAAGAACTTACGACTTTTCACTTTTCACTTGTAGTTACTATTTTGCACCAAAAAATAAAATAAAAATATAACATAATCGATGTAGTGACCAGTGAGAGATATCTCAATTAGTTAGAGCTTTTCTTGCGATTTTAGAAGATCCTAAGATCTTTTCACTATACATATACTCCGCATTAATTAGACAATAGACAAGTTTTATTATATAAGTCAAGGGAAAGAATTGTATTGATGTGGTCGTGTAGATTCACATAATTACTCTTTTACCCTCACTGAATCTTCATTAAACTTAGTATGTAACGTTCCACTAATACTCTTAAAGTTTTGAGTTATGGAGTATTTACGTTCTTTATTTAGTCAATAAATAAATTTGATCAATGTTGATTCATTGCAATATACTTGTTAACGATTTAATTTTAGAATACGATATATATTGATTTTATACAACGATAATAATTTTTTTTTACCAAATTCCCTGAAATTTGAATATATAATCCGGTATCCATAATATTTAATAACTTTGCTGTTAAATTAATTAATATATTTAATCTTAATAATTTCTTCCATGCATGAATACGTAACAGATGGTGCTGTGGGTATGGAGACCTATTCAAACAAGATATGGTCTAGAAACAACAGCACTAAGCACAGCACTCTTCAACAATGGATCAACTTGTGGAGCATGTTTCGAAATCGTTTGCAGAAACTCAGAATGGTGTATACAAGGAGCCGTGCAATTCGAGTCACGGCACAACTTTTGTCCTCCATGGTACGAAGAAAACCTCAAGCATGGTGCAATCCACCACGAAACACTTTGATTTGTCGTTGCCAATGTTTCCTTAAAATCGCGGAGTACAAAGGTGGGATTGTTCCGGTCTATTATAGAAGGGTGAAGTGTGCTAGAAGTGGTGGTGTTAGTTTGAGCTAAAGGGAAATCCATATTGGTTATTGGTGTTGGTCTATAATGTTGGTGGTGTTGGGGATGTTGTTGGGTGAATATTAAAGGGTCACAACAAGTTGGACACAAATGTCTAGGAATTGGGGGCAAAATTGGCAAACATGGATGAAATTGGACGGTCAAAGTCTTTTTTCAAGTGTCAATAGTAATGGTTCCGCATTTAATGCACCCAGTTATTGAATTTCGGCTCATGAGAGTCATTTCCACTCGTTGTATTTTATTAACCTTATTTACTCCCCATTTGTTGCTTTTGTTAGACCCTCTCCCCATGAGAGGTGTAACTAGCCCATTCGGTCTATATGATTGTTCGGTTTAGATTGTCCTCTTTGGAAGCTAACATACAAATCCGATGTATCTTGTCCCCTCTCGCCCCTTCGTTTAATGTGATCTTGTCGAACACTCCTATTTCGCCCGCCCCCATTTGTAATATTTGTTAGCCCACTCGCCCTTCACTTTTTTATTCCCTCTTTCATACTCCCCTTTCTCTTCTTTCTCATCCTTCACTCTCAATTCTCTCCCTTCCTCTTTACTATCCTTCTTTCTTCATGGCTATTCTTTCTCTCTTAGCCCTCCTTTACTTATCTCCACCTTTTCTCAATGGACCCCCATAGACTTGCCCTCTTATTTTCTCCTTTTCCTATGAGCTCCCCTCCCTTTCCATGTACAACTCCCTCCATCCCCTCTTGTTATAAGATTTCTCCACCTCTTTTTGTTTACCCCCGACTCGCTTTCGCACCCCTTTTCCCCCCACTCCTCTTTCTTTTTCCCACCCCCTATTTCTCATTGCTTTCTTTTTCTATATACTTGTCAACTAGCTAAGTATGATGAAGCAATTTAATGATGTTGCACCAGCTAATTGGCAATTGGTCAAACATAGAGAGTGCCAAAAAATTACACTGATTATTATTATATGGTAATAAGTTTATATTTGGAAGTAATGTTGTTAGTAATAGATGTAAGGAGAGGTGAAGTAACTAGCATTAGGTCTTACATATGAGTGTTCTTGGTTTAGGTAAGTTGTTTGTTGGAAAGTTTAAATAAATATGAAGTGGTAATTTAGTGTTTTAAGTTGTGGAATCTTGTGAAACTTAAGTATTTCGAACATTACTTGAATGCATCATCAACTGTTATAGTCTAGTTTTTATATGTGTGTGTTAAACATTCCTTACTTATACAAGCATCTTTAGTCTTTTGAAGATATAAGAAGACTATAGAACTGTCAAAGATACACCGTTAGCAAAATGATTATTCTTATGCAAACGTTGCAACACATGCAACAAAGGATTTATATTTAGTTCCGAATTAGGAATGAATTTCGAACAAAATAAAACAGCGAATTTGCAGAACCAAAACTCATTACAACGTAAACCACTTTCAATACCTAATCCAAGTAATGAACTGACAATTTGGTCTAGCTCACCCCTAGGCCTTTAAACCTTGCCTGTTTCTAGACATAGTCAGGACATAAATTCACATACTGATGGACTCTAATTAATCAGCTTCTATTACAATCTTCACAATATGACGCTTATCATATACTATTGCTCTTACATGTCTTGAATTTGACATAAACAATGCATGTACCGATGTACGTTTAATGCTTGTAAAAATGGATCTTTCAAAATTTGATCACAATGACGGATATTTGGATACAGACAAGTAAAATGATGTTCACCTCTTCCAGTTCCAACAAATTCAACACAGCCGAAACAACAGCTTTATTCCAATAATAATGATATTCTAAAAACACAAATTACTTCATGTTCTAACTGCAACACATTCTGACAAATGAAAAGAATGATTCATTCCTGTAATGGTAAAGAATGTTCACAGGTAACAGACTTACTACCATGCCACAAGAGATTTGCTCTTGAAAAACACAAATTCCAGGAAACGATGCTGCACCATCTATATTAGCTTTTTTTTTTTTTTTTTTTTTTTTTACAAGAATTGGTGAGTGGAAGAACCAAAGAATTAGTAAGACCCTACCTACGGAGCTATCATATACAGGGATTGACTTTTTGCCACTACTGTCAAGAGGTAGTATCTACATCAGCTTTGCAAAACTTCCACGAACCATCATCTTGCCGTCTCAGAAGGTAGCTGATCTTATAGGTGCTGCAACCACAACAAAAAATATGTTATGTTTTTCCCAGGCTGTAGGAAAAAAAACAACATAAGTACATAACCATAGCTATTGCTAAGTTACCAATAATTCCAAGATGTTCCACATACCCTGCCAAATGAGAAAAAAATTTATACTACCTGATTCGTTAGGAGATTGTGACTCGCTTTGGATTTATAAGTAACATTTTAAGGATTTTCAAGTCAGACTTTGAGCTATTATCATTAAGAATTTATAACTCAGTTCTAATTTTTTGTTTACTTATTTGTAAGTTTCTTTTTTATTATCCAAATGGATTAGATATGCTACTACAAAACTTCCTAGCTACACATGTAAAAGCTATCCAGTGTTAAAGATAGGGCTTTGTTTGTCATTAGCTCTTTTCACCTATGACAAATCAGGACACGTTAAATGTAAAGGCAACATTATCAAAATTTTTTGAGAACAACGCTAACCTATAATAATTTGGGTTCTTTTGTTGATTTTCATCAATAAGCTCTGCAGCTTCCTCTAAGAGAACATCAATTTCTGCTGTTTCAGTGCCGAAGGAGTCCAAGAATATATCAGCTCGCAGGACAGTTAACTGCAGAAGAACAAATCTCCAAAAACATGATTTGGCTTTGGCTTCATCTGCCAAAGCTTGCCACTGAAAAACAGAACACACAAGTATCAAGTCTATTACGTAAAAGGGAAAATTTCAAAAGTGAGTCTTCCATAATGACACTGAAGCAAAATTTGCTAAGTCCGAGTCCTACCTCAAGCAGCATAGCCTCGTCAAGAATGTCGGAGAGCAAACCAATTTGATAATCAGATCCAAGGGCTTCTGCTTTAATCACTTGCCATTGTCTTACAAGAGCTTCAGCTTCTTCAAGAGTCATTGCTCTCTTAGCAGTGATAGGGGATTTTTGCCTGTTTCCTGTGCTGGAGTAAATCTTATTCCCCAACCTCAAATTTGATAGAAATTGTTGCATAGCTGCAGCAAAGTTGTTATGCACACCATTGTGACCAGAGTGATCACCAAGAGAAGAGTACAAGACTCTTTGATTGGCCATTCTAGAATCATACAAACGCCCACTCTGCCTGCCAACCATCTTTGAAGTCACAAAGATAATACAACCTAGAGCTGTAACAAATACTATACGTACAACAAAAACGCTTTGAGTAATCCAGCTAGTAGCAGCTTTACGATGGTGGCTACCAAGATCTCGCTTTAACTTTGGTGATGATGTGGATGCATCACTCTGAGTGCCAGGTTTAGCTTCTTGCAATGGAATTTCCAAATTAGTTGGAGTCAACTGCTTTACAGCAGTCCCAAGATGTTGGGAGGAGACCAATGAAGCAAGACGCTCATCAGACACTATTCGATCTGATGAAATGGCGGGGGATATTGTCCTATGGTTTCCATTGGGCATAGCAAGTGATAAACCTCTGCTTTGCTTGTTGCCAATAGCTTTCTTTTCCTGTCCGAAAAAACCACCCTGCAGAAGCACTAGTAAAGATATACTTCACAATCGCTTGAATAACTTCCATCAAAAAGAATATGACCTTACCAACGATGGCGAACACTCTCGTGTATCTGAAAACAAGCACAGCACAGCATCTTTCAGCCATTTTTCCTGGACAATAAAAAATAAATCATACAGAAAGAAAACCGAAAGGAAGTCTAAATATCAGTTGACTAGAAACTGCAGAATGCAGTGGAGAACAGAATGACGAAAAGGACAAAAAGGCAACGCAGCAGGCTATTGTGCCTGCCATCCTAATGCTAGAAGTAGCATACCCCACACCATTGCAAGCCTCTTCTCATAGTTACCCATGCTTTATCAAGACTGATAGAAACTTATACAAGAGCAAAATGCTCATATAATCAGTCATCATTTCCATCTACTGAAGGTCAGTTCAAAAAAATTTATACTGAAAACTTAGGTAGAACATAGGCTATTGCTCTATACTACAAATATGTAAGCAGTGAATTACCAAATGTTGCATATATTGCATAATAAAAAAAGGTAATCACATATAGAAAGGTCTTAAATCATCATTGAAAAAAATGTTCATCATGGCCAATGTAACATGGCATACCTAAATGAGGTGGAGACATTTATAAAAAGGTCATCAATGATCAGTAATCCTAGAGGCATGAGAAAAACTATGGTTTTAATCTCTTTTCAGACTAGCAATAACACAACCTAAAAGAAACGGAATATTAAAATAAATAAGAGCAGACATACTAATGAATACTTTGTGGCAGGAGCCTCTTTGACTTCCTTCCCTAACACTGAGTTCCTTAATCCTGAAATTTTATTGGATTCAACTAAGCGAAGCCTTTCAACAGCATCTGCTTCACTACCCTGCCAAAAAACAAAAAGAGAGAGAAGCATCAAACTATGGTATGTTGCTAAAGATACAGAAATTGAAATTTAAAAGAAGTACCTGTCCAAGGAGGAACAAGCAAAAAGCTTCTTCCAGTTTCAGGTCAACACCATCAGATGTCATCAGACACTCGCATATTGATCTTGCCTTGCTAATCTATGCAAAATGACAAATTCACAATACTGAGTACTGAAGTCGGAAGAGTTATAGTTTCATGAAAGACAATTTTTCATGACCTTTACAAGAGTTAAACCTTATTGTTATGGATTATTTGAAAGCTTAAGTATTGATTAACTTGGAAATCAAAAGTACTATAATCAAGAGGCACAGGTGAGGACGCTCCGTAATCAGTAACACAGTTCTACATTCTTAAACATTACCCAACACAAAATAAGTCCATGAAGCACATGAAAAAAATTAATCAAAAGAAAGAGATAAACGTCATCAACAGTTCTATATCACTTTCTAAAATAATGCCAAAAAAATTCATAAATACATTCAAGTTCTGAAAAGGAAAAAGTACGAGTACCAAATTAAGAATAAAAACTGATGAGGCGGAAAAACCATCAAAAAATTGACAAATAATTTTGACCAAAAATGAGAACTTATATTTGTTGAGATCTAATTATAAAAAAATATTAATTCAAACTTAGTAAGACAGCAGAGAAAATTTACCCAATCTCTTTGTCTGCTGGAGAATCCAAAAGCAATATGTGCCATCATTGCAGTGTAAAAACAATCAAAATCAATGACAACCCTCTGATTTTGTGACCCGAGAGATTTCTTATTCTTCCGAGTCAGTGCTAAATTGTCCCAAGGAAGCAGATCAACAATCTCTGAGGCCATGAGTTTACCAAGTGCGTTAACCAAGAAGTTGGGCCAATCATTGACCTGGCACGAAGCTTCTACATCAAGACCTTGCCTAAGCAATTCTCGCAAAGCTGCAATTGCTCCACGCCTGCGCTCAACATTATTTTGTGTCTGAGGCATTGCCAATAATTCCAATGTGCAAGCAGGTGCAAGTTCTTCCAAAGACTCTTCAATCTAATCAAGACCAACAAAATTGTTACACTAAAATATAAGAGTATTCATTCAAAATACCATTGTAATTACATATAGAGCATGCTACTCTCGAAGCATAAAGTAATGGCGACATATATAAAGTCACATCAAAAGCAATAGGAACCATCACATTTTCATTAGGTTCATCATTATTCCTCATTTTTTTATACACAGCATTTCATCAGAACTTTTTATGAGTGGAAGATGTGTCAGCATATACAATATAAAACTTGTTCTGAATTAAATGATGCAACAAAATCCATGCAAAAGTTAATTCATAATATACACTGTACGCAATAAGAACGTATATTTCGCCGCTTAAAACACTTCTACCCTTTTATAAACTAAAGACAAAGAGTAAAAAAAGGCATGAAGATTACCTACAGAAAACTGAATCTACATAATGAGTTTCCCACCAACATCATATAAAATTGATTCTAACATTCTGAGAAAAGGAGATCACGAATGCTAATTTTACCTCTGAAAGAAGCTTCAATTTACCAAGAGACGTTTTACTCCTCAAAAGACACTGAGCACGAGCAAGAGCTTCAAATCCTTGAGACACTTTATTCTTCTCAAAGTGGGTCTTGGCAATAGCACACTTCAAGAAAGCTATAATAATTAAGGGCACATAACAAGGTTTGCTATAATATAATGGAGTGACTTGTGATTATTCTTCTCAATCACCTTACCTCAGCAAGAGCCATAGAAAGAAGAACATCGTGAACATGTGTCTTGGCATCAGGGTAGCCAATACTAGCACGGCCAATATCTAGAACAAGCTTCTCTTCTCCAACCTAGGAAACAAACAATTTCTCCTTTATATAATAAACAATAGGGTTCTGAAAGCAATAGCAAACTAGTTAAAATGAGCTTGGTTGTTATTTACCATCATAAACGAGTATAATGTAATGGTTTTATTGATATATTGGATAAGAGATATTATTAAATGAGAATTAGAAGAAACTACGGTTTTCGCGATTAAACCCATCAATGCAAGCTGCTATTTGTATTTTCCTGGATTCCTTGACTTCAAAAAACTCTCAAATTGTTATGCAAGTGTGCTATTCTTTGCAAACAGTATTAAAAACGAATTTTCCCAAGAAATCAGTGTTTTGCATTAATTCCCTTCATGCTCCTTCCTAGGAAATTATAGAAACCATGAACCTTTATTGGGCACCAAATGGTATATGGAACATAGATAGGTAGACACGGCACATAAGAACTGTAAGAATAAAGGATACAATGTACGTTTATCTCAAATATTTAGTGTAATATAGTTTTAGTCATTAAACCATCCACAAAATGAATAAAGAGTACTAAAACATAAAATAATGTACGGTTAAATCAATCTTAATTTAGTATGCAGCCATAAAATAAAAAGTCAATGACATACCTCTTGAAGAAGGCAAAGAGCTGCAGGCAACCAAGACCACGGAATTCTCAGAGAAGATTTTGGTGGAATTTTTTCCTTGATATTCCCAGCATACTCTGGTTCAAAAAGAAGTTTATCTCTAACATCCATTAACAAATCCTGTCAACATAAAAACCAAGATATTGACAGATGAACAAACATATTGAAGCTAGCATAATCTTGTTGAGAAAGCCACCCAGCCATAAGTTGTAACTACCTGGCGAGATGCAATAGCTTCCGTTGTGTACCCTTCTTCAACCTCAGCATTTTTCAGAATCATCACAGACTTCACTATCTGATCCTTCTCAGCCTTGTTAGGAACACCGATAAGCTGAATATGTATTTGCAACGTAAGTTCACAATACACAGGATGCTTACCCAAATATATGGAGATTACACAACTTAAAAATAAACAATGAGGTTGCACTCTCGATGCCACCTTTTGGGATCAGGCATTTCAAAAAGATAAAATATGCTTACTACAACAAACCTTTCAGCCATAGCTATAGCCATTACAAATGGGTCACAGTTCGACCAAGCCAAAGAATTTGGATGAAAACCCCTCCCACTCTCCTCCCCGGAGAAAGCCATATCCAAAAAACTGTAAGCTACAAAATTACAGAGTATGTGATAATCCGATGTTCTTTAATTTTGTACAGTGCAACAGCACTGTGATTGGAGTAATGGAGTATAAGCCAAAGAGATCTATTTGTGATTGAAATTTCAAATGCTAAGTTACGTGACAAACTCAAGTTAAAGTGCTACCTATACAGCAATACTATGTGAAGATTCATGTTAAAGGGCTACAAGCTAGAAGATACGACTATGGTTGATTAAGAAGTTTCTCAGAAAGAATAAAAAAGCATTCTAGATCAAGACACAATTTCACCATTCCATGTACACCTAGGTTACCTATATAAAAAATCGCCAGTAGCGAACAGCTCAGAATTTCGCAATAAACATGACATTAATAGTACTTGTTTCAATCCTAGCTTTCTCTGACCAAAAAATTGAACTTACTTTAGCTTCAAAACATCAGGAATCTACAATGCATATGCAACTTTAAAGTGTCCGCATATCGCATTACCATAACATTGCATCATAAATCAGTTATACTGTCAACATACAACCTCACCATCCGCTGCTTCGGGAAACCAATGCAATTCTAAAGTTTCATTTTTGATCATTACTCGCCAAATAACTAATTAGTCATAATCACTACACTCCTCGCTGACATTTTTTCCAAACCTATCCTTCCTTCTTTACTCACAACTCTAAAAAATAATCCTCCATATTCGCTACACCAACAACAAAGCTTCAGTCCCAAATTAATTTCCGATAATTCTCTACATTCGCTATTCAGTAAAAATCAATTTTCATCATATTGCATCAAATCAAACCAGTAAATTTCAGTACCTCAATATAACAAAAAAAACATAGCAAATCATTTAAAACCATATTTAATCAGTAAAAAAAATCAAAGTAATATCTAATAATTATTATCATCCAAAATAAATATATATAAAAACAAAATCTACAGCATTAAACAAACAAGAGGAAAAGTACACCTGAAATTCAATAAATTAAACGGTAAATTATCCAAAACAAATAAAACAGTAGATTATGTTTTCCAATTTAGCAAAATAAATTAAAATAAATAAATTAAATAAAAAATAACCTGATAACAAGAAACTGGAATATCAACGCCAACAAAATTGGAAGAATGACCGTTAACAGTATGACCGTTAACATGAGCATCCAAAGCACGCAATGTAGAAGAAGCACTCATTCTCCATTGTTTCCTCTCAACAGATCTACGATAATGATGACGATGACGATAATGACGTTGATGATGACGATAGCAAGAGAATGTTCTAGAAACTTCTGGAAGAGAGAGAAAACCACTGAAATTACGACGATGATGAAGAGTGATAATTGAAGATGACGATGATGATGACGATGACGATGACGATGACGATGATGGTGATGGTGATGGTGATGGTGAAGAGATTTCTGGTAGTAAAGAAGGAAATTGAGGCATTTTAATTCAATTGTTGAATCGCATTTCAAAACCCTAGAAAATTAAAATGGGGGAAAATTTTGATCTAGTGAAAATGAATGAATGAAGAAAAAAGGGGGATTAATGAAGAGGGATTAAGGGGGTTAATTAAATAATTAATGGAGTTTAATGACGATAAAAATGAGGTTTAATTAAGGTTTTGGAGTTGTAAGCACGATTAAGGGAGTAAGTGAGTGTACTCAGTAGTCTGTACTACTCACTCACTCTATGTATTCTGTATAACATAACCTTTGTTCTTTTTTATTGGTGTATTTTAACAGCTTTTTCTTTTTTTCTTTATTTTAATGAAAATATACTTGTATTGCCTTTTCTTTTGAAAAAGAAAATAAAGGGATATATGGATTAATACAATGTATTTATCTTTATATATTTATTTTATTTTTTATAACCAAATTGGCAAATAGTGATGGACCTGGACTTTTTATCTTGGGATGCAAAATTTTAACATTGGATAGTTCGATAAAGAATGTTCAAAAAATTCACAATATAGGGTTAATAGTTGAAATGCTATATAATAATCATTGTCAAAGTCGAACCAACAAGGCAGCAATCGAATATTTAGAGAGGTGCTAAATATGTTTACTATACATTATATTTTACATTAGAAAATCTGAACATAAGGTAGGTGCTATATTTTTCCAAAAAAAAAATAAGTTATGACATTTCTTTGTCGTAGTTATAACATTAATTATAACGAGAAGCAACCACCTAGGAGTTTGTGCAAATACCACTAACCCAAGTTCTTAAAAGTGATATTAAGGTACCACTAAATGTATATATTTTATTTTATTTTTAACTAATTTATTCTTTCTTAATTTTTTTTTTAAAGTAGGGGTGCAATTGCCCACCCATGCCCTATGTTGGGTTTAGTAACATTATAATGAGAAGCTATCACCTAGGAATGTTTAGTAACATTATAATAAGAAGCTTTCACCTAGGAGTTTGTGTAAATACTAAATACCACTAGCCCAAGCTCTTATAAGTGATATTAAGGTACCACTAAATATAAATATTCTATTATATTTTTTACTAATTTATCCTTTCTTAATTTTTTTTTTAAAGTGGGAGTGCATCTGCCCACCCATGTCTTATGCTTGGTCCGTCCCTGTAGGCAAATACTAGTATTTCTGATGAATATCAAATGATCAGATTGATTGTTGAAGGGTCGAAAACGGATTGGTAACTTTCCGATTACGTAGCGGATGATGAGAAAACTGCTCCGAGGTGGTATATCATCAGATGATTGGAGGGATGTAAACTGGGTTGTGGATAGGCTACAGACTACACTAACAAGTTCATTGAAGGTTTTAAGGGAGACAACGAGGAAGAAGGCAGTTATGTATCCGAATTTTAAGTATCCGATTAAAGTTATTTTCGACAACCTCGTAGAGTCTTAGGTAAATGGGAGCAACAAGGTATGTCTTTGAGCCTTCTGTGTAATGTCAATCCCTAGTGTTAGGGTCTTAAAAGCAGCTTCCCTGTCTTCTCCTGAACATCAATATAATTGGATGTAAGTTAGCTTATTAAGCGTTCTTTCAGCTTCACTAAACATGTGATATTAATCACATTTAGTGAGTGATTATGTAGACTTTCATGTCTGTGGTGCTTATGTGCATGTTACATAGTACAATATAGAGTTGACAGTCCCCCGCCAATAGTTGAATAGCTTTCATACTTCAAAATTCACAATAGAAAGTTGACATAGATTTGAGCACAATAAAAAGTTTATTTTACTCAAAGAATGTTAGAGAGTCAGTAAGGCAAGGTAAAAAAGAAAAACATGTCGATTGCGATCAACATAACCTAGCTCGACAACAATGTACGTATCAGAGCAAGCATTGCTTAGAAAGCGTTCACAAACTGTGATATTATCGAAGAACACATTTAGCTTAAAGATCATGTTTATCAGCTCATTTTAATTCAATTATACTCCATTTAAGAATTCAACATATTTTGCTGGGAGGCAAGTTCAGAGTAAAGGGCACTTACAATCCTTAAGTAGCCAGGTTAATTTCCAGGCCCTATAGGCTATATGCCATAGCTACCTTCAGCCTTTTGAGGTCATATCCGCCAAACCATTGCGCCATGTAGGCTGATCTTACCTGCAACAAGTTCTTCTGTCAAATAGAAGCCAAAAGGATACATCTTTCAAAGAAGATAAAAGCAAAAATGTAAACAGAAAATTCAGAAGTAGAACATCTAGCCATGAAGATGGCACTCCAAGGTGTTATAAGTTAACAACAAAAAACAAACCAATGAAGAAGAGTACCTATTCAATGAAACAAGATCCCTAACTATGATGTTCCATGTACTTCGCTAATTTCAACTAATGCCTTACATTCACAATCCTCATACCTGAAATTAGACTTCAGGGGTCGTTGTTGCATTTCTTTCCCATGAAGAACTCCTCTGTGAACGAACACCTCTTATCCCAGTAATTTCACTTCCCAGAGGTGAAAAGCCAACTGTTGCCAAGATCATTGCAAGTACACATTACACATAGATTTTAAAGAATCATGTAAAAAACCACTCTGAATGGAGTTAAGTTTAACTTTTTTCTTCATAAGGTTGGACTTCCCTGAGCTCAAAAAAGCTGACTGAAACTAAGTTCTCAGTGCACACCTGAATGGATGTGACGACAATTATAAATTGTTCATGCGTCCTTCAGTAACACTGGTGAGCGTATTAGCACCTCTGGACTGGCTGCTAGCAATATCACTGTCAGTAACATGTGCAAAAGTTTTACTACCAATAGTCTCCACAAGAACAAACTCCATCTTTAAAATGATGAAATCGATTAGCATCTCGAACAATTATTTCCCGATTCGTAATTTTTGTTATAAGCTTAATGGCTGAGTGACAGTTGACGCATGCCCGGAGGTTTTTTATTATCCGAAGAGAGCTTCCTGATGGTGTCGAGATGAGTCCATAAGCAATCGCTAACCTCTCACTATGATTACAAAGACTCTCCTGCATGTCTTCATAATTTAAATCATGCAAATTAGATTCTGTATCTGGGAAAAATCCAGCCTCCTTCAATCTCCTCTCTAAGTCAGCGAGCTCTTTCCAAATTTCCTCAGATTTTGGATGTGAATTGTCTCCAACACGAAATACTTGGAACTTTCCATTAATCTCAATCAAACTATATCCAAAGTCCTTGCTCAACCCTCTCTCTTTCATAAGTCTGCGAACTTCATTAGCCTGATCCCACATTCGGGCTGCAGCATATAGATTTGATAGCTGCACGTAATGTCCAGTGTCATATGGGTCTATTGAAAACAGACGAGCAGCTGCGTATTCTCCCATTTGTACATGGCGGTGGATTTTGCACGCACTCAAAAGAGCACCCCATACACTTAAGCCTGGTTCAATGGGCATTCTAACAATGAATTTATACGCTTCTCCCAAATACCCAGCTCGACCAAGCAAATCAACAACACAAGCATAATGTTGGTTGCGAGGCTCCAAGCCGTAGCCTTTCATGCTGTGAAAAAGCTCCCATCCCTCTTTAACAAGACAAGAATTTTTGCACGCCGTTAGGAGGCCAAGAAAAGTGACCTCATTTGGCCTCACTTGAGCTTGTGCCATTGCATTATACAGATCAATTGCTTCTTTGCCACAACCATGTAATCCATATCCTACAATCATGGCACTCCAAACAACAACATCCTTATCACAGATACAATCAAAAACTTGCCTAGCTAATTCCAAACTTCCACATTTAGCATACATATCAATGAGTGCTGTTTTGACAAATACATGATTCCAATGACCACTGCTACTTGCATAATCATTCATCCATTTCGCCAGATCAAGTGATCCAACTTGGGCACAGGCTAGAATTGCAGCCCTTACTGTGATAGAATCCGGCTTTATATACTTCTTTGCGGCCAATAATTTGAACAACTCCACTGCCTCCTCAGCATAACCATTTTTAGCATAACCTGAAATCATAGCATTCCACAAAATCAAGTTCGGTTCATCCATCTGATCAAATAAACATCTTGCCACCACCACCTGCCCACATTTCGCATACATAGCAGTAAGTGAAATTTGCAAATCTTCTTCCGCATCAAGTCCCATTTTAAGCACACAACCATGAAGCGACTTTCCTTGTTCCAAATAATCAAGATCAGCACAAGCTCTCAGAACACTCACTAGAGTAATCCAATCAGGCTTCATACTCATCATCCCCATATCATTAAACAGTCTCACAGCCTCGATGGAACGACCATTTCTAGCATACTGTGATATGATCGCGGTCCAAGAAACAACTGTTGATCTTCTACCACTTAACATACCATGAATAACAACCTTTTTGGCATCATCAATGCTACCACATTCAGCATAAAGCCAAACAAAGGCATTTAGCACAAACACATCACATTCAGAACCAAGCCTAATCACATGCCCATGAATAGCCCCACCCATCTCAAGCAAACTCAACCAACTACATGCCTTGAGAACTCGAGCAACGACATCACAATCCGAACTCACCCCGGCACGCTGCATTCGAGCATACAACTCAACCAAGTCACCCCACATACTACCCCTACAATACCCTCCAGCCATTGCACTCCACATACATGCATTTGGCTGAGGACATTCGTCAAACACCTTACGTGCATAACCAATATAACCCAAATTAAAGCATGACTGAATGAATTTAGACACCAAGTTAGGTTCTTTAGCATGAATTCCAGTTATTATTAAGTGGGTATGAATTTGATTCAAATGGGTTAGTTGGGTTGAGCTATTTATAAGAGAAGAGTAAAAATAAGAAACATCAAATACATTTTGATTTTTATTTTGAATTTGCTGATCAAAATTAACTACACTATGCAAAAATGAAGAACAAGTCCTCACATTGAATTGTCTGAATTTTAAGGGAATAGAAAACAATGAAATTAAAGGAGTATAAAAATTTACAGTTACAGGCATAGAAGTTTTTGGAAATGAAATTAGACAACTAGGTAAGTATAAACTATGAACTGAGCCTCTTCTATTGGAATGGTCTTCATTTTGTGTGCATGGCCGCATCGGTCACCCGACCCGCTCCAAAATAATTGCAACACTTTATTCAATTTTAATATGGGTACTCAATTGGTTTTTGAAAATGAAAGTTTTTAATATTACATATTTCAATCCTGATGTTAATTTATGAAATATTCTTTAGTCAATCATAATCACCAAATAATTAAGCAAGAGTAATTTAGGATCGAGATGAACAAATGTCGTTGTATTGACTAAGACGTATTACAAATATCAACTTTGTATAATTAATTACGAAACATAATAATTACATATTCAAACATGCCAACTCTCAACAAAGGTTTTCTATACAACTTACATTAGGCGCATCCCCTTATAGCCACTAGCTCATTAGGAGACCATCATACATATTCGACAAGCTCACTCAAATCCGATTAAGTACGATCGAGGTGAAGTAACAAAGCATAGTACAAATCATAAATCTCTCAAAGGTATACAAGAATGTTCATCACACTATTTAGGGCTTTCACTCAAATTGTTGGAAGTTATCATGAGAATCCAAATCAAATGGTAATCTAAAAAAGACAATGACATATTATTGATAGATCTGTCAATCCAGAATGATCTGAGCCTAAAGCATATCATTCTTGATTTAAGTGCAAATTATTTCGACTTGTTATGAAATTACCTAAACTAGACTAAACCAAAAAGACCGATCAATCAACTACCTGAATTGAAATTACTCTAAATCGACTAGGCTAACCTTAAAATCCACCGTCAACCCGAATCGACATCCCGACCCACTAAACAGTAAACACCATTAAACATCATCAATCAACCATCCTTATACTCTTTCGCTGGTTTCTCAAGTTGAGAAACTTGGTGCCCTCCTTTTTCTCTAGTATTCAAGTTCTCCATTGAAGCAATTGCTGAGGTAAGTTTCTCTTTTTTCTGTAATTTATCGAAAACAATTTGAAAATTCATCATTTTGACGTTAATCCAATGTTCATAAAGCCAATTTATGCTCTTTTATTGAACTATTAATTACAATTACTGAACTGTGAAAAATTAAAACAACAGATTTTTGTTGAACAATTTCATGCAATTTTTAAACCCTAATTTTAGTTAAACTTTGCTGATAATTTGTTGCACTATTGTATTGTATTTTTTATGATTATAATCCTTCAACGAATTAAAGGAAGATTGAAAGGAACGATTTTTATTGTTTATGTTGAACAATTTTCTGTGATTTTTAGAACCCTAATTTTTTCGATTTTGATTGCTAATTTAATTGCAATTTTTTTGTTTATAATCCTTCTATGCTTCAAAAAAAATTCCTATTTATTAAATTCAACTTTTTAAAACGAATTTTGGGAAAAAATTTGAGAATTTTTATGTCTTTGTTTTGGTTGTTTAATTGTTAAATATTTTGTAATTAGTTCATTGAAATTTACTGCTATTTTTATTTTTTCTTAATTATATTTAGTTGTCTCAGAAAATGAAACAAGAAGAAGTAAGTTGCTGCCAAATTCAAGAATGGTACCCTAAATTCAAGTCTCTTTCATTAAAGACTGTAACCATTGAACTTCCTGAGTCCTTTATTCAGTATTTAGTTGGTGATAATGGACCCTTTGTTCTCCCCACATCCGTGTCGAATGAGGACGCGTTTCCCAATAGGGTTCGCAATCCGTTAGATGAGGAGGACTATCAATTGGTGGAAGGTTCCGATGATGACTCGGATCCACCTCCCCCTCCTCCGTCGTTCCCTGAACTTGAATTGAAGGTTAAGGATTCGATTGAGCTTTTAGGTGGTGCTGTGTTTCCGAAGTTGAATTGGAGTTCGCCGAAAGATACTGCTTGGATAAGTCCTACTGGAAACCTGAAATGCACTTCGTTTAGTGATATTGCTCTGTTGCTTAGATCGTCAGATTCGGTGGTGCATGATTTGTGCCATGCGTTTGATTCGTGTGTTGACAAGACTTTGTCAAGGCCACCTTGTTTCTACCTTGCCCTTCGCAAATGGTACCCCTCTCTTAGGCCGGAGATGGAGTTTCGTTGCTTTGTGCGTGGTCAGAGACTTGTTGGGATTTCTCAACGCGAAGTGACTGCTTTTTATCCTGCTGTGATGGAAAGAAAAGATGACCTTAAAGATTTGATCCAAGATTTTTTCCTTGACAATATTGAAGGGAGGTTCAACTCTGAAGACTACACTGTTGATATATATGTTACTAAAGATAGGAGAGTGAAGTTGATAGATTTTAATCCGTGGTGTGAGTTTACTTTGCCGTTGTTGTTTACATGGGAGGAGTTGGAGCAAAGCAGATCTTCAGAGGAAGATGTTGATTTCAGAATTGTCGAAAGCCAGCATACAGTAAGGCCAGGTTTGAAGACTGCGGTTCCTTATGATTATATTGACATGAGCTCCGGGAGTGGTTGGTATCAGTTTTTGAGGAATGCCGACTATGAGTTGCAGCAACAGATGAGATCTCCAGAAGCAGGTGCATAACCATTTAGTATGCTGGAGCTTTCTGTTTTTGCTATATTAATGTTTCCTCTTCTTAGCTTCTTTTAATAATTTAGTGTATGTTAGTTGGTGAAACCTGTAGTTCTGTTGTATTACTCCTTAGTTAATGAATGATTTTAATATAAAAGTTATGGCCTTGTGGATTATCTTTTCAAGTGACCAACTTTATCTCAGTATACAGTTCCGCGTATAAATGCCCCTTCCCCCTGATTTCTTTTCTTGTATGAATTTAGGCTGGTTGACTGATTCTGTAGAATTTATGCTGGATTAATAAGTGGCAGTAGGAAAATTAGGTTCGAATAACAGTAACATGAATAAAAGGTCGGCATGTTTCAATACAATTGATAGCTAGAAAAGTCTTGGCTTCAACCTTGAATGTTTTCAATGAAGTCTTGCATAGCTACAAAAGAACCTCCCTCTACAACACTTCTTTTTGCTATATCCTTCAGCTTCAGTGAGTTTTCATTCAAATCATTCCGGGATAGCAATTCATCTATCTTCTTCTTTATTTCTTTTGCTGAAATGATACTGCGCTCATGTAGGAATAAGCTTATACCTATCTTCCAAGCATCAGAAATGCAACTTTGAGTGTATGGCTGATCAGCAAAGCAAGGCAAACATAAGAGTGGGACCCCATTGCTTAAGCCTTCCATGATGGAGTTCCATCCACAATGTGTCAAGAAACAAGTAATTGAATGATGAGCTAGCACCTTCTCTTGGGATACCCATTCAACTACTTCTCCAGAACCTGCAAATTTCGCTCCAATTTCATCTGGGAATTCAATCGGAGAGTCGCCTGCTAGGCCTTTTCTGATAACCCACAAAAAGGGCCTCTCTGTAAGGTTGAGCCCATATGCTAGTTCGTTCAATTGGCTTTGGGTTAAAGTTGATATACTTCCAAATGCAATATAGATCACTGATCTTTAAGGCTGTTGATCGAGCCAAGTTAAGCATGTTGCATCCTCTGGTTTTAGGGTTCCGCTCGGTTTCCCATCTGCAAGTAACGGGCCTACAGGCACAACATTCAGCATGGAAAATTCTGCTGGTGGACCTAGCTCATGAAACCAGTTGCAAAGCATCCATCTAGATGCTTTTGCGACTCGTCCACTAGCACTGAGAATACTGAACATGGTATTCTGCTGTGTCGGATTATCAGGACAATGCCATGGAAGTTCTTTACTCTTCATGC
This sequence comes from Suaeda aralocaspica, assembly GCA_016808085.1. Classification (NCBI taxonomy): domain Eukaryota; kingdom Viridiplantae; phylum Streptophyta; class Magnoliopsida; order Caryophyllales; family Amaranthaceae; genus Suaeda; species Suaeda aralocaspica. The sequence goes on from PYUH01000078.1 coordinate 2,606,591, forward strand.
TCGGCATGCCTGGTAATAGTCCAATCTTATCTTTTTTCAATGTAGTGCCTGTGCAAGTTAATTGGATATCTGGATTGCCTCAGTACCATTTTAATCTTGTGAAACACAATAACTGTTTAATTTCTATCCAAGCATATACACTTTTTTTTTCCTCTTTTACAAAAAAATTAAGTCAGAAACAGAAGACAAAAATAATGCTGTTATTCTTTTTTTGTTATATTCAAGCAGAATAGATGTATTCTTTGTAATAGGTTTACCTTGATCAATAATTCTAGACTCTATAAGCTCTGTAATCTTCAGTGTCACAGCCAATGTCCCTGGTGAAGCAGGCCAGAACATCGCCACCTTGATGGTGGTTTTACCAGCAATTTCTTCTGCCCAGCCAAACATAATATCAGCAATCAGACAGGTAATCTTACAGTTATTTCCTGCATGCTGTTTAGCTTCTGCTATCAGGTTGTAAACATATCCATGCATGGCCTCACATACTGATCTTGCTAACTTCGCTTCATCTTTCCTATCTGCATCTGGCTCAACTCCATCTGGCACTCCGATAAACCTCACCGGATAAGCTATCTCCCCTTTTAGATTGTTCACTTCACTAACCGATTCTTTTATAGTTATGCTCTGTTGTGACCAATGCTACTTTGACTCCGTGACGAGCTATGAACCATAAGAGTTTCGTCATTGGGGCAACATGCCCTTGTATAGGGTATGGTACCACTATGACTTGAGAATCAATCGTCTGCCCCAGTATTTCTTGCTGGAAAGAAAATCCAGAGTTGTGGTCCATGATTAATTTCGCCTGTTATCAAGACGTAACTGGAAGTTCTTAGTCTACACCTTTTCAAATAAAGTAGACTGGTATTGAGCTTTTAGAATGGGAGTTATGAAGCGAAGAGTGCAGCGCATCTCATGTATTGACGGTTGTTTCACTATATAGAACTATAGAGTACTCTATTTCATGTAGACACATTGCTTCTGCACAAATTTTGAGACAACTGCTAAGTGTATAGTGGCCACTGGGAAACTGGGCACATGTGGTGTGTGGAACACAACTGTTGAATAGTAACAAAGAGAGAGTTGGGCTGAAAAGCTTGGAACATAAACAAATGTTATAACTAATAGTCCAATTTTCATTTAATTTCTTATTTAATAGCTTTTTTTGCCACAGATTTTGTTTTTACTTGCATGAATATCTGCTGGCTGCCTGGTTTTGCAGAATTGTTGCTAGATTATATTATGGCAGTAGAAAATTTAGCATAATGACGACTAACGCACTAAAAGCCTAAAAAGGCGACATGGTTCAATATATCTGATGGTTTGAGCGCTCTTGACTTCAAGCTTGAATCTGTTTAATGAAGTTTTGCATAGCTACGAAAGAAGATCCACCCTCAACAACACTCCTTTTTGCTATTTCCTTCAGCTTCAGTGAATTTTCTATTAAATCATGTCGGGATAACAATTCATCTATCTTCCTCTTTATTTCATGTGCTGAGACAGTCCTACTCTCATGTGGGAACAAGCTTATACCAATCTTCCAAGCATTGGAAATGCAGCTCCCATTGTATGGCTGATCAGCAAAGCAAGGCAAACATAAGAGTGGGACCCCATTGCTTAAGCCTTCCATGACAGAGTTCCATCCACAATGAGTCAAGAAACAAGCAATTGAAGGGTGAGCTAACACCTTCTCTTGTGATGCCCATTCGACTACTTTTCCAGAATCTCCCAATTTTGCTTCAATTTCTTCTGGGAATTTAATTGGAGAGTCACCTGCTAGGCCTTTTCTGACAACCCACAAAAAAGGTCTTTCTGTAAGCTTGAGCCCATATGCTAATTCATTCAATTGGTTTTGGGTTATTATTGATATACTTCCAAATGCAATATAGATCACTGATCTCGAAGGCTGTTGATTGAGCCAAGTTAAGCATGTTGCATCCTCCGGTTTCAGGGTCCCACTCGGCTTCCCTTTTGCAAGCAATGGACCAACTGGCACAACTTTTGGCATGGAAACTTGTGCTGATGGGCTTAGGTCATGAAACCAGTTGCAAAGCATCCATCTAGCTACTTTTGCTACTTGTTCACTGGCACGGAAATAGCTGAACATGTTCTTCTGCTTAGTTGGGTTATCAGGATAGTACCATGGAAGCTCATTCATCGTCATGCTCGGCATGCCTGGTAATAGTCCAATCTCATCCTTCTTCAAAGTAGTGCCTGTGCAATTTTAATGGAGTACCTCAGTCCCATTTTAGCGTTGTTAAAAGCAATAACCGATTGAGTTATATCCAGCCATTTAGCAATTTGATTTGATTTCTATAGTTCAAAAAAAGTAAAGAAGTTGAAGACTATGCTCTAACAGGCTTACCATCTTGATCAATAATTCCAGACTCTATTAGTTCTGGAATCCTCAGTGTCACAGCCAAGGTCCCAGGTGAAGCAGTCCAGAATCCAGCCATCTTGATGCCGGTTTTATCAACAACTTCCTCTGCCCAGCCAAATATTATATCAGCAATAAGACAGGTGATCTGACAGTCTTTTCCTGCACGCCTTTTAGCTTCTGCAATCAAGTTGTGAACATGTTTAGGCATGGCCTTTGATGCTGATCTTGCTAAATTCCCTTCGTTTTTCCTATCATCATCTGGCTCAAGTCCGTCTGGCACTCCAACAAGTCTCACCGGATTAGCTATTTCCCCTTTTAGATCGTTCACTTCACTAGCCATTCTCATGTAGTTATGCTCAGTTGTGACTAAGGCTACCTTGATTCCGTGACTTGCTATGCTCCATGACAGTTTCGTCATTGGCGCAATATGCCCTTGTATAGGGAATGGTACTACTATGATTTGAGAATCAATGATCTGGTTCAAAATTTCAGCTGGAAAAGAAAATCCAGAGCTTTGTTCCATGATTGGTTTCAATTATTATCACGATGCAACTGAAATTAGTGATTGCCTTTTCTGATAAAAAAGAAAATATTGGTTATAACTTATAAGCTTTTGCAGTGGAAGTTGAAAACAAAGTAAAGAATGCGAAGCATCTCATATAGGTTGTTTAATTATGCAGGAGTACTCTCTTTCTATCATGCTGAAACGTTTGCTTTTGCACAAAATATACCGAGTAATATCATAGTTTTAGTCGCTAGTGGATAAAGTGGTTTTTAGATACAACTTTACGCCCTCTTTGGATTATTGAATTTGGATAATGCAAAAATGAGGGAAGAGAATTAGAACTCAATTTCTCTTTCCCTTCCATTCCCTCATGACATTTGACCATGTTACATGGCTAAAGGGTATTTTGTAATTTGGAACATCACAATTCACAAATGAAATATTGCAAGAGCCAAAAACTAAGTTGGAATCTTTAGAAAACGCGTGACAAATAATATGAGATAGATGACAATATGTCTTATTTAGTAACTTATATAATGGTAGTATGATAATTTCACAACAATAATATAAAGTTTTTTCGCTTATGTTTAGCTTGCAAGCTTTTTTAAGTATTTGAGTTCATATTGATTGAGGAATTCCAAGTTTATCAAATTGAGATGTTTACAAAACATTTTAATTTGCATTTTGGTCTCCAAAAATCCCAAATCCCCCTCATTTTATGACTGAAAAAGACATTTCTATCCTCAATATTCCTACAATCTGCACTAAAATGCCATTTGAGATGTTTTATAAACATCTCAATTTGATCAACTAGAAATTTTCCTTGATTAAGTTTTTGCCTAATTTGCTACTATCTCTGGTCCAGGGGATGTACAACAAAGGAATTTTTTATATCTCACAAAAATACTCTTTGTTGCACATTCCGCATACCAGAGGTAGTATTAAGAATCTAGTTTGTTTTAGCACTAGGTTTAGCCTGAATTATGCTTGGCTAACTAAATTGTCTTTGTAAAATTCTTCTAGATTTAGAAATACTTTGCATATGAAAATACGAAATGACTAATTTAAAACTCGAGTTCTAAGAGCTACCTACTTTTTTTCTCTATATCATTATTTCCCTCTATAATGATTGGATTTATTGCAAGGGGCAAATCGACAAGTTAGAGTTCTACGGATATTAGCTGATTAAACATACAGAGCCCTCGCTGCTGCAAACAAAGAACACCACAATTATGAGCTAGTAAGTGCATTAACATTCACATCCTTTAATTCACATGAAATACCATTTCAAACGCTCAGGGGGAGTTAATTCACAACTTGTTCATCGGCTATGAGAATGAAATCCAATATGGTTTTACATCAATTAGCCTAATTGCCATCAAACATGCAAGTATGCACAAGTGAGGATCAAGGTACTGCCACTCAAATTTCAATTATATCACCTCTATCAACAAAAATTGTCAATTATCCTGATACAACATCTTTGACAGATTATGGAAATGAGATTCCTGAAACTGAAAAAAGTTGTACCGCTGAAAAACAAGGAATAAAGGATAAGCAAGAAAAAATAGAAGCACTATCAAGTTTTGGAAGTTGATGGTTTAGGCCCCATGTAGTTTGTTACCAGTCCCATTACTGCAAACCTGGAAAGAAAACAAATAGCGAAGGTTTCAGAAACTAGATTAAAAGGAATCAGCAAACTTGTAACTGGTAAAAAGCAGCAAGAGCATGACCAAGGTTACATGCTAGTTCATACAGACATGCGTCACAGCGAACTCAACTACGCTATAAGCAATTACACGTTTTCTGCGCATCACAAATCCAATAATTTTATGACTGTAACAGAGCATTATATCCAGTAGCTCCAATCAAAGCTATTTTGTATCCCCTTCTACCCCCTCATAGAGTCATAGGTCTTGTGCAATGAACACACAGTACCTCCTCCCCCCTCCTCTCTTTCTCTCTCTCACTCTCCCGCCTCGGCCACCTAGAGAAACTGAGAAAGGAAAAAAGGCTTACTTTCCTTTGACTGATTCTAATTACATCATATGCCCCAGATTTCTAAACACGAAGAGCAAGATGAGTTGTTAAACTTCACACATTAAAGTTAAGAAATACCCAGCTTTTCCAAACCTTCTATATGCAATCCTGAGATAGAGATGCACTCATGCAAAAAAAAAAAAAAATACCATCTCTAAGTTGTTATACAGTTACTTGCATCTAATTCTTTGCAAGCATACTTTTGAGCCAGCATATCTTCTTTAAGCATTATAAAAGACCCTGGCATAAAAACGAACCAGTATTTCAAGTTGTAATGAAACAGAAATCATTAATCTTTAGACAAAAACCAGTAACCTAAACAAATGAGTTGCTAATCTAAACCATGAATCTTTAGTCAAAAAACCAGTAACCTAAACAAATGAGTTGCTAATCTTCAGAATTTCGCAATCAGATCTCATCATTGCGCAGCAATTGAGTTGCTAGGGTATGAGGCACAACAGGTTCTGTCAATTTTTTAACACAGCTCTTGGTGAAGTGACACAAAACCAGTAGCTTTCAAGTCCTATTGAAACAGAAAACGTGAATCTTTAGACAAAAAACCAGTAGCCTAGACAACTTATTTGCACACTTCATTTTCTAGGTCTAAAGTTCTTTTTGACTTTTTTAGAATGCGACTTTTACTTCATCTAGACACACACGTTCACGGCTTCACCACACACCAAATCATGCCTACACTCCTTCACCTCAATTGTCTTTGGTGTTTCATGTCTTTCAAACTTAAGAAATCAACTAGATGTTAAGAATTTCACTCGAAAGATTGCATTACGCAGACATTATGTCTAACAATGGCTAATCTAAACCCAACAAACATACACAAACTTGCAGCTTGATCAAAGTGAACACCAGCAAGTTTGACTTAGCACACACACTGAATCTACCCTGAACAACACCACACAGTTTCTTCAGTGATCAGTAAATCCTAGAATCCCACAAACTACACTTCGACTTTCGAATTCGCCACTAACCAATCATACCTAGATCAACACATTCCAATCCTTTATTTCAACCATTTCACTATCACATAAAATACCAAAAATACTCAAACAATGATCAAATTTTCAATCACAAACACAAGCAATAACCCAATTGCAGGAATTAAAAAACCCAAAAAATAATTCATAAAATCAGTACAAAAAAAATTCAAATTCAAATTAAAACTCACATCATAGCCATGGAAATCTGCTTAAGATCATTCTCCATGTTCTTCATATTAACCAATGATTGCGCACAAAAAATTATCGCAAGCCAAGATCCCAACTTATACTACATCAACAAATCAAATGAAATCAAAACAAATTAAAATTAATAAGAATATAAGATGAAATTTTTAAGGAAATTGAGAAAAAGGGGTAATGGATAATACCCTAAACATGACGCCGACGACGGCGCATAAGACGGCGATGAAGCCAGAGTAATCGACGGGGAGTTCAGGAGGAGCATCTTGTGGAAGTCTGCTGAAGGGTTTTGCTGCTGATGGTTGCCTTGGATCGTTTGAAGACGACATTTTCTATTGTTGAGCTTTTGTGTTTTGTTCTTGTTTTTGAGGTTTGGTTAGTTGTCACTAGTTGGGGTATTTATGATTCTTGGGTCTTGACTCGAGCCTAGTTGGGGTATTTATGATTCTTGGGTCTTGACTCAAGTTCGAGTTCGAGTGCGAGTTGGGAAATCGAAGTCGAGGTTGAGTTCGGGTTTATGTTACGTTGTTTCGACTTGTATGTTTGTGGTTTTAACATAATGTCGAGCGATTAGTTGACAAAATTTCGCCTGAGGTCATCATTAACAAAAAATATTTTAAAAGGTGGTAGTTGATGATTTTTTTTAAAAGGTGCTAAGTGACAAAAAAAAGTTTTAAAAAGGTGGTAATTGACAATTTTACTTTACACCCATTACGAATCTATCAATTCTCAAGCGAGCCAACAATAATCCAACACTGTGAAAATAATTTACCACAAGGCTTACAAAAAATACAAAATTACAAAATAAATTGTAGTCAATCAAAAACAACAAATGCCTCTCACTCTCTTCCCCAAACCCCTTTTTAAACCCTACTCAAAAACAGAGAAAAACAACAAAACACACTAAAAAATGGAATCAACTGAATCATCAACATCAACTACACCACTTTCTCCCTCTTCTTTAACCCCAATTAACTCACATTCATCACTTCAATCTCAAACCCCCAAAACCCCAGAACTTCCTTCTTCAATCCTCAGACTTTGGAAACCTCAAGCTCACAGAAACCTTCGAAATCAATGGTCTAAATTATCTGCTCTTAGACATCAATGGCTCTCTTCTTCTTCCTCTGCTAGAGCTCATGCTACTTCGCTTGTTAACTCTCTTCTTTCTCACAGGTAATCTTATCTTTTGATTTTTACCCCTTTTTTCAATTAAAACCCTCTTTTTAAAAAAAAATAAAAAAAAATTGATTAATTTCATGAATTTTTCTTCAATTCTTGGGTTTGAAGATTTTTTATCTGGGGTTTTTGTAATTTGTTCAAAGGTGTTATAGCATTTTTATTGTGTTTTGTTATTTGGGTTTGTTTCTTTTTGGCAAAATGATGGATGAAAATGTTTGAAATTGTAGAAAATCAGTTTATTTGAACTGAAATTGCTTACTTTATTAGAATGAACAATGGTAGTCTCTTGATTTTACCCCCTTTTTCATTGTTTCTTTAATTTATGATCATGGGTTTGAAGATTTTCTATCAGGGGTTTTTGTAATTTGTTCAAAGATGTTAGCTTTTTAATTCAATTTTGTATTTTTCTTGTGTTAAATGATTTGGGTTTGTTTGTTATGGCAAAGTAATGGGTGAAAATTATTGAAATAGTTGAAAATGAGTTTATTTAAACTGAAATTGCTTATATTATTGGAATAGACAATGGTTTAATTGACACATTAAAGACACATATGTATCGTTTTCAACTGATTTTTTTTTCTTTATATCACTTTATGTCATAATACTCATAAAATATTGTTCCTTTTTTATTTTATTTTCTTTTCTTGTATTTCCTTGTTCTTAATTTGAGTTTTTTGTGTGCAGATATATGGATGGTATGGATTTCGGTGTTTTGAGTGATATGCCGAATATTCGAAAAAAAGCTTGTTCTAAATTGCTTAAGCAACTGGTGAGTATAGTGAATTATACTCACTTTAGGTTATTGCAATACTGAAATGTTGGTTGATGGTAATAGTGATGGTGAAATCTGTGTATCAATGGAAAAATAATGTGTGAAATTGTATCCCATTTATCTAGAATAGATCCGAAATGTTAATAAATTTTATTGTTGGAACTTGTAAGTAATATATCTTTGACTTGATTGTTAAATCTTATATTAGGAGCTTCAACGCAACCAACTTTTATCGTCCTACAAGGCTATGGTATGTTTTTTCGTTTTCCGTCGTCATCTGTTTAGGTTAGTGGTGATAGACTGTAAGAATTGTAAAACCTATCATTGGATGATAATCTGTAGGTTGGTGTTGTTATTGACATGATAAATCTGAGCAAATCAATGAGATGGTTTTTGAAAACAAGTAGTGGCAGTTCCATTGTTCAGTTTTCTAGAAATTCCGAAGATAGTAATGATGATGCTGGAGATGGTGGAGGAGCTCCAGTTGTCACTTTTTTGCCGATATCTGCTTTTGGTATGATGGCAATTCTTGGATTTCTCTTTAAGTGCTAGGAAATTGAACTTTAAGTGTTTAGAACTCCATGGATAACTAATCACATGTGCTGAAGTGCTTAGCCTTGTTTGTTAATGTGCCCATGGTGGTTTACACATTATGCTTTATTTATGTTCCCAATACGGGGGCTATTGAAAGCTTAAAACTTTGACATCGCATCATTGACAATGCCGAAAATTGATAAATGTTCCAAATAATGGTTATGTACAAATTAATGTTCATAGGATTCTTTTATCTATGATATGATGCATGTGCTAATAGGATTTTCAAAATTTTTGCTAGCACCTCATATTACACTAAAAGTCCTCTAGATTACTACATCATGCTGACTTACCTTATCTATTTAATTCAAATAAATCTTTAAATATGCAACTCAAGGTTTTTTTTATAATTTTATATATATCAGAAGAAGCCGACCCCAATATTTTGGGACTAAGGCTGTGATTGATTGATATATATCAGAAGATATTTGTGATGCTTTTCTTCATTATCTTGTAATTTGTTATGATGTGCACTTTAAGTGTAATCTTTCAATTTATTATCTTTATTTGATTTCGTCATATCATTGATACTATTACTCTGATGTTTTAGAGATGATGGCAGAGGAGCTCGTCGAAATGTTTAAACAGGAACTAATTTTGAAGGTAATTGGCAGTTGGTGTAATAATTCACATATCTTGGTGATATTATGACTGTCCATAGTTTTTTCAGTTTTCCCGTCATGATTCTAACTTGTGTCAGCAGCGTTTGCTTGTAGTTGAGCTGCTCTCCAACAGTTGTCGAGAAGTAGAACAATTCAGTCGATTATCTTGGGCAGATGAACTTTATCATGGAGAAGCTGGTGACTTGAGCCTGTGCAACTTGTACTCAAAAGCTACCGCTGAGCCATGTCTTCCTAAATTAAGTGACTGGAATTCAAAAATTTCCATAGCCGAGTCTCCAACAGATCCTAACCAAGATGTTTTCCAGGTATGCTAATCAATATGGCACATTAGCTTATGGTTAAATGACCGCATATAGCCTACTGTTTCTTATATCTATAATCAATCATGTATGTCATGTTATTTTCTAAGTCTTCGGATTCTCTACTGTTCTGGAAAACTAGTACTATGCTTTTCTTCAAGGTGTTATTGTTAGCTACTTTTTGGTGTGTAGCTGAAACCTGAACATCTCGTTACAATGGGTCTAATCTGTTCAACTTATTTTCAGAAAAAATAAGTTCAAATAAGAAAAAAATGAGTTCATAAAAGCAAAAATAAGTTTAGATAAGCCAAAATTAAGTTCAGTTAAGTAAAAATAAGTTCAGATAAGAAAAAATAAGTTCATATAAGTTTGGATAAGGTGAACAAAACAGTCCCAATGACTTACCCAATTAAAGCAATTTTCCAGTGTGGCTTTCTTGTGGTTGACCTATTAAACATAGTGCATAAATAAGACGGGGGAATTTGTATCTAGTATACTCTCTAGAAAAATAGGTTCTCAATAGCTAAGAAATTTCACTAATTTCAGTGGGACCTCCTATTTTATGACTCTACACAGTAGATCTCCTGATAGATCTAAAAATAAGAATATACAAGGAAGAAAAAAGATTATTATCGGGAGTTGTTATATGCCGTCTAAAATCTATAGGCACCACCTGATTTTAATACAAAATACAATGTGATTTGTCATTATTACCCTTATGCCGTCTAAAATCTATAGGCACCGCCTGATTTTAATACAAGATAGAATGTGATTTGTCATTATTACCCTTATCATAATACTCTTCCTAACTCCATCGCTCCGTTACTGCCACCCCTCCACCACTCATTCGCCTTCATATTGACCCCACACCCACACCCACACCCACACCCACACCCATTCACCTTCATATTCATGGAAATCACTCACCATCAAAATGAAGGTCAATTAAATTGCAGATAATACCCAACCAAATAACAAATTAACAACATTGAGAAATTTCAAAGAAGCACAAGTTGTAGATGGAAGATCAAAAATAAAGAAAACAGTCTAATTTTTTTTTAACAATAATTGCTACTTTGCTAGACTCCATTTGAATTGAGTTGGTGATGATGGATTAAAATTTGGATCAAAAAGAAAGAGACACCACCAACAGTCCACCACTCCCAAAAACACCACACTACCACCACTAGAACCACTCCTCGCAATTCTGAAATTTTTTTTTGTGGCAAATAACATAGGCGAGTAAATTTTCCGCAAACACCACAATCACAGCGGAAATGTTACTCGCTACTTTCATGGTGTTGGCAGGTTGAAACTTCGCAATGGTCTAGGTTTTGGCGTGTAATTTCTTCGCCACCATCTAGGTCTTGGCAGAAAATCGAAGCGCCTAAACCGTGGTGGTAACGGGAAAACAACACGCTATTGTTATTTGCTGAAATACAAATCAAAGGAAAGCTAACCTTCGCCACTTTACCGTAGTTGGTGGGGCCCAAGACACTACGATCTATTCCTTGTGTGGTGCGTGCAGTGGCGGATTGATGGTGTGTGGTTGGTCCGGCGGAGATGGTGGCCGATCGATGTAAAGATGGTTTGGTGATGAGGTCATCGCAAACCTGTCAAAAATAAGATCCTAACAAAACCTTATGTAGTAGCGTAGGTTGATAAAAATAAGGAGTTGAATGATCTAAATCTATAAACTAATGAAATAAAACTATAAACGATAAATAAAAAGGCTCTAGAATTAAGTATCACTGCTAGCATAATTAATGTAAAACCAATTCCTACCCCAAATTAATAGATCAATTATTCAAGAAAAAAGGTAAGCCCTAAAAATACCATAAAACTCTTCCGAGTATTTATGGCTTTCCTAATTTGCAATCATACCTACTCCCGTGGAACCATACAAATTAAAGACATTGAACACGACACCCTAATTTTCAAACAATCTATCCTACCTATGCCCATGGAGAATTTCATGTCCTTAATTGAAATAGTCAAATCCGTCAAAACCCAACTCTCGTTGTGATAAAGACAATGGAATCATAACAATACTAATTATCTCTAATCTAGTATTGGCATAAACACAATGAATTAAGCAAGAACAAATTATAATTAAATTGGGGATTGGAAAAGAAATTAAACATTGATCATAACTAGGGTTTTACTTAACCCTAGATTAAAACACTATCTAAACATAAAATAAGTAAAAGAAAAAAAAACAAAGAATAAGTAAAAAGAAAATTATGAACTTTAAAGCAAAACTGATTACAAGGTTCAGAGAAAGAATACGCACTACCTTGGCGCAATAACCCCC
>PYUH01000078.1:2618520-2643728 GCA_016808085.1 Suaeda aralocaspica
TGTGACCTTGAACAATAAATCCTAGACCTATACGCGTCGTATATCTTCATTTCACATGAGCCAATGGTCCTGTGTGAAGCAGGGCCAGAACAGCCCGAGCCAGCACCCCTATTGATGGTGTGTTACCATACAATTGCTTGCTGCCAGCCAACTAAATATTCACCACAACAGTAATCTTACCGTTATTGCCTCATCGGTGAGCTTGCGGCGACAGATTTTATAACTTGATCGCATGGCCCCTCTACAGACTGGCTTGCTAACTTCGCTTCATCTTCCTATCTGCATCTGGCTCACTCCACTGGCACGTCCGATAAACCTCAACCGGATAAGCTATCTCCCCCTTTTAGATTGTTCCTTCACTAACCGATTCTTTATAGTTATGCCTGTTTGTGACCAATGCTACTTGGACTCCGTGACGAGCTATGAACCAAAAGAGTCGGTCATGGGGCACATGCCCTTGTATAGGGTATGGTACCACTCGGGACTTGAAGCAATCACGTCTGCCCCAGTATTTCTTCTGGAAGAAAACCAGAGTTGGGTCCAGAGTTCGCCTGTTATCAAGACGTAACGTGGAAGTTCTTAGTCTACACCTTTTCAAATAAGTAACTGGTATTAGGACGTTTTAATTGATTAGAGAAGACGAAGAGTGCAGCGACACTCATGTATGGACGGTTGTTTCACTTATAGAACTATAGAGTACTCTATTCATGTAGACACATGCTTCTTCCAAATTGGAGACAACTGCTAGGGTGTATGTGCCAACTGGGAAACTGGCACATGTGGTGGTGGAACACAACTTTGAAGTAGTAGTACAAGAGAGATTGGCTGCAAAACGCTTGGAACATAAACAAATGTTATAACTAATAGTCCAATTTTCATTTAATTCTTATTAATGAGCTTTTTTTTGCCAACATGATTGTTTTTTACTTCATGAATACCTGCTGGCTGCCTGGTTTTGCAGAATGTGTTGCTAGATTAATTATTGCCTATAAAATTTAGCATAATGACGACTAACGCACTAAAATCCTAAAAGGCGACAGGTTCAATATTCTGATGGTTTGAGCGCTCTTGACTTCAAGCTTGAATCTGTTTAATGAAGCATGCAGAGCTACGAAAGAAGATCCACCCTCAACAGCACGCCTTTTTGCTATGCCCACTTCCGTGAATTTTCGATGAAATCAGGATTCGGGATCAACACTTCATCTATCTTCCTCTTTATTTCATGTGGCGGAGACAGTCCTACTCGCATGTGGGAACAAGCGTATACCAATCCCAAGCATTGGAAATGCAGCTCCCATTGGATGGCTGATCAGCAAGCAGGCAAACTAAGAGTGGGACCCCATTGCTTAAGCCTTCCATGACAGATTTCCACCCCACATGAGTCAAAACAAGCACATTGAAGGGTGAGCTAACCGCCTTCTCTTGTGATCCCATTCGACTACTTTTACTTTCCAAATCTCCCAATTTGCTTCAATTTCTTCTGGGAATTTAATTGGAGATGGTCACCTGCAGCCTTTTCTGACAACCCCAAAAAAGGTCTTTCTGTAAGCTTGATCCCATATTCTATTCATTCAATTGTTTTTGGGTTATTATTGATATACTTCCAAATGCAATATAGATCACTGATCTCGAAGGCTGTTGATTGAGCCAAGTTAAGCATGTTGCATCCGTCCAGGTCGACGCCGGTTTCAGGTCCCGCCTCGGCTTCCCTTGTGCAAGCAATGGACCAACTGGCACAACTTTTGGCATGGAACTTGTGCTGATGGGCTAGTCATGAAACCATTGCAAAGCATCCATCTAGCTACTTTTGCTACTTTGTTCAGGCACGGAAATAGCTGAACATGTTCTTCTGCTTAGTGGTTATCAGGAGTAGTACCATGAGCTCATTCACATCGTCATGCTCGGCATGCCTGGTAATAGTCCAATCTCATCCTTCTTCAAGATGCTGTGGCAATTTTAAATGGAAGTACCTCAGTCCCTTTTAGCGGTTGTTAAAGCAATACCTGATTGAGTTATATCCAGCCATTTAGGCATTTGATTTGATTTCTATAGTTCAAAAAAGTAAAGAAGTTGAAGACTATGCTCTAACAGCTTACCATCTTGAGTCAATAATTCCAGACTCTTTAGTTCTGGAATCCTCAGTGGTCACATGGCCAAGGTCCCAGTGAAGCAAGTCCCAATCCACCCATCTTGATGCCGGTTTTATCAACAACTTCCCTCTGCCCAGACAAATATTAGTATCAGCAATAAGACCAGGTGATCTGACAGTCTTTCCTGGCACGGCCTTTTAGCTCTGCAATCATTTGTGCACATGTTTAGGCATGGCCTTTGATGCTGATCTGGCATTCCCTTCGTTTTTCCTATCATCATCTGGCTCAAGTCCGTCTGGCACTCCAACAAGTCTCACCGATTAGGTATATTCCCCTTTAGATCGTTCACTTCACTAGCCATTCTCCATGTAGTTATGCTCAGTTGTGACTAAGGCTACCTTGATTCCGTGACTTGGCGTATGTCCATACAGTTTCGTCATTGGCGCAATATGCCCTTGTATAGGGAATGGTACTACTAGATTTGAGATCATGATCTGGTTCAAAATTTCAGCTGGAAAAGAAATCCAGAGCTTGTTCCATGATTGGTTTCAATTATTATCACGATGCAACTGAAATTTGATTGCCTTTTCTGATAAAAAGAAAATATTGGTTATAACTTATAAGCTTTTGCAGTGGAAGTTGAAAACAAGAATAAGGCGGCATCTCATATAGGTTGTTTAATTATGCAGGAGTACTCTCTTTCTATCATGCTGAAACGTTTGCTTTTGCACAAAATATACCGAGTAATATCATAGTTTTAGTCGCTAGTGGATAAAGTGGTTTTTAGATACACCTTTACGCCCTCTTTGGATTATTGAATTTGGGATAATGCAAAAATGAGGGAAGAGAATTAGAACTCAATTTCTCTTTCCCTCCATTCCCTCATGACATTTGACCATGTTACACGGCTAAAGGTTTTTGTAATTTGGAACATCACAATTCACCAAAAAATATTGCAAGAGCCAAAACTAAGTTGGAATCTTTAGAAAACGCGTGACAAATAATAGAGATAGATGACAATATGTCTATTTAGTAACTTATATAATGGTATATGAAATTCACAACAATAAAAAAGTTTTTTTCGCTTTATGTTTAGCTTGCAGCTTTTTTAAGTATTTGAGTTCATATTGATTGAGGAATTCCAAGTTTATCAAATTGAAATGTTTACAAAACATTTTAATTTGCATTTTGGTCTCCAAAATCCCAATCCCCCTCTTTTATGACTGAAAAAGACATTTCTATCCTCAATATCCTACAATCTGCACTAAAATGCCATTTGAGAGTGTTTTATAAACATCTCAATTGATCAACTAGAAATTTTCCTTGATTAATTTTTTTTGCCTAATTTGCTACTATCTCTGGTCCAGGGATTTACAACAAGGAATTTTTTTCTCACAAAAATACTCTTTGTGCACATTCCGCAACCAGAGGTAGTTATAAGAATCTAGTGTGTTAGCACTAGGTTTAGCCTGATATGGCTTGGCTAACTAATTGTCTTTGTAAAATTCTTCTAGATTTAGAAATACCTTTGCATATGAAAAATACGATGACTAATTTAAAATCGAGTTCTGAGCTACCTACTTTTTTTCTCTATATCATTATTTCCCTCTATAATGATTGGATTTATTGCAAGGGGCAAATCGAACAGTTAGAGTTCTACGGATATTACTGATTAAACATACAGAGCCCTCGCTGCTGTCAAACAAAGACACCACAATATGAGCTAGTAGTGCATTAACATTCACATCCTTATTCACATGAATACCATTTCAAACGCTCAGGGGAGTTAATTCACAACTTGTTCATCGGCATATGAGAAGGAATCCAATAGGTTTTACATCATTAGCCTATTGCCATCAAACATGCAAGTATGCACAAGTGAGGATCAAGGGTACTGCCACCAAATTTCATTATATCACCATCTATCAACAAAATTGTCAATTAATCCTGAACAATCTTGACAGATTATGAATGAGATTCCTGAAACTGAAAAAAGTTGTACCCGTAAAAACAAGGATAAAGGATAAGCAGAAAAAATAGAAGCACTATCAAGTTTGGAAGTTGATGGTTTAGGACCCCATGTGTTTGTTACCATTCCCATTACTGCCAAACCTGGAAAAAACAAATAGCGAAGGTTTCAGAAACTAGATTAAAAGGAATCAGCAAACTTGTAACTGGTAAAGCAGCAAGAGCATGACCAAGGTTACATGCTTCATACAGACATGCGTCACAGCGAACTCAACTACGCTAAGCAATTACAACGTTTTCTGCGCATCACAAATCCAATAATTTATGACTGTAACAGAGCATTATATCCATAGCTCCAATCAACTTTTGTATCCCCTCTACCCCTCATAGAGTCATAGGTCTTGTGCATGAACACACAGTACTCCTCCCCCCTCCTCTCTTTCTCTCTCTCACTCTCCCGCCTCGGCCACCTAGAGAAAACTGAGAAAGGAAAAAGGCTTACTTTCCTTTGACTGATTCTAATTCCATCATATGCCCCAGATTTCTAAACACGAAGAGCAAGATGAGTTGTTAAACTTCACACATTAAAGTTAAAAATACCCAGCTTTTCCAAACCTTCTATATGCAATCCTGAGATAGAGATGCACTCATGCAAAAAAAAAAAAACCATCTCTAAGTTGTTGTTACAGTTACTTGCATCTAATTCTTTGCAAGCATACTTTTGAGCCAGCATATCTTCTTTAAGCATTATAAAGACCTGGGCATAAAAACGAACCAGTATTTCAAGTTGTAATGAAACAGAAACATTAATCTTTAGAAACAAAACCCAGTAACCTAAACAAATGAGTTGCTAATCTAAACCAAATCTTTAGTCAAAAACCAGTAACCTAAACAAATGAGTTGCTAATCTTCAGAATTTCGCATCAGATCTCACATTGCGCAGCAATTGAGTTGCTAGGGTATGAGGCACAACAGGTTCTGTCAATTTTTAACACCAGCTCTTGTGTGAAGTGACACAAACCAGTAGCTTTCAAGTCCTATTGAAACAGAAAACGTGAATCTTTAGACAAAAAACCAGTAGCCAGACAACTTATTGCACACTTCATTTTTAGGTCTAAAGTTCTTTTTGACTTTTTTAGAATGCGACTTTTACTTCATCTAGACACACACGTCACCACGCTTCACACACCACCACAAATCATGCCTACACTCCTTCACCTCAATTGTCTTGGGTGTTTCATGTCTTTCAAACTTAAGAAATCAACTAGATGTAAGAATTTCACTCGAAAGATTGCATTACGCAGACATTAGTCTAACAATGGCTAATCTAAACCCAACAACATACACAAACTTGCAGCTTGATCAAAGTGAACACCAGCAAGTTTGACTTAGCACACACACACTGAATCTACCCTGAACAACACCACCACAGTTTCTTCAGTGATCAGTAAATCCTAGAATCCCACAAACTACACTTCGACTTTTCGAATTCGCCACTAACCAATCATACCTAGATCAACACATTCCAATCCTTTATTTCAACCATTTCACTATCACATAAATACCAAAATACTCAAACAATGATCAATTTTCAATCACAACACAAGCTAACCCAATTGCAGGAATTAAAAACCCCAAAAAAATTCATAAAGTCAGACAAAAAAATTCAAATTCAAATAAAACTCACATCATAGCCATGGAAATCCTAAGATCATTTCTCCATGTCTTCATATTAACCAATGATTGCGCACAAAAATTATCGCAAGCCAAGATCCCAACTTATACTACATCAACAAATCAAATGAAATCAAAACAAATTAAAATTAATAAGAAATATAAGATGAAATTTTTAAGGAATTGAGAAAAAGGGGTAATGGTAAACCCTAAATAAACTGACGCCGACAGCGGCGCATAAGACGGCGATGAAGCCAGAGTAATCGACGGGAGTTCAGGAGGAGCATCTTGTGGAAGTCTGCTGAAGGTTTTTGCTGCTGATGGTTGCTCTTGGATCGTTTGAAAACGACATTTTCTATTGTTGAGCTTTTGTGTTTTGTTCTTGTTTTTGAGGTTTGGTTAGTTGTCACTAGTTGGGGTATTTATGATCTTGGGTCTTGACTCGAGCCTAGTTTGGGTATTTATGATTCTTGGGTCTTGACTCAAGTTCGAGTTCGAGTGCGTTGGGAAAATCGAAGTCGAGGTTGAGTTCGGGTTTATGTTACGTTGTTTCGACTTGTATGTGTTTTAACAAATGTCGAGCGATTAGTTGACAAAATTTCGCCTGAGGTCATCATTACAAAAATATTTAAAAGGTGTAGTTGATATTTTTTTAAAAGGTGCTAGTGACAAAAAAAAGTTTTAAAAGGTGAATTGACAATTTTCTTTACAACACCCATTACGAATCTATCAATTCTCAAGCGAGCCAACATAATCCAACACTGTGAAAATAATTTACCACAAGGCTTACAAAAAATACAAAATTACAAAATAAATTGGTAGTCAATCAAAAACAACAATGCCTCTCACTCTCTTCCCCAAACCCCTTTTAAACCCTACTCAAAACAGAGAAAAACACAAAACACCTAAAAATGGAATCACTGAATCTCAACATCAACTACAACCACTTTCTCCCTCTTCTTTAACCCAATTAACTCACTATTCATCACTTCAATCTCAAACCCACCAAAACCCCAGAACTTCCTTCTTCAATCCTCAGACTTTGGAAACCCAAGCTCACAGAAACCTTCAAATCAATGGTCTAAATTATCTGCTCTTAGACATCAATGGCTCTCTTCTTCTTCCTCTGCTAGAGCTCATGCTACTCTTTCGCTTTTAACTCTCTTCTTTCTCACAGGTAATCTTATCTTTTGATTTTTACCCCTTTTTTCAATTAAAACCCTCTTTTTAAAAAAAATAAAAAAAATTGATTATTTCATGAATTTTCTTCAATTCTTGGGTTTGAAGATTTTTTAATCTGTTTTTTGTAATTTGTTCAAAGGTGTTATAGCATTTTTATTGTGTGTTTTTGTTTTTGGGTTTGTTTCTTTTTGGCAAAATGATGGATGAAAATGTTTGAAATTGTAGAAAATCAGTTATTTGAACTGAAATTGCTTACTTTATTAGAATGAACAATGGTAGTCTCTTGATTTACCACCCCTTTTTCATTGTTTCTTTAATTTATGATCATGGGTTTTGAAGATTTTCTATCAGGGGTTTTTTTAATTTGTTCAAAGATGTTACTTTTAATTCAATTTTGTATTTTTTCTGGTTTAAATGATTTGTTTGTTTGTTATGGCAAAGTAATGGGTGAAAATTATTGAAATAGTTGAAAATGAGTTTATTTAAACTGAAATGGCTATTTAATTGGAATAGACAATGGTTTAATTGACACATTAAAGACACATATGTATCGTTTTCAACTGATTTTTTTTTCTTTATATCACTTTATGTCATAATACTCATAAATATTGTTTTCCTTTTTTATTTTATTTTCTTTTCTGTATTTCCTTGTTCTTAATTTGAGTTTTTGTGTGCAGATATATAGGTATGGATTTCGGTGTTTTGAGTGATATGCCGAATATTCGAAAAAAAGCTTGTTCTAAATTGCTTAAGCAACTGGTGAGTATGTGAATTATACTCACTTAGGTTATTGCAATACTGAAATGTTGGTTGATGGTAAAGTGATGGTGAAATCTGTGTATCAATGGAAAATAATGTGTGAAATTGTATCCCATTTATCTAGAATAGATCCGAAATGTTAATAAATTTTATTGTTGGAACTTGTAAGTAATATATCTTTGACTTGATTGTTAAATCTTATATTAGGAGCTTCAACGCAACCAACTTTTATCGTCCTACAAGGCTATGGTTTTTTTTTTATTTTTTCGTTTTCCGTCGTCATCTGTTTAGGTTAGTGGTGATAGACTGTAAGAATTGTAAAACCTATCATTGGATGATAATCTGTAGGTTGGTGTTGTTATTGACATGATAAATCTGAGCAAATCAATGAGATTGGTTTTTGAAAACAAGTAGTGGCAGTTTCCATTGTTCAGTTTTCTAGAAATTCCGAAATAGTAATGATGATGCTGGAGATGGTGGAGGAGCTCCAGTTGTCACTTTTTTGCCTAATCTGCTTTTGGTATGATGGCAATTCTTGGATTTCTCTTTAAGTGCTAGGAATTGAACTTTAAGTGTTAGAACTCCATGGATAACTAATCACATGTGCTGAAGTGCTTAGCCTTGTTTGTTAATGTGCCCATGGTGGTTTACACATTATGCTTTATTTATGTTCCCAATACGGGGCTATTGAAAGCTTAAACTTTGAACATCGCATCATTACAATGCCGAAATTGATAAATGTTCCAAATAATGGTTATGTACAAATTAATGTTCATGGATTCTTTTATCTATGATATGATGCATGTGCAATAGGATTTTCAAAATTTTGCTAGCACCTCATATTACACTAAAAGTCCCTAGATTACTACATCATGCTGACTTACCTTCTATTAATTCAATAAATCTTTAAATATGCAACTCAAGGTTTTTTTTATAATTTATATATATCAGAAGAACCGACCCCATATTTTGGACTAAGGCTGTGATTGATTGATATATCAGAAGATATTTTGTGATGCTTTTCTTCATTATCTTGTATTTTGTTATGATGTGCACTTTAAGTGTAATCTTTCAATTTATTATCTTTATTTGATTTCGTCATATCATTGATATCTATTACTCTGATGTTTGAGATGATGGCAGAGGAGCTCGTCGAAATGTTTAAAACAGGAACTAATTTTGAAGGTAATTGGCATTTTGGTGTAATAATTCACATATCTTGGTGATATTATGACTGTCCATAGTTTTTCAGTTTTCCCGTCATGATTCAACTTGTGTCAGCAGCGTTTGCTTGTAGTTGAGCTGCTCTCCAACAGTTGTCGAGAAGTAAGACAATTCAGTCGATTATCTTGGGCAGATGAACTTTATCATGGAGAAGCTGGTGACTGAGCCTGTGCAACTTGTACTCAAAGCACCGCTGAGCCATGTCTTCCTAAATTAAGTGACTGGAATTCAAAAATTTCCATAGCCGGTCTCCAACAGATCCTAACCAAGATGTTTTCCAGGTATGCTAATCAATATGGCCATTAGCTTATGGTTAAATGACCGCATATGCCTACTGTTTCTTATATCTATAATCAATCATGTATGTCATGTTATTTTCTAAGTCTTCGGATTCTCTACTGTTCTGGAAAACTAGTACTATGCTTTCTTCAAGGTGTTATTGTTAGCTACTTTTGGTGTGTAGCTGAAACCTGAACATCTCGTTACAATGGGTCTAATCTGTTCAACTTATTTTCAGAAAAAATAAGTTCAAATAAGAAAAAATGAGTCATAAAGCAAAATAAGTTTAGATAAGCCAAAATTAAGTTTTAAGTAAAAATAGTTCAGATAAGAAAAATAGTTCATATAAGTTTGGATAAGTAACAAAACAGTCCCAATGACTTACCCAATTAAAGCAATTTTCCAGTGTGGCTTTCTTGTGGTTGACCTATTAAACATAGTGCATAAATAAGACGGGGGAATTTGTATCTATTATACTCTCTAGAAAAATAGGTTCTCAATAGCTAAGAAATTTCACTAATTTCAGTGGGACCTCCTATTTTATGACTCTACACACAGTAGATCTCCTGATAGATCTAAAAAAAGAATATACAAGGAGAAAAAAGATTATTATCGGTTGTTATATGCCAAACCCGTTTGAACAAAGGTTGTATATGTTAACATACCTTCAAAAAACAACAAACTGTGATTTTTCCATCTGATGTCATATTACCTTGTCCGTCTAAAATCTATAGGCAACCGCCTGATTTTAATACAAGATGAGATGTGAATTTGGTCATTATTCCCTTATATAATACTCTCCTAACTCCATCGCTCCGTTACTTTCTCGCCACCCCTCCACCACTCATTCGCCTTCAATATGACCCCACACCCACACCCACACCCAACCCACACCCATTCACCTTCATATTCATGGAAATCACTCACCATCAAAATGAGGTCAATTAAATTGCAGATAATACCCAACCAAATAACAAATAACAACATTGAGATTTCAAGAAGCACAAGTTGTAATGGAAGATCAAAAATAAAGAAAACAGTCTAATTTTTTTTTAACATAATTGCTACTTTGCTAGACTCCATTTGAATTGAGTGGTGATGATGGGATTGAAAATTTGATCAAAAGAAAGAGACACCCCACAGTCCACCACTCCCAAAACACCACACCACCACCCTAGAACCCTCCTCGCAATTCTGAAATTTTTTTTTGTGGCAAATACATGGCGGTAAATTTCCGCAAACACCACAATCACAGCGGAAATGTTACTCGCTACTTTCATGGTGTTGGCAGGTTGAAACTTCGCATTGGTCTAGGTTTTGGCGTGTTAATTTCTTCGCCACCATCTAGGTCTTGGCAGAATCGAAGCGCCTAAACCGTGGTGGAACGGGAAAACAACAACCTATTGTTATTTGCTGAAATACAAATCAAAGGAAAGCTAACCGTTCGCCACTTTACGTAGTTGGTGGGGCCCAAGACACACGATCTATTCCTTGTGTGGTGCGTGCAGTGCGGATGATGTGTTGTTGTTGGTCCGTGCGGAGATGGTGCCGATCGATGTAAAGATGTTTGGTGATTGAGTGTCATCGCAACCTGTCAAAAATAGATCCTAACAACTAACCTGCTAGTTATGCGTAGGTTGATAAAATAAGAGTTGAATGATCTAAATCTATAAACTAATGAATAAAAACTATAAACGATAAATAAAAGGCTCTAGAATTAAGTTCACTGCTAGCATAATTATTTAAACCATCCTACCCCAATTAATAGATCATTATTCAAGAAAAAGGTAAGCCCTAAAAATACCATAAAACTCTCTCCGAGTATTATGGCTTTCTAGATTTGAATCATACCTACTCCCGTGAACCTACAAATTAAAGACATGAACACGACACCCATTTTCAAAACTCTATCCTACCATGCCCATGGAGAATTTCATGTCCTTAATTGAATAGTCAAATCCGTCAAAACCCAACTCTCGTTGTGATAAAGACAATGAATCATAACAATACTAATTATCTCTAATCTAGTATTGGCATAACACAATGAATTCAGCAAGAACAAATTATAATTAAATTGGGGATTGGAAAAGAAATTAACATTGATCTAACTAGGGTTTTACTAACCCTAGATTAAAACCATATCTAAACATAAAATAAGTAAAGAAAAAAAAACAAATAAGTTAAAAAGAAAATTATGAACTTAAGCAAAACTGATTACAGGTTCAGAGAAAGATACGCACTACCTTGGCGCAATAACCAACCCCCCCCCCCCCCCCACATATCTTCCCTAAAGAAAGTAGTGGAAGCCCCCTTTACAAAATAATCAAAACTCTATTTATATCTTTGTGGAATTAGGTAAATTGCATGAATTAAAAAGCCCAACTGATTTCCTTTGTAACAGCCCACGGGGCCTCGACCAGCGGGCTAGGCAAGAAAACTGGTAACACGACGCGCAGAACCAGTGTGCTATGGTTCGGATCCTGAACCTTTGGGTCAACTTCGAAGGATTTTAACTCGAGTTCTAGGCATCGGAATGGGGCATGTGACCTACCGCTGCGAAGCTCTATGAATCTAGTTTCCAATGCAACTTGAATCTCATCGATCCGATGAGTATAATCGAGATATGACCAAAATAGTGAGAATTAGTCAAGCTGAACTTTCACAAACTTCAACATTTCTTCACTTTTAACTCAATTTTACCCCAATAAGCTACTCTGTGACACTCATGGAGGCTAGATAGACGTCATATGATGATAATCCTCGAGTTAAACATCCATAACCTTCAACTCTTCTCTTACAATTATCCACTCCATTCAACTTTGCTCCAAAAGCTTCCAAATAACTATAAAACTACCTGAAAATTTAAGAAAACCACAAACAAAGCGTGATAGAGCTCAAAATGGACAATTCATACAATTAATGTCTAAAATTCAACCATATAGATCTAATATGCTCTATATATGCACCTAAACATGCTTAAAAACTCGATATAAATGTGAGTTATCAGTTGGGCTAGCTGCGTGGTGGCTCGCTCTACGGGCAAGGTATGGTGGTGGGGCTAGCCAGTGGTGGTGGTGTGGACAAGGAAGCATAGTAGGTGCTGTTGTGGTGGCTAGGTGTTTGTGGTGGTGTTAGACAGAAATGATGTGACAGTGAAAGTGAGGAGCAGATGGGACGGTGAGAGTTTGAGTGAATGTGCATTAAGGGTAAATTAGGAATCACTATAAGTACTTTAGGTGGTGCCTACGAATTTCAGGCGGTATATAATAGTCCAGTTATTATCATTGCTATGCATTGATATCACAAATTGTTGATACTCACATAATGTGGAATTGGGAACCTTTAAGGTGCATCTATGTTTCCAGGTTAATATAGCAACATTTATGGGTACTGTACTTGTTTAATTGTCTTATCCTTCTTTATATCTCCTCCGCAAGTCTTGTGTTTTCATTCCATTGCGATTTCCAGCTTAATTACGAAGAGATAAGTACTTCTTCAATCATCATTATTATTTCTTTCTTCAGTAGTTTTTACCTTGCCAAGCTCCATAGTTTTCTTTGTAATATATTTTTGTCTATGTGACAGGTCTATCTCACAACATGGCTTGCAGAGGTCAATATTGATACATTCAGGTAAAATGCCATGCTTATTGGTTACCAATATAAAGTGTAAAATGGTGTAATTGACTTATTCGTTCCACATGACCCTGATGAGGGAATTTTGATGTAAAACTCGAGGATTTTGAAACATGAAGGCAATGCTTGCAATTATAATTATACTATGCTTCATATGATGGTTATGCTGTGTAAACTGATTAGTGGTAGGCGGCCCAGTTCTTAGTTCCACTAAAAGCTACCCCCATCTTGATGGCACCATGTCACCATACCTCTCCATCCACCCTTCCCAAAAAATACCTTCATCTTTAACATTGTAGTCGATTTCATTGTGGTTGATTATCATGAGTAACTTGAATTTTACGCTGGTTGATAGCAGCTGATTGCTAGTTCAAAATTTCAAATTGAAATATAGCAGTGACAATTCTTGACAGAGTTAAAGATCATTAGTATACATATTTGTCGCCATAGTGATTTAGTTTGTAATAGAAGAAGAAAACAGTTAGTTGCCTCTTTAAAAGTCGAGAGTTTGATAATATGGGAAATTCTAGTATCGCGAGCTAACTGCTCGTGGTAAGGTTTAACCAATCTCCAACTATAATCTTTCATTACCAGAGCTTATAATAAAAATATTCTAATCATTTTGTTGTTTTCATCAGGTTGGAAGAGATATTTGTCACCGTAGGAGAAGAACTACGAACGAGCTTTGCTTGAGCTCTCTGATGCAGACATCTGAGGAACGCGAGATTATGTTTGCAGTTTATAGTACTAGTACTCACAGGTTCATTTTATGCAGATTTAGGAGGCTTGAGCCAAATATTTTGGGTGCCTTCTGTATGTAATTCCTTTCTTCTTATTCTTGTGCCTGTTTTTAGTGTCAAATGATCTATTGAAGTTTTGTATGCACCTCTTTTTAATATTTTAATGCTAATTGTTATCTCATAAAATTGTTGATGTAAATAAAAAGAGGACAATGAAAAACTTACGGAGTATAAATATTGATTTACATATGTGGTAGGGTCACGTACATGTGGTTAAAAAAAAAACAATGTGACGATACCTAGAACAACCGTCTAGAATCTAAAAATGAAAACTATAATTCTCACCTTTTGGGGGTTCTACGGTGCCCGTTTGACTAATATATGAACCCAGCTCAGGTGATTTGGGATGAAAATGCCTTAGAACGAGAGTATTATTATATGGGCTCTGAAATAACAGTTTTCCCTTGCTTAAAAAAGGCCATAAGAGATTAAGAGGGATGATAACACATTTTTAGGGGCCAAAACCGATCGTAAGGAGTGATGTGGCGGTCCATAACACGTGATAAAAAAAAGGTTGAATACAGGAAGAGTCTCGGGAAGGACCCTTAGGAGGCTTTAATTAAGGGTTATTATCCACTGTTCTTTGGATATCTGGGGTCTCGGAATAGAAGTGGCCAAAATTCGTTTGGGGTGCCCATATGGTTAACAATGAACCAATATCAAACAATTTGGGATAAAAAGGCATTAAGAGGGACGATAAATGGTTTTACAGGGTCCATGAAATAGTTGTTTTTTCCCTTGTTCGGAAAAGACCATAAGAGCAATGATCATAGTTTTTCATGGACAGAAACTTATTGTAGGGAGTTCTGTAGCGTTCTATAGCACACGATAAAAAAAAAAGTGAAAATAGGATGGGTCCCAGGAAGATTTGTCGGGATGCCTCAAACAAAGGCTATTGTCTACTATTTTTTGAGTTTCCGAGGTCTCTGAAAAAAAGTTGCCAAAAACTTTCTGGGGTGCCCGTATGGTTAGAATATGAACTCAGGCCAAACGCTTTGGAGTGGAAAGGCTTTAGAAGGACAATAACAAGTTTTTATAGGGTCCCTAAAATTACTATTTTTGCTTTGTTCGAAGGTCATAAGAGAGATGATAACACATTTTTAGGGGTCGAAACCAACCTTGTGGTGGACCATAGCATGCAATAAAAAAGTAGTACGAAAATAGGACGGGGCCTAGGAATGCCCCTCAAGATGCCTCAATCAAATGCTATTATTCACTGATTTTTCAATTTCCATGGCCCTGAAAAAAATTGTCAAAAACCGTCCGAGGTGCATGTATGCTTAAAATATGAGCAAAGACCAGACAATTTGGGGAGAAAAGGCCATAAGTGGGACGATAACAGGTTTTAATAGAGTCCTTAAAATAGTTGTTTTTTGATCCCTTGTTCGAAAAAGTACATAAGAGGGATGATAACACATTTTTACGGACCGAAATTAATCGTGGGGAGTTCTATGGTGGTGCATAATATATAGGATAAGAAAAGGGCGAAGATAGGACTGGTCCACGAAGGCTCCTAGGGAGGCGTTAATCAAATGCTATTATCCACTGTTTATTGAGATTCTAGGGTCTTGGAATAAAAGTTGTCAAAAACCGACCAGGGTGACCATATCGTTAAAATATAAATCTAGACCAGGCGAATTGGGGTGATAAGGCCTCAGGAGGAACAATAATTGGTTTCTAAAAGGTCCATGAAATAGTTGTATATTCCCTTATTATGAAAAGACCATAAGAGAGATGATAACAGGTTCTTAAGGGCCGAAACTAATCGTGGGGAATCATGTGGCGATCCATAGCACGCCGTAAAAAAAAAAAAAAAAAAAAAAAATGTAAAAAAAAACAAAATAACGGGCAAACAATAAGACAAGGTCTCACAGAAGACTAGGGGTGTGACAACCGGATATTCGTGATATCCGCGATTTTCAGAACCAAGAAAAATAGTGATTCACTGGTATCGATTCTAGAAAAATCTCAGCAACATTCCAAAAATGCGGATTCCGCATATCCGGTCTGAATTATACACCAAAATTCTTCTCCAAAACTTACACTTATAACCTTAAAAACAGATCGGAAAACCAGAATTCCGGATTTTTTGTTTTCCTAAAATCCGAGATCCCATTTTTTCAAAAGTCCATTCCGTATCCGATCCGTTTCAAAATCCCGGATGGTCCCCCGGTACGGTTTTTCGAATTTCAAAAAACGGACGCGAAATTGGGAAAACGGATTCTTGCACAACCCCTAGAGAAGTTTCAACAAAATCGGACCGATAAATTCGGGAAACGCAATTTTTTGCACACCCCTAGAGAAGACCCATCGAGAGCTCCTAATCAAAGGTAGTATTATCCACTTGTTTTTTAATGTTTTCTCCGGGTCTCGTAAAAAAAATTGCTTACAAACCTTTGGAGTTCCCGTTGTATTGCTTTCACAAAAGGCCATAGAGAAGAATGATAATCAGAGATTTTAGGCGCCAAAAAGCGATCGTGTGGGAGTTCTTAGATGGTCCTAGTCATGCTTTTAAAAATCACGGACGAAAATTGGATATTGTCATCTGAATGCTCCCTCGCGCGTGCCTTAATCAACGAGCTATTATTCATCGTTTTTTGAGTTTCAGCCAGAGTCCTTTTCTAATAAGCTTGTAAATACCATTGTGAGGTACTCGATGGTTTAAATCTGAAATAGACTTGATGATTTGGAGGAAAAAGGCCACTAATGAGGACGATAATAGTTTTTATATTGGCCGGAAAAGAACTGTTTTCGACTATGGCGAAAAAGGCTATAAAAGGATATAAAAAAAACATTTGACGGCCGAACACCGAACATGGAAATCTTTGTGGTGGTCAATGACGTAACGTAAAAACAAGGCGAAAGTAGAACAGGCCCGAGTAGAGACACCAAAATGTTTCCCCAATAAGAGGGATAACCAATACTAAATCCTTGTAGCATTAAAATCGAAACGAGCCGACATTCCCGAAACAGTTTTAATGGTCCTCTTGAAATAGATATATCTTCCCTTGTTCAGAGAAGTGGGTTAGAGGGACATAACACTTTGTTTTAGGGGCAAAACCTGATCGCAAGGATTTTGTGTGCTGACGTTTAGTAGCATACATAAGTTACATACAAAAAAAAAAAAGTGGCAAAAATAGTAAACACGCCAAAAAAAACCCTTCTAGTAAGCTTCAATCAAAGGCTTACTAATCAAATTTGTATTTGGTAAGCCGTCATGCGCAATAGGTCTAATGATTACCTTGATTCCCACAGCAACAGTATACTTACACACAACAATTATTACTCCGTTATGAGGTGTTTTCCACATTGATGTTTCCGCTTTGAAGTTGTTCTGCGTTTGTCCCCTTACAAGGTGGGTGAAAACGAAGTGGGGGTGCAGGTGTGATCATTTGTGGCAAAAATAAAAGGCACCTTGTTTGTAAACCTTTGAACAAACAAGTGATTTTTCAGAATAATAAACTCAAGTCAGGAAGAAAATAGGAACTGAGGATATGGCATTGTAAATGAGACACAAAAAACAAAAAATGACAAATACTAAAAATATAAGCCTAACATTGATGACATTATATTTTATGTCCTCACAAATTCAAGGGTCATTAGCTTATACTTCCAAAAGCCTCACCTCCCTATTCCAATGCTATAGTATCATATGGAAAAAAATGGTTTCAAATGGGAAAAGTCAGTTAATCCATTGCACGGAGGCAAATTGTTTATCCCATTCCCTCCAGCTCTATACTACACCTCTTACATACCTAATGCGTGAGTAATAGTCGGAGTTCTAAGGTAGTCTCTTGTTGTCTAATCTCTCCGCCCGTTCTTTTCTTTTTTGAGTTGGTAGCACGACTCAACCCCTGTTTTTTAGCAGGAAAGGGTCCTATTTTGAGGCTTACGCTAAATCCCGGAGATACCCGTGGACCTCTCACCGGATGGGCTTCTAATTGCTACTCCCATCCTAGGTGGTTGCCGGTGCGGTACTTGGGTAGCTGTTTTCTCTAGTGAGTGTTCGCGAAACACTCCCTGTTTTCTCTCCCTCCACGAGTGGTATTACAATCTACCCTCCTTAAAAGAAGTTTCGGCCCCGAAAACTTTATGTAAATATCTGTCATACAATTTCATACTGACCCTAACTTTATGAAACTCCAGTGCACATATCCATATTATCTTTACTTTGTTCTTTTTTTTCCTCCCCTCCCTTTGATGCTTAAAGTAAAAAATATAGTCTTAATATATCAATCTAATAATGACGGAACTAACTTTTACCCCCATACCAAAACTCTTTTGATTGCATGGCTGAAAACATTCAAATAATTCATGAGTTGAAATGAATCTGTTGACAATCCTCAAAGAAACAAAATGAAGAATTTGTTCACGTTCACTTCAATTTCTTTACATGTGCAAGTTCCAGCAATACCGTTTCAGAACATTCATACTTCAAACCCTAAAGCCACCCAACCGCCGCCGCCCCGCCCCCCCCCCCCCCCCAACCTACCCAGCCTTCCCACCACACCTCCTTTTTTTCCCCATACAGTTGGCATTAGCAAGTAACAAAATCTTTGCATCAGCAAGCTACACACAACGCACCGGCAAAAATCTAGAGGGGGAAATGGGAGGATAGAACATGTAAGAGATTGCCAAATGAATACCTAATTCAGGCTCGAAATCCAGCCACTATTAACTGACCAATAATTTACTCCAAGGGACCCAGAACAAGCAATGTCATAAACTAAATTGGCTACCTTAAGTATCTACTTTTTTTAACTTTCTAACACCAGGTGGGCTTGTTTCTCCCTAACGCCATGAAAAACACAATGTGAGGCAACTTCGGCGTTTACCCACTTATGTAGATTTACAGCCGCACTGGTTTACTTTTCAAATAACATAATTACCCACCTTAGCTTCGATAAGATAAAACGCCTCAGTACTAAAAGGAGGCAATCGTCTATGTCCTTCCTGCCATCCCTCATTGGTCGTAATTCCAATAGGGTGCAAAGTGCATTGTGAATGGATAGAACTTTTTAAGTGATTAGGTAGACATGATGGAGACCACAGACCCAAGTTCAGGAGGAAAAGAAGACAAAGTGAAAGACATTGTACCCTCTCAGGGACCTTCTCTTAGGCATGGTGATGCAGTCAGAAACATACTCTGGGGACATTGTTTCTGACCTGCTGCAGTTGCATCAGAGGACGATGAGGTCTCGGCCCCCTCAGCTTGACCCGTCGGCCATGAAACCTAGCAAAACGATTGATGACAGAAAACCGCCTCTAGTCCTGACATTCCAGTCTAAAGTCCAGGATTGATGCACGCTTATCCAATCTGAGAGCAATTATAGGTCAAGATCAGTCAAAAACACATAATTAACATATTGACAACACAACAAATACATATCTTGCCATGTGTGGGCTATGAGTATTGAATTATTGAAAGATGCAAACATCCACATGTTCTCACAGATTCTTAACAAAGTTAAGCTGATATTCGCATACCCAACTTGATCCAGAATTATCACTGTTTGCAAAGGCAAAGGACCATATTACAATACTAATTTTAGGAACAACCCAAAAGTTTCATTAGGTAAGGTAGACATATCCTCAAATCACAGAGTTTTATCTTTTCCTTTGTGTCGGAAGGAAATTAGGAACCAAATAATTATGCTGAAGAAAGTCTCTAGTTCTATATACTATATTCTCCACAGCCGCATCCTCCTTGCATTACCCACTTACAAAGATTAATTTAAATTTCTTTCACAAAGCATAAAACATAATATTAGAAATGTCATTCATGAGACACCAAATGATATGCAACAGCCTAAAAGGCAACGTAAAAAGAACAAATTACCTTAGCAAGTCATCTTCCAGCACTTCTGTTCTTGTGACATATTCTTCCACCACTTTGAGATAAGTACTGATCTCGAATTTTCTCCGAGGATTTTCCCTTCCCGGACAGGCTATAAGAACAGAAGTCCAAATTAGCTTAAAACCCTCACAAACTTAAAAACAAACAAAAGAACGAACAAAACTTTAAAAAGATTTTTTTGATAAAATCCAAAAGAACAGATTCCATGAGCAGGGCTTACGATTTTCCACTTTCAACTGGTGAACTACTTTCTATCGTCCGCTAACTCAGACTGCACTGCCTCACCTAATACTGACTTGCAAGAGAATACACAATAACTCATAGTTTGAGCTAGCATCAAGTGACAGAACTGCTGCGGAAGGGGGTTGAAACACTTGCTGAATAAGCTGTGTCGTTAACAAAGCCTTCTTTTTGGTCTAATCATTGGCAATAGATCTTCACTAATATCCCATTTCCATTTCGATCTGCACAAAAAAAGGGATATGAATTCCATGCTGTAGATAGGCAGGATCATAAGCTATGGACTAGGTCGCTGTAACACACATAAATTGCACACCCTTTTCAATTAACCGATTAGATGATTGAGCCCAGGCTAACTTCTGCGAACTGCATAAAAAAGAATTCACATATGTCATTGACTGTGCATTTATGCATTCATACAAATGAACTCTGTAATGCCATTGTGCCCACTGAATATTTTTTAAACCAAGAGCTTCCTAAACCAAATTCTAAAGCAGACCTACACATTTAAGGGAAAATAATCTCCAGATTTTAAAATGAGTGCGGGTAGTTCAAAATATCTTCATCCCCGATAAATAGACTATTGCAAGGAAGTGAATTTTGCTAGAAAACACCTAAACTAGATGAGGATTGCACTATTCAATCGTTTAATGTGAGGAGCTGTCATATAACCCACCTCATGTTCTGAAGCTTCTTGAGACTCTGTCCTATTTCCTTATACCAAGGAAGAAGATCAGATGTGGCAGTCTCTCCGCTTCTTTTGGGGTCTCATAGATGCTGAACTTGAAACAGGGACATGGGGATCAGAGCATGCAAGAGATTACCTCTCATTTGTAGTATATGCATTTGCAGTCTGGCAATATTAGCAGCTGAGCTCTCTTTCAGCAACAGCAGATTTAGCACTGTACTGAATTACTGGAGAACTTCCCCTACTGAATTGCTGTTCAACACTCTTCATCATTGGCATTCTAGGCACATTTAATGGTAACATTGCCCATTTTTGAAATGTTTCCATATTGTTCAAACCAGGAGGGGGCCATCTGTGACTGATCCCAGTGTGCTCATTTCTACTTGTAAGATTACCAGCAGCAAATCTTTGAGGATCACTACGACCAAATGAGAGCATATCCTGGGAAGTACAGTTCCATGTGGCAACTGAAAAGAAGGATTTCGATTGCCTAGCTGAGGAGAAAAGGTTAACATCTTGGCATCCACAGCAGAAACTGAGGTCTGGCTCATTGGTGAATCTCTAACAGTATTATCCATGCTACCTGACACAGACTCAGCTGCCTGTCCCACCATATGTTGTGGATCAAGACCATACTCCTGTCCCTTCAATCTCTTTGTTCACGATGACTGGGTCTGTACCCATGCTCTTCATGGCTTGCATTTGATGCAGTAAGGAGTAACTGTTATGTGTGCTACTATTTGGCTTGACAGAATGATGAAATGCTTCGTATCCTTCTGGCTGACAGCAGAAATTTGAAGAGAAGCTCCTGATAGATGCCTTACAGAAGCTTCTTCTTCCTGAGATCCACCGAAGCCTTCATAGTAGATCTTCCTTCAGCCACCTGAGACTCCTCCCGAACAGCAATACCTTGAGAAACTTAAAGCATCAACTCGTTTTTGCACCATCTTGCTCATCGTTTCTTCTGTGGGGGGAAAGAGTTTTCTGGAGAATCTGTTGATTGAAAATGAGACTTGATCAAGTCAGGGCTAATGTACCTTGGGCTCCTCAACATTGTTTGCTGAGAAGTCAATAAATTAGAACCTAGTGGTGATAAAGTATCCTTCCTAGACATCCCAGCTATAGCAGCGCGAAAAGAAGCAGGCATTTGATGCACTAACCCTCTCATACCAGATTGATTCAGATCCCTAGCAGACAACACGAAGTGTCTTGTGAATTACTAACAGAATGACTGGTTTGTGGCCTGAGGTTGAGAATTGTTCAACTGTTGATCATGATAAGCATGCCTGTTAGGAGACATAGAAGTAGATTGATCACTTGTACCCTTCCACCTGGAGCAATCATTGCTGATTCTGCAGTGTATTTTTCAATAATAAGTTGGCAAAGGTGCAGAAATTCCCTTTCATGTTCGGTGACTGAAACATCAGCATCCCTGATTTCCCAGCTATCAGATTCAATTTTGTCGATTCCATTTGATTTGGTTTGACTGACGGAGGCAAACGCTGAGCAGAAAAAACGTGAGGCAACCATGCATGTGTTTTTATCTCCTTTTTCACAAGCTACTATACTTGAGCTGGGAGAACAACTGCCTTTGTGGAGCTTTGAGCAGCATCCAATATGATTTGAAGGTGTCAATCCCTGGGATGGAGGAGCTGTTGCAAACTAAAACCGTGCGATGTAGAAAATTGATTCTGACTAGGTGCAGCAGGTCCGGCGACAGAATATCAGACACCCTATTTATAATCAATATAACTGGGATGGGATGCAGTGGTTTTGCCTCCTTAGATTGATCGACCTTATGAATAAGCTCAAGCATGTTTTGCCTGCACAAGGCATCGATATCACAAAAATGATGAAAACCAAGAGTAGCTATAGCACAAATTATCAGACTGTTGACTTCAAAAAAACCAAACATTCTTACAATCAATATCTCACCAATGAGATAACCGAGAATAAACCATAGTAGTTTCCTTCAGTAATTTTATAGCTCAAGAAAGAGCACAATCAATGATTCCATGCATGAGATTGACAAATTGATATTAAAAAAAAAAAAGAATCTCTATGACAACACCAACACTTCCTTTAACTGCACTCCACACCAAAAGATTCAGGCTAAAGCTTACTATTAGAAACAAAAGATGAATTACACCTCTCATGCCAGCAAGCAGTAAGGCAATTAAGTGAATTGACCAAAGCATTCATAAAGCAGTAAGGCAAACTAAGAGCTTTCTTTAACACCCAGGGAAAAAAATAATGCCATCAAACTGCTCAGTAGACAAGCTCATTATTAGAGCATGGACACTCCCCAAGAAATCACATTTCCTGTTTCTGAGACCTGAAAGGTCTCAAAGTGACAGAATATTTTCATTACAATGATAGTCACAAAATGAAAAACTGTACTAAAGCTATTCAAGTTCTTCAAAAACCCAATTGACTTTCATATCCTCTTGCAAAAATTAATAAAAACCACAACAGAATACAATTTATTATTACTAAATAATTATCATCATTGCCTTTGTTTTGCATTTTCACTTTTCTACATTTCCATTCTTGCAACCCATTGCCTTGTTTGCGCAACTACACAAGAACATATGGAAAATAATACCAAGAAGTGAAATCATGGTACGTCACTTCACATTAAATAAGTACCAAGCAACGTATCCAAGTCTGCTCCATGTAGACCCTTTATCAAGATAAAATGGATGAATGATAAACAGGAAGTTCCAAAGAAGACAGAGTACATACCTTGGTGACATATGTTTGGTTGTGGAGAAAAATTTCACCGTGTCTGACAATGGGTAGTGGACGTACTAGAGTAAGTCGCCAGGATGAACACCACCAGATGCGTAACAGGTCCCCGAAAATTAGAAACCCTACCCTGCAGTAGAAGTAAATTAAGCATCCATGCTGACTTTTTTATCAATATATGCATGCATATGCTAATGGAGTATGCACATGTACTGGCAAAGAAAAAAAGGGGGGAAAAAAAGGAGGAGGGTAAATAAATTTTCTGCCTAAAGAGGAAGTGCCTAGCTGACCTTTTCCATTTCTGTGGGTGTTGGTGCTCAGTTGACCAGAAACCTTGGGTTTGCTTCTTGGCTTTTAATTCCGGACGAAGATGCTGAGACAAAGCCTGTGAATGCAAAACTTTTGTTTTGCTGCATAAAGAATCTGAATCCATATCCAAATCTCCCATGGGATGATACTGATTTTCGAGAAACCAATCCTTTTTTTCCACCCTGACCAGAAGACTTGTCATTAGCTCCAGGAAAACTACGTCGATTGTCAGCATCTGACCACATATTCTCTCTTGAACCACCAGCAGAAGCATTATGAGGAAAAACTGCTGCGGTGGCTATCATAGAACCACCTAGTCTATTCGCCATTTTCTCTCTCATGCTCTCAGCAGCTCCCAACATCAGGATTATTATCCGAAGCCTCCAATACAGGAGGTCCCATATTCAAATTCTGCTGGTCCCCTACCCATGAAGCCAATCAAATCCAGGTTTTTCCAGAATATTTTACAGATTTCCACAAGTCAAGATGCTTGGTTATGTGGGGGCTTTTGGCCAATTCTGGTTTCCCTTCATATTGCTAAACCAGGGTGGCAAACAGTTTTCTCATCTTTTGAACTGGCAAATGAACCCCCTTATTGAAACATTGGGAATTTGAGACAGCTCATTCTTGCAGGCACAACCACAACTAACTCCTAGACATCTGCTATTCAGATCTTATCATCGAGCAAGTTTATCTTGGTTAGCATAGCACTAACACCTCCATTTTCTGGGTCATATCCCAACATATCATACGGGGCTTTGGTCCATTGTGTTTGCTTGGGCGGTTGTTGTGTATGCAGAACATGCATTCTGCTTGATGGCTCCAGAAGCATAGCTGTCCTACGCTATCTCTGGATAAGTAGAATTTTCAACAACTCCGTTTCTCTTCACCTCAGGCTTCTGCTGGATTGCTATCTAACCCCCTCCTTCCTGCCTGACGAATCTGAGCTTTCTGTTTGTGTATATATTCTCGTTTTGTGTTGATAATGAAGTGCTGTCGCCATAAGTTGTTCATGATTAGTAGTCGTTTTTTCGCATTATGCATGCTAGCTCATTGCTGCTAAACTCTGAGGAACCCAATGAGCTCTCCCAGAACTGTCTACCAAACTAAGTTGTTGATTCTTCATATACCATGAATAACTGAAGATGCTGGTTTGCCAGGCTGAGATGGGAATTCTGAGAAAAGATTAGACCAACTCACATCAAATGATGACTGTTAAACTAATGCATTTCAATTCATCATTACCTGGTTTCTTGATTCACCATCACACGCCGAGGTTCTGCCACTAAGACGCATACATTCCACGTTCCCGCTTTGCTCGAGGGGAAGACCAGTGATAAGATCTGAGCTCTCCACTTCCGACATATGGCCCACCAATCGCTTTCCCAGATTATTTACATCACTACACACAAATTTTTTTCTTCACGTAGGGTCTAAAAGCAACAGATGACTGTGTAGACCACCCTGTGGAGAAGCCTGGTTTACAGAGTTTTTTTCGTTCGAATTCTGACCGACCACAACCTATAGCCCACCACTTCTGATATGGCACATTACCTCTTGCTCTGTGCATCAGACTAAACTCCCCCATTACAACATTCCCTTACTGTTGATTAAAACGCTGCTCACAGGAACTTTTCCCTTCCAGATTTAGATCTCGATCCTGACAGGGTTCCATCCGCATACTCACATTGCCCTGCAACGGCCATATTTCTTCCCTGGAAAAGAATTGTTTTACCATGGAACATGGTGACGCCG
>PYUH01000078.1:2643753-2654344 GCA_016808085.1 Suaeda aralocaspica
GAGCGATGAGAACCGGTTTTAAGGGCCGAACGCGAAACTAATAGTGGGGAATCATGTGTGGCGATCCATAGCACGCCTGTAAAAAAAAAAAAAAAAAAAAAAAAAAAAACAGGGCAAAAATAAGACAGGTCTCAAGAAGACTAGGGGTGTGCAAAACCGGATATTCGGATATCCGGTTTTCAGAACCAAAAAAATTGATTCCGTATCCGTTCTAGAAAAATCAGAATTCCAAAAATGCGGATATCCGCATATCCGGTTCTGAATTATACACCAAAATTTTCTCCAAAACTTACACTTATAACCTTAAAAAACCAGATCGGAAAACCAGAATTCCGGATTTTGTTTTCCTTAAAAATCCGGAATCCATTTTTTCAAAAGTCCATTCCGTATCCGATCCGGTTTCAAAATCCGGATGTCCGGTACGGTTTTTCCGAATTTCAAAAAACCGGACCGGAAATTTGGAAACGGAATTTTTTGCACACCCCTAGAGAAGATTTCAAAAAACCGGACCGAAAATTCGGAAACGCAATTTTTTGCACACCCCTAGAGAAGACCCATCGAGAGGCCTTAATCAAAGGTTATTATCCACTGTTTTTTTAATTTCTGGGGTCTCGAAAAAAATTGCTAACAACATTCTGGAGTGCCCGTATGATTGTTCACAAAAGGCCATAAAAGAGATGATAACAGATTTTTAAGGGCCAAAATCGATCGTGGGGAGTTCTTAGATGGTCCATAGCATGCTTTAAAAAATCAGGACGAAAATTGGACTTGTCACTGAATGCCCCTCGAGCGGCCTTAATCAAAGCTATTATTCATTGTTTTTTGAGTTTTCAGGATCCTTTTAATAAAGTTGTCAAAGACATTGTGAGGTACTCGTATGGTTAAATTATGAACCTAGACTTGATGATTTGGAGGAAAAAGGCCTAATGAGGGACGATAATAGGTTTTTATATGGTCTCGGAAAGAACTGTTTTTACCTTGTGCGAAAAAGGCTATAAAAGGAATGATAAAAAAAAATTTACGGCCGAAACCGAACATGGGAAATCTTTGTGGTGGTCAATAGCACGTAAAAACAAGGCGAAAATAGAACAAGGCCCGACGTAGACACAAAAATGTTTCTCCCCAAATGAAGGAGCGATAACAATACCTAAATCCTTGCTACGCATTAAAAGTCGAAACGAGCCGAAATTCCCGAAACAAGTTTTTACATGGTCTCTGAAATAGATGTATATCATTCCCTTGTTCAGAGAAGGTGGTTAGAGGGATAATAACACTTTTTTAGGGGCAAAACCGATCGCAAGGATTTTTGTGACGTTCTATAGCATACAATAAATTAATAAAAAAAAAAAAAAGGTGCAAAAATAGAACAGGCAAAAAAAACCCCTTAGTAAGCTTCAATCAAAGGCTACTATCAATGTTTTGTAAGCCGTCACAAAGGCTTGATACCTTTTCCACAGCAAAAGTTACTTAAACAACAATTATTACTCCGTATTAGTGTTTTCAAATGATGTTTTCCGCTTGAAGTTGTTTTCTTGTTCACCTTACAAGTTGTGAAAACGAATGTCAGTTAGCAATTTGGTGGCAAAAATAAAAGGCACCTTGTTTAAACATTTGAACAAACAATTTTTCAGAATATAACACTCAACAGTCATGAAGAGAATATGAACTGTTATCTTTCATTGTAAATAGAGAGTACAAACAAAATAAAAATACGTAAAAATATAAGGTATTACAATCTACCCTCCTTAAAAGAAGTTTCGTCCCGAAACTTTATGTAAATTATCTGTCATACAATTTATACTGACGCTAACTTTATGAACTCCAGTGCCATATCCATATATCTTTACTTTTTCTTTTTTTTCCTCCCCTCCTTTGAATGTTAAAGTAAAAATATAGTCTTAATAATACAACTAATAATGACGCTAACTTTTCCCCCTCCAAAACTTTTGATTGCAAATGCTGAAATTCAAATATTCAATGAGTTGAATGAATCTGTTGAGAATCTAAAAGAAACAAAATGAGAATTTGTTCACGTTCAACTTCAATTTCTTTACATATGGCAAGTTCAGCATACAGTTCAGAAACATTCATCTTCCAAACCTACAGCCACCCACCGCCGCCGCCGCCCCCCCCCCCCCCCAACCTACCCAGCTTGCCCCCCCCTTCTTTTTTCCCCCATAAGTTGCATTTACAATCAACAAAATCTTTGCATCAGCAGAGCTAAACACAACGCAACGGCAAAAATCTAGAGGGGGAAATGGGAGGATAGAAAATGTAAGAGAGTGACAAAATGAATACCTAATTCAGGGCTCGAGATCCAAGCCACTATTAACTGACCAAGAATTTTACTCCAAGGGACAGCAGAACAAGCATACATATAATTTGCTAACCTTAAGCTATCTACTTTTTTAACATTTCTAACAACCATGGTGGGCTTTGTTTCTCCCTATACGCCATGAAAACACAAGTGGGAGCAACTTCGGCTTTTACCCACTTCATGAGAGATTTACAGCGACTTTTAACTTTTTCAAGAATAACATAATTACCTTAGATTGATAAGATAAAACAGCCTCAGTACTGTAAAAGGAGGCAATCGTCTATGTCCTTCTCTGCCATCCTCATTGGTGTAGTCCAAATAGGGGTGCAAAGTGGCATGTGTGAAGGGATAGAACTTTTAAGTGAAATTAGGAGATGTGGAGACAACAGACCCAATTCAGGAGGAAAATGAAGATCAAAGTGAAAGACATTGTACCCTCTCAGGGACATTCTTAGGCATGGGATGAGCAGAAACATATCTCTGGGGACATTGTTTCTGACCTGCTGCAGTTGCATCAGAGGACGATGAGGTCTCGGCCCCCTCAGCTTGACCTCGGCCATGAAACCTAGCAAAACGATTGATGACAGAAAACCGCTCTAGGTCCTGACATTCCAGTCTAAAGTCCAGGATTGATGCACGCTTATCCAATCTGAGAGCAATTATAGGTCAAGATCAGTCAAAAAACACATAATTAACAATATTGACAACACAACAAATACATATCTTGCCATATGTGGGCTATGAGTATTGAATTATTGAAAGATGCAAACATCCACATGTTCTCACAGATTCTTAACAAAAGTTAGCTGTAATTCGCATACCAAACTTGATCCAGAATTATCACTGGGTTGCAAAGGCCAAAGGAACCATATTACAATACTAATTTTAGGAACAACCTCAAAAGTTTCATTAGGTAAGGTAAGACATCCTCAAAATCAGAGGATTATCTTTTCCTTTGTGTCGGAAGGAAATTAGGAACCAAATAATTATGCTGAAGAGAAGTCTCTAGTTCTATACTACTATGTCACACAGAGCATCCTCCTTGCATTACCCACCTTACTAAAGATTAATTAAATTCTTTCACAAAGCATAAAACATAAGATTAGAGAATGTCATTCAGAGAACCCAAATGATATGCAACAGCCTAAAAGGCAACGTAAAAAAGAAAAATTACCTTAGCAAGTCATCTTCCAGCACTTCTGTTCTTGTGACATATTCTTCCACAACTTTTGAGAAGTACTGATCTCGAATTTTCTCCGAGGATTTTCCCTTCCCGGACAGGCTATAAGAACAGAAGTCAAAATTAGCTTAAAATTCCTCACAAACTTAAAAACAAACAAAAGAACGAACAAAACTTTAAAAAGATTTTTTTTTGATAAAATCCAAAAGAACAGATTCCATGAGCAGGGCTTACGATTTTCCACTTTCAACTGGTGAACTACTTTCTACGCCGCTAACTAGACTGCATGCCTCACCTAATACTGATCTTGCAAGAGAATACACAATAACTTCATAGTTTGAGCTAGCATCAAGTGACAGAACTGCTGCGGAAGGGGGTTGAAACACTTGCTGAATAAGCTGTGTCGTTAACAGAAGCCTTCTTTTTGGTCTAATCATTGGCAATAGATCTTCACTAATATCCATTTCATTTTCGATCTGCACAAAAAAAGGATATGAATTCCATGCTGTAGATGAGGCAGGATCATAAGCTATGGACTAGGTCGCTGTAACACACATAAATTGCACACCTTTTCAATTAACCGATTAGATGATTGAGCCCAGGCTACTTCTGCCGAACTGCATAAAAAGAATTCAACATATGTCATTGAACTGTGCATTTATGCATTACATACAAATGAACTTGTAATGCCATTGTGCCCACTGAATATTTTTTAAACCAAAGAGCTTCCTAAACCAAATTCTAAAGCAGACCTACACATTTAAGGGAAAATAATCTCCAGATTTTAAAATGAGTGCGGGGAGTTCAAAATATCTTCATCCCCAGATAAATAGACTATTGCAAGGAAGTGAATTTTGCTAGAAAACACCTTAAACTAGATGGATTGACATTCAATCGATTTATAATGTGAGGAGCTGTCATATAACCCACCTCATGTTCTGAAGCTTCTTGAGACTCTGTCCTATTTCCTTATACCAAGGAAGAAGATCAGATGTGGCAGTCTTCCGCTTCTTGGGTCTCATAGATGCTGAACTTGAAACAGGGACATGGGGGATCAGAGCATGCAAAGAAGATACCTGCTCATTTGGAGTATATGCATTTGCAGTCTGGCAAGTATTAGCAATCTGACCAGTTTCAGCAACAGCAGTAGTCAACTGTACTGAATTACTGGGAGACTTCCCACTACTGAATTGCTGTTCAACACTCTTCATCATTGGCATTCTAGGCACATTATGAACTGGTAACAATTGCCCATTTTTGAAAGTTCCATATTGTTCAAACCAGGAGGGGGCCATCTGTGGACTGATCCCAGTGTGCTCATTTCTACTTGTAAGATTACCAGCAGCAAATCTTTGAGGATCACTACGACCAAATGAGAGCATATCCTGGGAAGTAACAGTTCCATGTGGCAACTGAAAAGAAGGATTTCGATTGCCTAGCTGAGGAGAAAAGGTTAACATCTTGGCATCCACAGCAGAAACTGAGGTCTGGCTCATTGGTGAATCTCTAACAGTATTATCCATGCTACCTGACACAGACTCAGCTGCCTGTCCCACCATATGTTGTGGATCAAGACCATACTCCTGTCCCTTCAATCTCTTTGATTCACGATGACTGGGGTCTGTACCCATGCTCTTCATGGCTTGCATTTGATGCAGTAAGGAGTAACTGTTATGTGTGCTACTATTTGGCTTGACAGAATGATGAAATGCTTCGATATCCTTCTGGCTGACAGCAGAATTTGAAGGAGAAGCACCTGATAGATGCCTTACAGAAGCTTCTTCTTCCTGAGATCCACCAGAAGCCTTCATAGTAGATCTTCCTTCAGCCACCTGAGACTCCTCCCGAACAGCAATACCTTGAGAACTTAAAGCATCAACTCTTTTTGCACCATCTTGCTCATCTTTCTTCTGTGGGGGGAAAGAAGTTTCTGGAGAATCATGTGATTGAAATTGAGACTTGATCAAGTCAGGGCTAATGTAACCTTGGGCTCCCAACAATTGTTGCTGAGAAGTCAATAAATTAGAACCTAGTGGTGATAAAGTATCCTTCCTAGACATCCCAGCTATAGCAGCGCGAAAAGAAGCAGGCATTTGATGCACTAACCC
The DNA here is from genome assembly GCA_016808085.1 of Suaeda aralocaspica. Taxonomy (NCBI): domain Eukaryota; kingdom Viridiplantae; phylum Streptophyta; class Magnoliopsida; order Caryophyllales; family Amaranthaceae; genus Suaeda; species Suaeda aralocaspica. The sequence goes on from PYUH01000078.1 coordinate 2,649,359, forward strand.
TCTCATACCAGATTGATTCAGATCCCTAGCAGACACCGAAGTGTCTTGTGAATTACTAACAGAATGACTGGTTGTGGCCTGAGGTTGAGAATTGTTCAACTGTTGATCATGATAAGCATGCCTGTTAGGAGACATAGAAGTAGATTGATCACTTGTACCCTTTCCACCTGGAGCAATCAAATGCTGATTCTGCAGTGTATTTTTCAAATAAGAAGTTGGCAAAGGTGCAGAAAAATTCCCTTTCATGTTCGGGACTGAAACATCAGCATCCCGATTTCCCAGCCTATCAGATTCATTTGCAGATTCCATTTGATTTGGTTGACGTGACGGAGGCAAACGCTGAGCAGAAGAAACGTGAGGCAACCATGCATGTGTTTTATCTCCTTTTTCACAAGCTACATAACTTGAGCTGGGAGAACCAACTGCCTTTGTGGAGCTTTGAGCAGCATCAATATGATTTGAAGGTGCAATCCCTTGGGATGGAGGAGCTAGTTGCAAACTAAAACCATGCGATGTAGAAAATTGATTCTGACTAGGTGCAGCAGGTCCGGCGACAGGAATATCAGACACCCTATTATAATCAATAGTACTGGGATGGGATGCAGTGGTTTGCTCCTTAGATTGATCGACCTTATGAAGAAGCTCAAGCATGTTTTGCCTGCAACAAGGCATCGATATCACAAAAATGAATGAAAACCAAGAGTAGCTATAGCACAAATTATCAGACAGTTGACTTCAAAAAAAGACCAAACATTCTTACAATCAAATATAGCCACAATGAGATAACGAGAATAAACCATAGGTAGTTTCCTTCAGTAATTTTATAGCTCAGAAGAAAGAGCACAATCAATGAATTCCATGCATGAGATTGACAAATTGATATTAAAAAAAAAAAAAAGAATCTCTATGACAAACACCAACACTTCCTTTAACTGCACCTGACACCAAAAGATTCAGGCTAAAGCTTACTATTAGAAACATAAGAATATGATTACACCTCTCATGCCAGCAAGCAGTAAGGCAATTAAGTGAATTGAACCAAAAGCATTCATAAAGCAGTAAGGCAAACTAAGAGCTTTCTTTAACACCCAGGGAAAAAAATGATGCCATCAAACTGCTCAAGTAGACAAGCTCATTATTATGAGCATGGACACTCCCCAAAGAAAATCACATTTCCTGTTTCTGAGACCTGAAGGCTCAGAAGTGACAGAATATTTTCATTTACAATGATAGGTCACAAAATGAAATAACTGTACTAAAGCTATTCAAGTTCTTCAAATGAACCCAATTGACTTTCATATCCTCTTGCAATAATTTAAGAAAAACCAAAACAATTTATTATTACTAAAATAATTTATCAATTGCCTTTGTTTTGCATTTTCACTTTTTCTACATTTCCATTTCTTGCAACCCATTGCCTTGTTGCACAACTCAAAAGAACATAGGAAAATAATACCAGAAGTGAAATCATTGGTACACTTCACATTAATTAAGACCATTCAACTGTACCCAGTATCCAAGGTCATGAGACCCCCTTTATCAAGATAAAATGGATGAAATGATAAACAGGAAGTTCCAAAGAGACAGAGTAAATACCTTGGTGACATATGTTGGTTTGGAGAAAAAGTTTCACCGGGTCTGACAATGGGAGTGGACGTACTAGGTAAGTAGCCAGGATGAACACCACCAGATGCGTTAACAGGTCCCCGAAAATTAGAAACCCTACCCTGCAGTAGAAGTAAATTAAGCATCCATGCTGACTTTTTTCATAATATATGCATGCATATGCTAATGGAAGTATGCACATGTACTGGCAAAGAGAAAAAAGGGGGGGAAAAAAAGGATGAGGGATAATTTCTGCCTAAAAGAAGGAAGTGCTAGCTGACCTTTTCCATTTCTGTGGTGTTGGTGCTCAGTTGACCAAGAAACCTTGGGTTTGCTTCTTGGCTTTTAATTCCGGACGAAAGATGCTGAGACAAAGGCTGTGAATGCAAAACTTGTTTTGCTGCATAAGAATCTGAATCCATATCCAAATCTCCCATGGGATGATACTGAAATTTTCGAGAAACCGATCCTTTTTTTCCACCCTGACCAGAAGACTTGTCATTAGCTCCAGGAAAACTACGTCGATCTGCAGCATCTGACCACATATTCTCTCTTGAACCACCAGCAGAAGCATTATGAGGAAAACTGCTGCGGTGGCTATCATTAGAACCATCCTGTCTATCGCCATTTTCTGTCTCATGCGTCTCAGCAGCTCCAACATCAGGATTATTATCCGAAGCCTCCAATACAGGAGGTCCCATATTCAAATTCTGCTGGTCCCTACCTGAACCATCAAATCCAGGTTTTCCAGAATATTTTACAGATTTCCACAAGTCAAGATGCTGGTTATTGGGGGGCTTTTGGCCAGATTCATGGTTTCCCTTCATATTGCTAAAACCAGGTGCAACAGTTTCATCTTTTGAACTGGCAAATGAACCCCCTATTGAAACATTGGAATTTGAGACAGGCTCATGTCTTGCAGCAGCACCACGAACTAACTCCCTAGACATCTGCATATTTCGATCTTTATCGAGCAAGTTATCTTGGTTAGCAGACACTAAACCTCCATTTTCTGGTACATATCCAACAAAATTCGACGGGCTTGGTCGATTGGTTTGCTGGGCGTTGTTGTTATGCAGAAATGCATTCTGCTGATGGCTCCAGAAGGCAGTATCTGTCCTTAAGCTATCTCTGGATAAAGTAGAATTTTCAACAACTCGTTTCTCTTCAACATAAGGCTTCTGCTGATTGCTATCTAACCACCTCCTTCCTTCCTGCGAAATCTGACTTTCTGTTTGTGAATATTCTCGTTTTTGTTTTGATAATGAAGGCTGTTGCCCAGAATTGTTCATATAATTAGTATTCGTTTTCGCATTATGCATGCTAGCGTCATTGCTGCTAATCTGGGAACCCAATGAGGCTCTCCCAGAACTGTCTACCAAACTAAGTTGTGATTTTTCATTACCATGAATAACTGAAGGATGCTGGTTGCCAGGCTGAGATTGGGAATTCTGAGAATCTAAACCACTCCACTCTTCTTGAATGCCAACATCAGTACTGGAGGTTTCTGCCACAGCAGACTGCATAAGAGCACTCCACGTCCCGCTTTGCATCGAGGGAAGACCATTGAGAAGATCTGTAGCATCTCCACTTCCTGACAATGATGGCCCACCAAATGCTTCCCAGATATTATCATCACTACCAAACAAAATTTTTTCTTCAGTAGGGTCTAAAGCAACAGATGACTGTGTAGAACCACCCTGTGGAGAAGCCTGGGTTACAGATTTTTCGGTTACGAATTCTGAGCCACCAGCAAAACCTTGCCCACCACCTTCTGATATTGGCACATTCCTCTGCTGCATCAGACTAAAGCCCCCCATATTAACAACATTCCCTATATGTTGATTAGAAACCTGCTCAAGGGAACTTTTCCCTTCAGATTTAGATCTTGATCCTACAGTTCCATCCTGCATACTCAATTGCCCTGCAACTGCACCATATTGATTCCCTGGAAAAGAATTGTTTGGACCTGGACCTGGACCCGGGCCCGGACTCTGACCCTGACCCTGACCCTGACCAGGTTTATCAATGTTGCTATGAGAGAATGCATTAGTATTGCGTGAACCAGGAACAGGAACCCCATACAGAGACTGCGAAGCTTGCTGAGGAATCAAACCCATGGAAAACATATGTTGTCCTTGCTCAGGAGTGACCATAAATCCATTAGAGTATCCTTGCACAGAAGAAGGCACCCCACGTTGCTGCCAATTAGCATTGGCAGCCATCATCTGAGATGACCACGGGTAATTAGATGAGTCGTGCATGGGATTGCCGTTAATAGTGGGTAAATGCTGTCCTGCTGATTGATTATGGAAGGAGGGCATGTGGCTTGTCGAACTTCTTTGCATTGCTTCTAATTGTTGAAACTGCTGCTGTCTCTGTAGTTCTTGCATTTGTTTCAGCATAATTTGCTGCTGAAACTGAGCATCATTACTTCCAGGCTGTTGTCGAGAAAAAGACTGCAGCATTCCTGGTTGCTGACCATTCATTTGCTGTTGGCCACCAAGAAATGTGAAATTCATTGGTGAATCTGAGCCTCCAAAGCTAGCTGAATTTGTTTGCTGCGAACCACTCCTCTGTTGTGACTCAACAAGAGACAAACCCCTTGATGTCATATTATGCCGGTCAGGTTCTGTATCCATTCCCAGAAAGTTTGCCTCATTTTGCCTAGTATGACCAACTTGAGATGCATGCATAAAACCATTCAGATTCAGCTGCTGAAGCTGTTGAGGACTTTTAGCAAAATCAGGTCTCAAGCCTGATCGTGTAAAGTTCAACCCTTGTGGACCCAGCAAGATCTGATTGCCTTGACCCCTTTCAATATCTACACAATATAAAAAAAAAAAAACAATTATTCATGAACACCTAAGGCAAGAGAAAATCAATGATAAATACCAGCCCATATCTCCGTTACCAGATTGTTGTGCATTGTAATTCTCAGAACCAGAATTCACAGGGCCACCAGTATGTCTCTCATTAGCACTCCAAATATTGTTATTATAAGCTGGCCAATTTCCTGCAACAAGTTGTGTGTGCCGTTGATCCTGTGACAAGTTACCTTGGTCAAAGAAATTATGGACCCTATCACCAACTTCGTTTCCAGGCATAGATTATTCCAACTGCAATTATTCAGAAGCTTACATGCATGTCAATATAGGAGCACCTGTTACAGATACAAATCCACTCACTTGTCAAATTTCAACATCAACGATAGATGGAAATTCAAAGTCAATTATAAACATAATCACATGTACACAACAGACAACTTTTTTGGTACGATTTCATATGGATCCAACACCCATATTATCAATAATTATTCAAATCTCGTTCTAGACCCATCAATAGATTATTTAAAAAAAAAAAAAAAAAAAAAAAAAAAAA
>PYUH01000078.1:2656083-2671752 GCA_016808085.1 Suaeda aralocaspica
AAAAATTTAAAAAAAAAAAAAAAAAAAAAAAAAAAAAGCAAAAACCAGAAGGAAATAATAACAGAAATCAACAGCCAAAACAGCAACTATTTTTTGCAAGCATGGAACAATTAATTCAGAATGCATACTGCTCAAGTAAATTTGTTATCCAGACAGATCTGAACAAGCATACATTCCAACTCTCTAGAAACATTACCCTCTCCCACAGATTCTTCATTCCAATTCATATTAAAAATAAATAAATAAATAAATTGCCTGTGGGTTATCCAATCGCCAGTCTCAAACCTAGATAAAGGAGAAGGCTGTGGTAGGCTAGTGACAACCAGCGTCAAACTTCGTCACATGTAATGACATGAACCAAAATGATGATGGAGGAATATTTATGTGGATGACCACATGGAATGATTAATTTTCTTTTATGTAGCCGATTCCAACTATAGGACAGCTTTGATTGATTGATTGATTGAATTCATAAAAAAACATAAGAAAGAAAACGATCAATTGTCAGCTTCCTTTGTCACAGTATTTACCTAATGAGATATAAATAGAAGTAAAATCTTTTTCTCTTATATCCTTGGAGTTGATCTCCATTCATCAGCAAATAGTAAGCAACTAGTAATTCTCTTAATTAAATTTTCTCATAGGATTTTCTCTACGAGGAGCCCAGTTAATACTGCAGATGTAAAGTAAAATATTTGGTACGAGGATATCAAACTATGTTCCTTTTCTTTGCACTATTTAATCACAGACTTTCCACAGAAAACAAACATAACAAAAGATAAACTGAACCACAACACCTGTGAATAACCAAGTACCAACTCTCAAGCACTGCATGTTTATAAAGGGCTCCTCAAAACTCATTTGCAAGATTATGAAGAGTTTATTAACAACAGCATTTAACTCAAACAGCTGATTAATGGATGGGTCATCCGAAACCTCCTAAACCTAAAAAGCTATAAACACCAGCAGGATGATGTCGATGAAACAAAAGTGTGTAAGCCTCTACTTTTTAAAGTTGGTGACACTTTATAATTCAATCTCTGGTGCTTACCATTCACAAGTATTTTCTTCAATTACTTAAATACTATTATGTATATTTTGTATTTGGAAAATAAACATTGGAAAAATATACCAAGATCCAACAAGAATGTTTTATAAAAATGGAGGTAGTATATGGATATACTGTAGCAACTGGCTAGCTTAAATTCTTGTCAAATTCTATTAGATAGAGATTTGTCCAGTTCATTTATATATATATGAAAAAAAAAGCCTGAATTACGCTTTGACGCCCTCCAAGAATACTAGGCTCTTGTTTTGGCCACCTCTAAAATGTTTTCCGGGTTCAACGCCTACTGGTGTAGAATGCCAGGTGTAGTGAGACAAAAAAAGCACCTTGGAGCATAAGCGAGAGGAGAAAGGGCACGACTTTTTGATAAAAGCCGCAACTCCTTTTATTTATATTTTACTGCTTTAAGAATAATTTCACTTAAAAAATTAAAAATTAAGCCTAATATATACAAATTTTAAGCGTAGAAAAAATTAGGACAAAACAGGGGTGAGAGTCATGTGACTAGCAATAGATTATAAGTGGTAGGTACCTTTCCAGCTTTCGCTAGTACAAACCGTTGGCCATCAAGGAAAAAAATGTAAGCAACTCAAACATTAAAAAGAATAAAAAAGGGAAAAAAAAAAAAAAAAGAGAGAGATTGTACAGGGCAAAAGCAGATCGAGAAATAGAGAAGAGAAACACAGACTGAGAAACAGAAACGAAGAATAGAGATCGATGAGAGAGAAGAAAAAGAAGATGAATGAAATTAGCAGAAAAGAGGAAAAGTAAAAAAACAATATTACCTTGAATATCCGACAATACTTGCCGACAGAGAATAGATTTTCTGGGCAAACTGTGGCAAAATCGAAGGCTTGAGAATTGAGTGAAATTGGAGATTCAATTATTTTTATTTATACTGTTTTACGGCTTCAAGTCTATTAGGGTCAAACTTTCTGTATCTTGTATTTAATAACACAAGTAACCATTTGAGTAGGCAACGTAAATCACGTCGGCACTATTATTAATTTAAAAAGGCATCTTAAAACCACAGAAGGGACAGCAGAAACGGCTCCAACGAAAAGGCGCCAAAGGCGCGACATCTCAAACTTGAGCAAAAGCTCAAAAGGCATGCGCATTTCAGATCTCACCAAGCCTCTTCAGTGTGATGCAATTTCCTGTCAGCTATGCTCATCTAGCGTCTCGGCACGCCCAGGGAGCGCCCTTTAAAACCAAGGCTCATACAGAAATCAATATTTTGAACATAAACACACAGGTTCTAAATCCAATTCATAGTTTCACGACATTTGGCTCATCCAAAAAAGTAAAACTGTTACAGTCCCTCAGACATCGATTCAATAGGCGTTCTATCTACTAAGACTTTTACTTCTAGATCCAAATGCAAACATGAAAGCAACAAAGACCATCCATGAAAACACTACCTACTCCATACAGCATCTACAGTTTAGAATAGCACTTAAAAAAGGATAAAAAATTTACCTTTTCAAATTTTGCTTTGCAAAAGTTACCATATTCAGTTTTTCACACATCCAGAAATAGCTAATCATACCCATATTCAATGAGCATAAATTTCTAAAAAAATCTTTTCTTACTTCCATTATAATACCAACATTACTATGCTTCATATTTAAGTAAACCATAGAAAAACAAGCATGGTTAAAAGATCAGAAAACCTGCTACTTTATTGAGTAACTAAAATATCTTCTTTTTAGCATGAAAGTACGCCCATAAAATAAATCGAATCTTTAACTCATCATACACTATATAGTTTAAGGTAGGAGAAGCATTGTACATCAAGAAGCTATCAAGTAGATTGTTGTTAATTTCCTCCCTCCATTTTCAAAAAATTGTGTACATTTAGAATCTTGGCAATATTCATGATAATTAGTATCTTCCAAGTTTGAACTATCAATTGTTCGTCTCAATTAGTAATTTAAGCAGAAAAAAAATATATATATGTACAACACAATTTTAGCTGTTATGGTATGAATTATGCAATGAAAAAGGTTCCAAAATGAGATTTTGAGAGCCATCAAAAATGAATGGAGTGTTTTACACTTTTATAATTACCATATATTTTAGTTCAAACACTGCTCCCTCCCCTTCCTCCAACGCACGCACCCAAATAAGTAAAATTGATAGACTAAAAGCCTATTGTCTCCATTGGAACTTTACAGCTCCAAATCCTCCAATCACTAAAAGCAAACAATTCTACATCTAGCTTTTTAGTAGAAAAATAATAAACAGGAACGAAAAAGACGATAAAGACGATGAAACTGTAAAAAGAAGCTATTAAAAAAGAGAGGGGAGGGTGCTAGCAAACAACAATTTGCAGTAGAGTTTAGTTACGATCTCTATAGCCTAGAGGTTTTCCACAATTCTAGCATCTTCATAGAAGTATAAAATTGGCTAACATGCCAAGTAAAACCAAGCAAATGATGAACTCTACATCATAATATAAATGTCAACCCTATCAATCTATATTGAACACTATATATTCTAGCATTTCGAGAGCAGCTACATTGACGCTTTGACAAACCCATAGATGATACTAATCCAAGGCACACAACTATCAATTAGTTGCCTTAAGGCATTCCGGATATTAAAGGATTTTAAAATCCAAAACAATTAAGCCTAAGATATTCTTTGTAAATATTATATAGTTACCAACAGCATTTGAAAAACGTTAAAACTCATGGTTTTCTTACCTAAAAGGCCTCAACTAAATTCACTTATTTAGCTATAACTTCCAACAACAACAAATACTTCCACTTTGTTTTTTATCTACAGGATTTCGACTCTGGAACTATTCACTCAATACACTTGGACAGTTCATAATGGTTCATAATGATATCCGCGGAAAAAAAAAAAAGAAAAAAGAAAGAAAAAGAAAAAGGAAAAAAAATCATGTATTATCTTAATTGATTCGTCCCAATCTGAGGTTTTTCAATATCTAAACCTATAAATGTACGACTAAAGATCTAGATGGCTAAAAATGTCTCATCAAGTGTCAAGAAAAAAAAGTTGCAGCAAAAATAAGGTAGAAGTTTAGAACCATTCTGAGCTCATAATCATCAAAAATAAGTAAACATTTCAACTTTGACCGTAAGGAATTTCGACTCAGATGTTAATTCATACATTACCATTTATATAAAACAGTCAGATATACTCCTTGGCATGACACTGAGTCTAATGCCAAACACAGCCCCAATCATTCAAAAAGGAAAGAAATTCAATCGACCACTTCTAGTTAATACTAGCTGAATGACCTAATTAGATATTAAGAGCATCGTACAATAAATATTAATCACGAGCACATTTACTGAAAGTAAAAGCCAATCTAGTTAATACTAGCCAATAAAAATCCGTTAAATCGTGCATCACCAACAAAATATACTAGAAAATGTAGCTACACAGAAAAACTTCCATTAAACTGAGATTATAAAGGGATTAAATGTGTCCAACTGCACTAGGAGTCGAGCTATAGTTCCAATAGCGAAAATGGCACATCATCTGCCCCAATTGGACTATGAGTGTACTAAACAGGCTGAACACAACCTTCGAGACGCTTAAACTATAACAAGAAAAGCTCAGCCTCAGTCCCAGCTCCTGAACTAAGGCTCTTTTGAGTATGAACAAAACCACCGCCTCGAAAGCTCCCGAAAGCTTCACCAACAACAGTAAATTACCAAATCCAAACACACACATTGCGACGAATCGCAATTATCCGAAAATTACCAAATATCTTACGCCCATTGAACATGCAGTAACCTTAACTAAAAACCCAATTACAAACCCAACATCGTACTTCACAATTCAACCAATCATTCAATCAAAACAGCGAATTTCAACTCACTCAAACCAAAAACCCTAATTTTTAGGGAATTTTTTTAATCAGCTAAATCGCCACCCCAAAAGGTCCGAAAACCCTAAAACTCGATTTTGACCAAATTATCCCCAAATTCTCCCCCAATCAACTGCCGAAATAAACCCTAAAACCCAAATAATCATCAAATCAACAACAATTAAAGGGATCAAAACAACAAAAACTAAAACTAAAAAAAAACGAAATTGAAATTAAAATTAAAAAAAAAAAGATCAACAATAATAATGTTCGAAAACATTGAAAAAAAGCAATAATTAGGTAAAAAGAACTAACCTTTAGAAAGGAAAAAGGGAGATCGAAGAAGAAGAGAGAGAATTACAGTGGAGAAGATGAGGGTGTGTTTTGCATTGCTGTACTGTTTTCTGCGCTTCAAAAACGAAAAACCAAAACCCAAATAAATTTTTTTTTTGTTTATTTATTTTTGATTTTTGATTTTATTTTATTGTTTTTTTATTTTTATTTTTTAGGTGTGTTTGATTATTTAATTAATTTAATTTAACTACTACTACACTTTTGTTGCCATTAAAAGGAAAAATAATGGAAGTAAAAATAGTAGAGTTTAGCAAATGTTGCCAAACTCAATGAAGTGTTCAATTTAAGTAAGGAAAAAAAAAAAAGAGCTTCAATTATTTGATTTTGTTTTGGGGTGGGTGGGTTCAAATCTATTTGGGTGATTGGATTTGGATCTAAATGTCTAAACTTCTTGTTAGCTTGAATAAATGGACTATCTGATTGTGTTATCTTCAGTAATTCTTTTAGTACAATTTTTTTCGATGTGTTTTTTTAAGGCGATTCTATATTTCAATATGATACAATTTTTTTAGGATGTGTTTCTTCCAAAGGTTTCAAAAGGTAGAATAATTGTTACTTCAACCAGTTTTTTTGACAAGGCTTGACAAGTTGACACAATATAACTTTTATTATATCTCAGCTTTCAACATGAAAATTTAACTACCCATGTTATAGGTTACGAATTACTTTGTGGCGAAACATTAAAGTGTCGTTAATGAAATGGTCTTATTTGCCAATTATCTGCTAGATTCTGGCTTTTGGCTTACTAGATTGGTTTAGCTGATTGTTTACAATGAACGGTAATTGTTGCTGGATTAAATTAAAACATGTTTGATAAATTGGTTGTGTTGGTGTTAAATGACCCTTTGGATCTTAGCTGTCTATTCTACTTTTGGCTTTCTAGGTGTTCGGGTTAAGATTTAGAAAGGGGTTAAAGATGGAGAAAAGGAGAGCTGGATAAGTGTTGTAGACTTCTAATCTTATAGGGAGAGTGATAGAAGATTGGGTTTAAAAAAATACAAGTTAGTGTGTATTTTAATTTGATTGCTACGGAGTATTTTTCTTTTAGCAAAGAAGATTAGTGTCAAATTTAAAGTTGTTGAAGTAGTAAAGTATTCATAAGTGTGTTTTTACTTTTTAATGAGTTGGAAACTTGGAGAAAACTTGAATTGGGTACCCAATACTGGAATCGGTGCTTGCTGCTTCTAGTTACTACTTCCAAACAATTAAATTATGGTTGAAATGACTCTAATTTCATCGATTTTGACCGAGAATCTAACCTTACTCACCTCTATTTCCTACCACCTTATCCAAGCATTGTGGATGTTTAGTTTATCCTCAAATGGCATTGAAATAACTAAGATATAGATTATGTCTTAATCATTTTGTTTGGACGGAAATCTCGACTGCTTTGAATGGCCAATTTGACTGTCTTTGTACACTTTTACATAAAACAAAACTCTATCATATATGGCATTGTAAGATTTGTCTCAATATATAGTTTTGAAAAAACAAAATCTTATCTCAAAACATATACACTCAACCAAATAATTTTATTGAATTTGATGGTAATGATTGAATTCAAAGTAAGAGAAAATTATTTCAAATAAACTAGCTTTCACCTCATGCAATGTCGTGGAACATTTGATCCAATGTACATCAAAGACTTTTACTCTTTTGGCACCTTCCTATGTTTTTTCAACCTCTACTAATTTAACTCTTTGTGAGACCCCATATAAGTAAGTAACGCATTGGGCATTACGTAAAAAATTTAGCCATAATTTTCCCAAACCAAAAGTCCCAGAAAATCGTGAATATATACACCTAACGGCTTTCGTCTCAGTATATTAGTCAACCCCTTCGTTTCCGGCTTTCAGAGGGCCATTTTGGGGCTTGTCTCTTTGTGCCCTATCTTTCAACCAAGTGTTTCAGGTAATATCAAGAGACCTCACGCTCGAGCTAACCTCTAAAAACTTGTTTGTATTATTTATAGAGGATTTTCGAATTAGGATCACATCGATCTTTTTTGTTGTTCTGGTCTCTTCCTATAAGCCTTTTTACACTTAATAACTATCCGTGAGGCCTTGTATGACTCGAGGGCATTATGCAAATTTTTCCTCCATTATATTTTAGAACTTTGAAATCCCCGAAAAAGAAGAATATATATTAGCCTTCATTTCGGCTCTTAATGCCATTTTGAGTTTTTGAGGCCCGTTTGTTTTTTCGCCTTATCTTTTTTCAAGATACTTTGGGTAACATTGGGAGGCCTTATGCTCCAATTAACTTTCCTTAAACTTATCTTGTTCCATTATAGAGAATTTTTGAACTAGGGTCACACCGGCCTTTTTTGCTCTTTTGGTACCTATCTATGACGTGTTCAATATTTACTAAATATTTATGAAGCCACGCTAGAGAAATAGTAATCAAATAATAAAGCTATTTATAAGTAGCGCAAAATATTGCGTTTTGATCCGGGTAGCCAATGAGCTATGTACACGGTACACTAGTAGTAGGGTGTAGTGTGTACCAAATTGTCGATCTATGAAGCATGAAAATTTCTAGAACCTAGAATTTCGATGTTTAGGAAACTCTTTAGAAACTTTTATGAAACTTAATATAAAAATCGGAAAACATTTTTGACTCATAGGAGGAAATTTTATGTGATGTTAAATGAAGCATTTTGCAAACTTTGTGAGTTTGTGACTTAACTGCATGAGTTTTTCCTAATGTCCTTGAGTTGACTACCTGATTTATCTCACATGACACAACTCACGGTCCTCCCTCTCTGGACAAAGTTCAAAAAATGGCAATACATTTTTTTCACTCTATTTTTATTCGTCTTATGACCTTTCGAACCCCGAAAGCTGCTCTAGGGCCCTCTTTTGACCATTGTGGCACATTATAAATTTTTTTTATAAATTTTCCTGAGACCCCACTCCCAAAAAATGTAAATTATAACCTTCGTTTTGGCTTCTGAAGGTTATCCCGAGCTATGTCCTGTTTTTAACCTACTTGTTTTTTACCAAGTATAGTAGGTAACACTATAACGTCTCATACTTGATTTCAGCCTAAAAAACTGTTATCTTCCCTATTTAGATAAATTCCGAAGTAAGAATACAAACACATAAATAATGCAAAAATCTCATTTAACATGTTGAAATGTCAATTCGTAACCCACAAACACTTTTAACATATACATTGTTTTCGCGGACAACTATTTTTTGTCGAGAATCTAATGCCTCTCTTTTTTAAGGCTTTTTCGATTCTTAGATTCTTGTTCATAAACACAATTTGTGTTAGTCAATTTCTCTATTCTCAATACTAAAACCAATGCAAGTGGCGATAAATATATTGTTAAAATGTAGTTAATGCTTTATTCAAGATTTATTTTCTTGTTTGTAATACGAAGTACGGAATAGTTAGCTTATAAAATTATATGTTTACGTGTAGGATATTTTTACTTTTCTTTACATTGTTTTAAAATGATAGAGTTTCATATACACCTAAAGTACACTAACAATATAACGGGTTTAAAGTTACACACCTTTTTTGCATTCTAGTTAATATAAAATCAATATAAGTTATACTTTATCGAGTTTGAGTTACACATTTTTTAGTTTCAATTACCTTGATACTAACTCAAGTTACCATGCACTTACTTACTTTTCAATGCTAAAACTTCAATTTTAATAAATAAATATACCTTATCAATCAATCATCAATCAATATCTATACTAAAACTGAGTCTCTAAATCCAATACTCAACACATGACACGCTCCCATTGATTTTTTCCCCGCTCTTTTGCCCACCCATATATACCAACATATTAATGTATATATATGCCAACAAATTTATTATAATTGAAGTTTTGGCATGATATTCTAACAATTTAAAAAGTTAGGAACTCCAATTGATTATGAAAAATTTGATAAAATATATCTATACTAAAACTGAGTCTCTAAATCTAATACTCAACACATGTCACGCTCCCATTGATTTTTTCCCCGCTCTTTTGCCCACCCATATATACCAACATATTAATATATATATATATGCCAACAAATTTACTATAATTGAAGATTTGGTAGGATATTCTAACACTTTAAAAAGTTAGCAACTCCAATTGATTATAAAAAATTTGATAAAATACTCAAAATTTGTCTATACTCTTATCAAATAATTGAGAAAAAATTATCAAAATATCATAAAAAATGTACTTGCAAAATATATCGTTAGAGTTTTTTACTTTAAATTTGTATAAAAGTGTATATTCTCTTACTAATATACTCAATTTCCTTCGTTATAATGTACTCTGTAGTACTCTAAAATATATCACATCATTAAAAAAAATTGAAACTCCATCCATTTTTATAGAGACTAGGAGATAGATATTGTAGTATTTATTAGTACAATTCATTACATCCATTTTACATACATTGGTATATTGCAATGATTGAAAATTTCTTATTAGTAAGCCTCACGAGTATCTGTTTGATTCAAGGATAATTTTTGATTAATTTTTTGTCTGTTTGTTTTGATATTCAAGGTTGTAAGTTTGTAACTAATACTCCGTATTTTTTGTAAACCCATAATCTTAACTATATTACCTATTATAGCCACATGCCAAAACTTTATCAAAGTCATAAAATGAAAAATAAATTATGAAAACCTATTATATCAGAAGTCCTTGTCCTTGACCTAGAACAAAAAGCGTTTTTCCAATTCTCGATCACACTAAAATCAAATCCAAATGGCCGCTAATGAAACCACAGTAGAGGAACAATATCAAATCAACCTAACTAACAAGAAGGCAAAGCGCAAAATAACGAGTTATATTTTTGGAGAGCCACAAGATGACATCATGGTGGACACTGAGCGAAATGAATCAAACCAAGCGCAACTTGTGTAACCACCGCCATCGATTGCACGCAACGCTGCCGCAATTTCGTTCAAGGATATGGTCCATGGTTTTAAGGAATTGCCTAGCACAAAGAACAACTTTCTATTGGGAGATGATGATGATATCTCAGATGATGATATGGCACCGGAGGAAGTCCTAAATGACGAATTATGCCCAGAAATCTTACTGTCTAAAGAGGAGAAGAAAAGAATGAGGGCACCTTGGAAATATTCTCTTATACTGAAAATATATGATGGCAAGATTGGATATATGATGCTAATGAGAAGGCTAAGACGTAAGTGGCAACTGAAAGGCGACATTACCCTCACTGACATAGGATGCTCATTTTATATTTTTATGTTGCAAGATTTACGAGTGTGGATGATTACAACTATGTGCTAATGAACGGTCCGTGGATGATTGATGACAACTATCTTACTATTCGTAAATGGATTCCCAATTTTGTTCCAGAGGAAGCCCCAATACGCTTCCTCACCGTCTGGGTGCGTATCCCAAACTTAGTTGTAGAGTACTTTGATACTGAATTCCTAACGAAAATTGGGGCCAAGAGAGGGAATGTATTGCGAGTAGACCAAACTACAGCCAATGCTGCGAGAGGACAATTCACGAGACTAAGTGTAGAAATCGATTTAACGAAGCCTCTTCTATTTAAGTTATGGCTCAAGGGAAGGATATGGAGAATTCAGTATGAAGGTCTTCGTATGATTTGGTATCAATGTGGGCGCACGGGCCACAAGGAACAAGAGTGCCATAAGCATCATGAGCAGGAAATGGCAAAGGCCGCTCCGCAAGCTGACATGGAGATAACAGAACAAAAACTACCCCAGCAGCCTGTCACGGAGGCCTATGGTAGTTGGATGGTGGTCCAGAAGCCGAGTAAGAAACGTCCGCCAAAACATAATCAGAAGGAACAGGGGGCGGGAAAAGTTAGTTTGAATTCGAAAGCAAATTTTATCTTTGGAGCTAAAAGAGATGCGATAATTAAGGAAACTGACAAACAAGGATCACGATTCAATTTGTTAGGGAATATTGAAGATCAAGGAGAAGATAATATTCCAGTTCTAAAAGATTTGGCTCAAATACAAAATATTGAATCACAGGATAATCAGGAGGAAACGAATACGGCTATGGGAGAATGGGATACAGTAAATCTAGGCGATATCTCGCAAGATCACGCAAATAAAATGCACATACCCAACCTTTTGGGACAGGGGATTGAGGGCACAAGCAAAATATGGAAACCAAAGGCCAAACACAATCAGCAAAAGGTCCTAAAGGAGATTAATCAGCAGAAAATCCTCACTACTAAGGCAACTCCCATCTTGGGGACGGATGAGACAACTATGCTAGGAAAAGAAAACATTGCGCACAATCTAACGAAAACCTTTAATCAAAAGGAAGCCATAGTTGACATTGCCACACCACGCCACAATTATTCAAGCACTGAGGTATTGCCACGAGCCGAGATAAGTCATGTATCCCCAACAATTTGCACCAGTGCAACTCCACATACCCCCGGAGAAGATTCTGTGTGCAGGGAGCCACATGGACCATCCATTCATGTACACAACCGACCCCCTGACGAACATATTGGAGGTCGGATGCAAACATGGTTCGAACCAACGCCGGAGCTGCCGGAGTTTGTGGTAAGTCTAATGATTCCTAATGAGGTTTCTCGCCTGTTGCAAATAATACAGGAAGCCTTTATGACCTATACTAATTATAGAAGTAATCATATGGACGATTTTCGATCGCATGTAAACATTAATCTACCGCCAATCACATTTATGATTTGGAATGTGCAAGGGGCGGGGGGAAGAGAGTTCTTGGCAGTACTTAGAGAGCTGGTGAGGTCTCATAATCCAAACGTTTTAGGATTGGTAGAGACTCGTATGGGAGGAGAAAGAGCTGACTATATCGCGTCCGCTCTGGGACTTAATGGCCATGTAAGAGTGGATGTAGAAGGTTTTAGTGGAGGGATATGGTTATATTGGAAAACTGAATCAGTGACAGTGAACGTTATGCAACAACATCACCAACACGTAACAGTGGAAATCATTAGGACAGGTGAGGTCCCATGGTACTTTACGGTTATCTACGCAAGCCCAAACCCAATAAAACGGCGTGACTTGTGGGAATCCTTGAGAAATTTTGGAGCATCAAATAATAAACCTTGGTTGTTAGCGGGAGAGTTCAATGATACCCGCTACGATTGGGAACGAAATGGGTGCTGTGCCGAAACTAGTCTGAGAACACGTGTATTTAATCAATGGGTGAATGATATGGAGCTTCTAGAGGTGGAATTTGCGGGGGCGTCGCACACGTGGGCTAGAGGGAACTCAGAGCACATACGTAGGAGTGCTCGGTTGGATAGAGCCCTTTGTAACACGGAGTGGGAACTTCGGTTTGAGAAGGTTGTAGTTAAGCACTTGCCAGCTGTTCAGTCGGACCATTGTCCGTTGATCATCTCCCCCAATGGTTTCGCTCCCCTCCACGCAATCAATAAACCTTTCAGGTTCCAAGCTGCATGGTTGACACATGAGCAGTTTACAGAGTTTGTGAAAGACAACTGGAGAAAGGAGGAATCAACAATCCAATGTTGCGTGAGTTAGCTGGTAAGTTAATGGAGTGGAATAAAACTGTGTTTCATAACATTTTCAGAAGGAAAAGGTGCTTGTTGGCTAGGATTGCTGGCATCCAAAAATCGTTATCCATGGGAAACAAAAGAGGATTAATTAAATTAGAAGCTAGGTTGAGAAGAGAATTAGATGACACTCTGGAGCAAGAGGAACTGTTGAGGTATCAAAAGGCTTGGGTAGTCTGGATAAAAGATGGGGATCGTAATACTACCTTCTTCCATTTCACAACAATTTTTAAAAGGTGGAGAAACAAAATTAAAGCAATAAGAAGTGAAACTTGTGAGTGGATCCATGACAAACTGGCAGTGCAGCATGAAGTAGTTAGATACTTTAACAGGTTGTTTAGCGATGATGAAAGTGCTCATCAACATGACCTTCCGATGGACATATTCCCTGAATTCCCAAACTCAGAATGGGCAATCCTCACCAGACCTTATACAAGAAGTGACATTGAGTATGTAGTGAAGCATATGGGCTCTTTGAAGGCCCCGGGACCTGATGGATTTCAAGCTCTTTTCTTCCAAAAACAATGGGAACTAGTTGGTGAAAAGGTTTGTAACACGGTCTTGGCAGTCTTAGAAGGGAAAGGAATACCGGAAGCTCTTAATAATACCTTTATCTGCTTAATCCCAAAGATTGATCATCCAGAAATGCCCAGTCAATTTCGACCAATAAGCCTTTGTAATGTAATTTATAAAATCATTACAAAAGCAATAGTTAATATAAAATCATTACAAAAGCAATAGTTAATAGAATTAAACCTTTTTTGCCACGTTTGATATCGCAGTCCCAAACCAGTTTTGTGCAGGGGAGACAGACCACCAATAACATTGTGATTGTACAAGAGGTGTTGCATTCTATGCGAAGCAAACAAGGGAAGAAGGGGTTCATGGCTATCAAGATAGACTTTGAGAAAGCATATGATAGATTGAGATGGACCTTCATTAGGGAGACTTTGAGAGAGATAAATTTGCCTACGCTTATGGTTGAAGTGATCATGGAATGTGTAACTACTTCGAGATTTCAGGTTGAATGGTGAGACCACCGAAACTTTCCGCCCATCACAAGGTATTAGGCAAGGGGACCCCTTGTCCCCTTAGTTGTTTGTTATGTGCATGGAGAGGCTAAACCAAGTGATAGAAGAGGCGGTAATGACAGGTTCATGGAAGCCGATTGTCACCAGTCGAAACGGGCCGCAACTTACAAATCTGTTCTTTGCGGATGATATAATCCTATTTGCAGAAGCATCTATTCAGCAAGTCGAGGTCATAATGAGTTGTCTTTCGCGTTTTTGTAAGGCTTCGGGTCAGAAAGTGAGCTTTAACAAGTCATGTGTTTACTTCTCTCCCAATATGGAACAATGTGAAAAAGAGTTAGTTAGCCAAACACTTGGGATGGGATTTACTGAAGATTTTGGCATGTACTTGGGTATGCTGACTTTAACGAGTAGAGTAACAAAACAGACTTTCAGTTATTTGTGTGAGAAGATTGATCGACGCTTAGCGGGGTGGAAGACTAAATACTTGTCCATGGCTGGGAGTGTAACCTTAGCAAAGTCCACAATTTCGGCAATTGCTCAGTATTCCATGCAGACCTCGAAGCTTCCACGCACTATATGCGACGCAATTGATAGTAAGACTCGTTAATTTGTTTGGGGAGGTAATGACGAACAGAAAAAGGTGCACTTACTCTCATGGGAAGTGCTTCAACAACCAAGAGAGAAAGGGGGACTTGGAATTCGAGGTGCAAGGCAAGCAAATGCAGCCTTCCTCACGAAATTAGGATGGCGTGTGCTTACGGAACCAACAGCATTATGGTCGAGAGTTTTACGTGCAAAATACTGCCATGGACGATGTGACGTGGACATGTTTCAACCAAAGACAAATATGTCAAATGTTTGGAGGGGAATAGTGGAAAACGCCCAGACCATTAATGCAGGGGCAAAGGTGGCGATTGGAAATTGGGCTACCACTCTCTTATGGGACCACCAGTGGGTGACAGAAAAACCGTTTAGGGAGCACGTGGTGGGGCAAATTCCAGCAGCAATTGAGGGTGCTACGGTGGGGGAGATGTGGGATGAAGTACTCGGGTGGAAGTGGGATGAGTTCGCTAAATTATTGCCTCATGATATACTCAAGGAGATAGAGTCTCATCGCATAATGGAGGATCCAAATATTGGGGACCTACTATTTTGGAAGAATGGCACCAAAGCGAAATTCTCTATAAAGGCAGCCTTACGAATTATTAGAAGTGAAATAGAAGAAGACAGTAACACTAAATGGGAAGTTATATGGCGCTTGAAAGTGCAGCAACGTATAAAGTTCTTCTTATGGCTAGCTCTGCATAATAGGCTACTATGCAATGCAAATAGAATGAGGCGAGGACTAGGGAATAACCTTATGTGTAGTGAATGTGCGAATGTGGAAGAAACAGAGCTGCATATTTTGAGGGACTGCAAAATAGCGAAAAGGATCTGGCTACGAGTTGGAGGAACAGTTCATACAACTAGTTTCTTTACGGATGGTTTGGAACAATGGTTAATAAGGAATATCAAGGCAGAAGGGGTGGCGTATCCGGAAACGTGGGGTACTTATTTTGGGGTCACTTGTTGGTGGTTATGGAGGTGGCGTAATGGCAGAGTCTTGGGTAACCAAGAAAGTATGCCATATGATCCATGCTCCTTTTTACAACAGCAATTCAACGAGACATGGAGGGCCTTGCACTCCAGCTGGACAGAAATAAGTCCTCCAAAAATGGCACTCCATGAGTTGGTAGTTCAATGGCAGGCACCACTAACTGGTTGGGTGGCCTTGAACACGGATGGGGCAGCAAAAGGCACTCCTGGACTTGCAGGGGGGGGGGGGG
>PYUH01000078.1:2674011-2723476 GCA_016808085.1 Suaeda aralocaspica
GGGGGGGGGGGGGGGGGGGGGGGGGGAGGTATCCTACGTGACAACCGGGGTTATTGCTTGAAAGGTTTTTACGAGCATTATGGCAGGTGTACAGCCTTTAAGGCTGAGATGAAGGCAGTTTCTAGAGGTATTCAAATGGCAAAGACGTTAGGGGTGACCAAGTTGCTTATTTCTAGAGGAAAGCAATGCGGGTGAATGCATACATCTCATTAATTTATGTAAGAGGATGATCAAGGAGAGTAGCTGGGAGGTAAGAATTCGTCATTATTATCGTGAAGAAAATCGGGTTGCTGATTGGCTGGCCAACCAAGGTGTGCTGATGGATGGTGGTTGTACCACCTTCACTAAGCCCCCTCCCCTTCTTTGTAGTCTGTTAATGGATGACATTATAGGTGTGGCTTGGCCACGGCTGGTAGGGGTCTAGTTTCCTTTATTTCTGTTTTGAGGTTACTCCTCCCTTTAGCACCAAAAAAAAAATGTATAGGTAAATGTAGTTCTAACTTTAATTACTTAAATATAAACTATATAGTATATTTTACTCGGTGCAAGCTAAAATATTAAATTGTGAATAATTTAAATAAAAAATATATATATATATAATTACATAAAGTATTACAATTAATTACAAGTACATGGGGCGAGGCAGGGGGAGGATAGGGATATTGCAGGTCTCCTATTTCACGTGCCGCATTGTCATCTCTACACTTAACCCTATAACCATGGGCGAAAAGTGTCTTATAGAAAAAAAATTATGTAAGTTTCAAAATCTCATATATATATATATATAGATTGTCATCATTAACCAAAATCATTTGTCACTCACTAGAACATATGTTGTAAATATTGACACTGAAAATTGATTGTATGTATTTAAGATTGTAACAAAACAGTAATGTTTATGTAAGAAATTCAAAGCATCTAATAAATATCACTAAATTAATTTTATTTTTACATTTTATGCATAATTAATAAGAAGATTTCAAATCAGTGCATCGCACAGGTCTTGTGCTATTATGCCATATATAAAAGTTATGTGTTCATGATCTTCAATTAAATTTCAATGATCTTAAAGTTACAAAAAAAAATTAATTCTAGTTACTAAAGCAGGTTTAAGTTGATTGTTGTACAATAATTTCATCATGCACTGGTGTATGCAATATTCATTCTATTGAAATTATTAATTATTCTGTATGGTTCTCTGTTTCCTTGTTTTTGGAAATTCTCATTTCCTCAATTTGAAACGTTTCCGTTTCAGAAAATCTTTTATTGAATAAATTAATTTCAGATAAGTTTATCAATAAGTACCAATAAGTTCAGATAAATATTACTTCGTAATAAGGATCAATGAGTTAAGATAAGTTCAATTAAGGAAAAATAAGTTGAAGAGAACACACCTTAAGTATCAATAAGCTCAAATAAGTAATAAAAAAATACTAATATCGATAAGTACCAATAAAAGCCATGTTCTCTTCGACTTATTTTTGTTTATCTGAACTTATTTTTGCTGAACAGAACTTTTTTTTGCTGAACTAAACTTATTTTTACTTAACTAAATTTTTTTCTGCTGAACTGAACTTAATTTTATAGAAATAAGTAAAAATAAGAGGAGGAGAACAAGACTTGAGTAACAATAAGTTAAGGTAAGTTCTTATAAGTATCAATAAATTCAGATAAGTTCACATTAATTAAGATAAGTAAAAATAAGTTGAAGAGATCAGTCGTCATATGTCTTTTGATCGATTACCGATTGGCGATTACCGATTAGTGGTTTAGTTGAGCCTTTTAGGGCCTGTTTACTTCAGCTGAAAACATCTAAACTAAACTGATTGGAGCTGAACTAAAAGTTTTTTTATCAAGGATTAATGAGTAGCAAAATAAGAGAAGAGCTGAATTGAATGGAGCTGAGCTGAGCTGAATTGAATGGGGCTGAGCTGAACTGAACTGAATTGATTTTAAGCTAAAGTGAACAGACCCTTAATGTAAGAGTGAGAACAGTCAAGCTAGCAAAGGGCAATGTTAGAAGATCACATTAAAACTAAGGCTGCACCTAGTAAAATTCCGGGTTAAAATAACAAATCCCTGGAATCAAATCAAATCATTCATCAAAATATCACACCTCAAATCAACGAACAACTATAGA
Organism: Suaeda aralocaspica; assembly: GCA_016808085.1. Lineage (NCBI taxonomy): Eukaryota > Viridiplantae > Streptophyta > Magnoliopsida > Caryophyllales > Amaranthaceae > Suaeda > Suaeda aralocaspica. Next base: position 2,676,152 of record PYUH01000078.1, read on the forward strand.
AACCCCCGTAAAAAAATCAAGAACAAGGTATAGTTTATTGTAGGAATTTCGACTATCGAAATTCTCTGCAAAATTAAATTTCAATTTACATAAAAAAAAAAAAAATGAAAGATGAAGGAGAAAAACGGCAACAAATGATGGAAAATCTGTTCGGAGTAAATTCCGAAGATGAAGAAGAAGAAGAAGTTGATTCTGAGCATGAATCTAATCAGCATCGCCCTAATTATCTTTCCGTATGATTTTTTTTTTTAATTTTTAATTTTTAGGGCAAAAATTTAATTTTGAATTTTTTATTTTTTGAATTTTTATAATTAAAGTAATGAGTTTTTTTTTTTTTTTTTTAATTTGTATGTGTTTTTGTTTTTGTTGTTGATGTTGTTTATGTGATTTTAGTGATTGTTTTGGGGGTTTTAGGGTTTGATTGAGTGTAGTTTTTGAGATTGAATTAGAGTTTGTTTGATTGAGTTGAAATTGTGTGAATTAGGGTAAAAAATTGCATAGGATAAAGTTTAAATTTAATTGGAAGTTCCTTGAATTTGCGCGAACCGTGGGTGGAATTATTGAGCTGAAATTGTGTGAATTAGGGAAATAATTAGGGGGAAAATTGCATAGGATGATTTGAATTGAAGTGGAATTTCATTGAATTTAAGTGAACAGTGTGTGGAATTATTGAGCTGAAATTGTGTGAAGTAGGGAAATAATTGGGAGAATATTACACATGATGATTTATATTTAAGTGGAAGTTCATTTGGGTGGAAGAATAGACGAAACGGATGATCATGAGGATTGCAATTGGAGTTTTCATTGTTGCAATTAACTCTTTGAGCTTTCTTTGGAAATCCGTTTCGGTTATTGGATTTTTTGAACCTTATACTATGATAATCAGTAAGTCTGATCCATGGGGTTTTTGTGCATTACTTTGTGAAAGGACGAATCAAAGTAGGAAGAGGGAGTTAGCTTGCACGAATCCTATTTGCTAATCAATTTTTGGAAAACGAAATATACCTGACCCTGGCCATCGGTTGGTAGAGATACCGTCTCTACTACAATTTTATGTCAAGCAGAAATTTCTACTCGTACATGATATGCGTGTTATCCATGCGTCTGGCAACTACTAGTAGCATATGCCCTTTCTATATTAATAACAATCAAAACATCTAATGAGTAGTGCTTTCCTATTTATGCTGTGTAGTTGGACATCAAATTAGGAACGAGATGTGGCTTATATGTCGATTGGTAGAAAATTAGGAAAGAGAAATGAGTTTTCCACTTGTTTCAATCACTCCTTTGACATTGATTTTGGTTTTGTGTGATAATTTGTGTTAACGGAACATGTTGTCTTGGTGTGGGTCAGGATGAAAATGATGGAGTTGCTGAACAAGAGGTTGAAGCTGAAGCTTATGCAGAGGGGCAAGGTGAGGCAGAAGGTGAGAGTGAAGGTGACTATCGTGAGGAAGAACCAGAAGTTGGAGAAAGTGAAGGTGAAAGGGAACAAAGTTCTCAAGAAGTAGAAGTAGGTGAGCAGCTTGAAGAAAGTGAGGCAAGAGAAACAGACAGCGACGATAAAGAAGATTATGCTCAAAAAGTGGTGACTAGTAGAAGAAGGGATGTGGTCGACAGTGGATCAGAAAGGTCTGAAGAACAAGAACCTCACTATTTTGATCCCGAAGATGAAGAAGTTGGTCAAACTAGAAGCCTCGGGTAAATAGATGCCTTATTATTATCAAAACTTTTTTGGTCAGTTTACGTTGTTTTCTATTGTATACATGCTCTTTGAGTTGTTGTTTCTGCTGAAAAATCTGTGTATGAATTATGAAACCTCTTTGCTGTGTCATACAATTCTTATTTGGTTCCAACCTATTTCTAGCTGCCCTCTTGAATAGTTACTGTGTTTCCTTGATAAGGAGCTTATTCTAGCGTCAAAACCTTGGGCACTGGGAGTTGATTTCTTAACATCTCTGTTATTAGGTCTAAGAATGGTGGAACAAGAGATAGTCTTGATAAAGTCAGAGCAGGCCATGGGATACTATTTTAGGGGTTAATGAATAGTGTACCCTGGGGTGAAGGAAGTGATGCTCAGGCAAGAATCTTGAGAATCAGTTTATAGACTTGCTCAATGAAAGTGTGTCTTGCCTTTAAGATTCATGTGCCTTTGCTTTGCATCTGACTAGTGAGTAGTGACCATTTGCACCCCGGTGTGCTTCTTACCTACAAGATTTTTGTCTAGGAAATTTCGTGTGATGTTATTTCCCATATTCACTTGTTGCTTCAACACTTTGCGATAGTGAATGAACCTTTGAAGATCTAAAGTTTTGGGTCATTCAGTCTGTGTTTGTTAGGTTAAAACAATTTACTATCCAAAGCACTAATCATATCTAGTTATGAAGTAATAACAGTTAGTTATCAAAGTATACTTTAGTGACACCTAGGTTGTTTTAATTTTTGACACCAACTTATAACACCAGTTGAAATAACACCAATTTGTTCAAAGAGAACAAAACTAAGATAAATGGCATCGGTGTGTGATTTTTTTATTTTTTTTGTTAACATCGGTGTGTGATTTGGCAACCTGAAAATAACATTTAAAAAAATAATTATAAGCAATTTGAATGAATAAAAAACTGAGAATATTTTAATTGAAATCATGTAAAACAACCAATTCAAAGTTAAACATATTATAATTCTCCATTAATTAAGATTATTTTTATAATCTTTTTATTTTTTTATTTTATTATTATTGTTATCTTAATCTCATTAGTCAGTTTCTTAGTATTCAAATTTCTTGAAGTGATTTATGTCTTTCTTTTAAATTTTGGTGTTCTTAATGAGTATTACAAGTTGATGTCAATAATTGTGAATCACCCAAAAGTTGGTGTCCTTGAGTGTAATCTCCCCTTTATCATTTTTACTGATATCTAATTTTTTCAACAGGGGCTCTCCTGAAGAGGATAGAGATCCCACCCATGTAGTTCAATCAACTGCTGAGATTCGTGATGTTTTTGGAGATTCTGATGAAGAAGAGCCAGCAGAGTACGGTGTTCAGCATGATTTGGAGCAAGTAAGATTTCAGTTGTATTTTGTTACCTGTATCGTTTAATTTCATTTGCAGTTGCTGCGTTATAGTGCATACAGTTGATTGTGTGTAGAGGTGACACAATCTTTCTTGAATTACTAGAGATCTCCTGTTGAAGAAGAAGACAGCTATGAAAAAAATCTGATGCCAGAAGATTTAGTTCGTGAGGAAGATGCTCAATATGGATCAGAAGAGGAAATTGAGGCTAAACTTAAGGAGAAACCTGTTGGTCCCCCAATGGAGTTAGAATTACCTTTGCGTCCACCTCCTGCACACCCTGAGAAGGTATAGTCTAGTTGATTTTCTTCAAGTTGGTGTGTTATGGTAATGATCTCTTGTATTGGTCGATAAGGTTTTGTTATCTTGATTTTTTTTTAATGCTGTTCTTGTTTTGCTATCCATGGTTGTAGCAAACAATTGAGTATGCTTTGAACTTTTTCTATAAGTATCTTTTTGCTATATCCTTAACTATTGCGTTAAGACGAATTGAATTTTTGTTAGTCATGCTTGGTGCCTGATGCGCAGTAGTTTGGATTCTTTGCAGATGAACATGATCAGAGTTTCAAATATCATGGGCATAGATCCAAAACCATTCGATCCCAAGACCTATGAAGAAGAGGATGAAGTTGTAACTGATGAGTCTGGCACAAAAAAGCGAATTCGTTTGGAGAACAATATTGTACGCTGGAGAACTGTGAAAAAGGCTGATGGAACAATAGCTGTAAGTGACACTTCTTTCATCTACACATTATACCACTGGATCACATTCATTTCCTACTTTACTGTGTGACATTATCTGTCTTATAACTCTTATTTACTTTTACGGGACTTCCACCTACAGCCAATTATCTTTCCCTTTTGATTGTGAACTGAGTACAGCTTTTGGAACTTCTGGTGCCTTTTAATTGTCAATAGGACAGCCTTAAGCCCCATAGAGTTCAAGATCACAGACATACAAATAGAAACTTTACAAGACCTTTTTTCCAATCCACCATTGACACTTATGTGTTACTGAAAGCTGATCAGTTGTCCAATATTGGCAATTATGGTTCGTTTCTCCTAGTTGAACTCCTCTGATGATACAATATTTTCAATCAATCAATCAATCAATCAATCAATCAATCAGAGCCTTCATCCCAAAATTGGGGTCGGCTACATGAACCAAAAGTAATCATTCCATGTGGTCATCCACATAAATTTTCCTCCTCCATCCCCTGCGATCGAGAACCTCATTCTCTTGTAAATCTAAAAGCTTCGTATCCTTTCTAACCCCTTCCCATCATTCTCTTGACGATGCAATGTTTTGTTTTTACATATTTACTTGTATCAGCAATTTATCTTTTAATCTCTTCAATTGTCTATTTATATGAAGATTAAAAATAGATTGATAATTTATTTGCTTTAAATGCATCTGTGATACTATTTCCTCAATCTATCACTGCATTGCTAGTCATTTTTACAGAATAAAGTTACTGAGCATTGTAGCAAAGTATGGCCAGTCATTGAATCTTGAAACCTTATTTTCTTTCTTCGTAGAAAATCTATCTCAGTTTCAAAATCCAGATATGTGTTTACTCCAAGGTTCTTTGTCACGATGTATTTCTCCATGCTTCTTTGGTGTGCCCCTCTGCTACTCTGAATTGTTTATCAAGCTTATAAATTAATGGCTGAACCTTAGTTCGCAGAGTTGTTTCTCTGATACAAGATGTAGTTATATCAACTATAAGATGAAAAGACGAAGAAAAATTTAGAGTCCTGAAGAGACGGAGTCTGTTATTGACCCGTTGTAGCTAACCTTGATATTTGCCTTGTTTTTTAGCATCAAAGTCGTGGTTAAACGATCTATTTGTGTTCTTTTTCTGATATATATCTACCTTCCACTTATAACATCATGTGGTCGGGCGTTTTCACTCACTAGATTCATTATGCTTTTTGCTTGTCTGTAATAAATTTGTCTTTTTCAGTATGAGAGCAATGCACGTTATGTGAGATGGTCAGATGGGAGTCTACAACTACTAATAGGGAATGAGGTTCTTGACATATCAGTGCAGGATGCCCAACATGATAATGCATACTTATTTCTTAGACATGGAAAGGTCAGTGGATAATTTCGATATCTTTTTTTACTTGTGTTTCTTATTCTGTGTTGTTTTTTCCTATTCTCTTCTCTAGCCTGAGTTAATTTTATAGGTGGTATTAGTATTGTAAAATTTTAGTTGTACTCAATTGATAGAAAGAGAATCTGCAGTGCCTTATTTCATTGAAGTGAATGCAGCATAATTGATTAATATTGGTCGCTAATGGATATTACAACCAATGAACCGTCATGTGTCACTGGTTGAATTGCAGTATTTGCACATGCTTGAACTATTTTTCTATCAAATTTGTGGTGACCAAAGCCCTGTCATGCCTTTATGGGGTCTTAGCTTATGAACTTGCTCAACTTTTTAAACATTCCAACTCTTTGGATAACCTTTTCTTACCGTAAGCTTCACAGCAGCTGTTTGCAAGGCATTGTATTAGTACTCAGCTGCATCACTGCATTTTTTAGATTTTTGAGCTTGTTAGTTACCAAAACTGTGAGATACTTATATCTGGCCGCAAAATTCGCAATTTCTGCATCAGTAGCAAATGGGATTTTATGACCATTACAAGATTCTGTGCTGATTTGCCTTAGCTTATACCCTGACCAACATTCTTTGGCTGTTGATGGTCTTAGTTTGGGGTGACTTAGACATCATGATGCCTGAAGTAGTTCAGTGTATGGGTTTTTATACATATTATGAAATTTTAAACCTTTTTAAAACTATGTGTGCAACTGCATTACAATAGCAGTGCCTAGTATGCAGCTTACCTGGCTCTCTGTAGTCGGTGCAAAGTGCAAACCTGTTCAGTGACGCTTATATTCTTATAATCTTCCACTGCAGGCGCACAGCTATTTTTTCACCGACTGTTGTATCTTAATAGCTTATATTCTGTTAATTTGTTAAGCATATTATCTCTAGAGATTTTCTAAACCGTTCACTAGCCATAATTGTTCTGATTCCTTGGGTGTTCTAAGTTTATTTTTGTATACTTGAATTTTGAGACCTTTTAGAATTCTTGGGTAGCTGCATATTTACGTCTTGAACTTCTATTGCAAATGTACAAGTTACAACTGCTAATTCTGGATTTATATTCACTTGTTGGTTTTGTTTTGGATATACTTGCATCAGGGAATCCTCCAGTCACAAGGCAAACTCCTTAAGAAAATGAGATTCATGCCCTCATCGCTAACATCAAATTCCCATCGTTTGTTGACTGCACTTGTAGACTCAAGGCATAAAAAGGTCTACAAGGTTAAGAACTGTATAACTGATGTTGATCCTGAGAGGGAAAAAGAGCAAAAAGAAAAGGTAATTGGTATTGTTGAATTATGACGGTTGTTTATTAATTATGTGGTTATTAAGTAATCGAGTTGTGCTGTGTCTTTGTAGGCTGAAAGTCAGACGATCAAAGCCAATTCACTTCTTAACAAGAAGCGGGAAAGAGTGAACCGGAAGTACTCAAAACCTTTGGATAGAGGCCGACAACTTTCTCCTGGATTTTTAGAGGATGCACTTGAAGAGGTTCTTTCTCACTTGCTTTTTTGTCTATAATGTACTAGTCCTTGTTAACTAAACTTTTNTTCAATCAATCAATCAATCAATCAATCAATCAATCAGAGCCTTCATCCCAAAATTGGGGTCGGCTACATGAACCAAAAGTAATCATTCCATGTGGTCATCCACATAAATTTTCCTCCTCCATCCCCTGCGATCGAGAACCTCATTCTCTTGTAAATCTAAAAGCTTCGTATCCTTTCTAACCCCTTCCCATCATTCTCTTGACGATGCAATGTTTTGTTTTTACATATTTACTTGTATCAGCAATTTATCTTTTAATCTCTTCAATTGTCTATTTATATGAAGATTAAAAATAGATTGATAATTTATTTGCTTTAAATGCATCTGTGATACTATTTCCTCAATCTATCACTGCATTGCTAGTCATTTTTACAGAATAAAGTTACTGAGCATTGTAGCAAAGTATGGCCAGTCATTGAATCTTGAAACCTTATTTTCTTTCTTCGTAGAAAATCTATCTCAGTTTCAAAATCCAGATATGTGTTTACTCCAAGGTTCTTTGTCACGATGTATTTCTCCATGCTTCTTTGGTGTGCCCCTCTGCTACTCTGAATTGTTTATCAAGCTTATAAATTAATGGCTGAACCTTAGTTCGCAGAGTTGTTTCTCTGATACAAGATGTAGTTATATCAACTATAAGATGAAAAGACGAAGAAAAATTTAGAGTCCTGAAGAGACGGAGTCTGTTATTGACCCGTTGTAGCTAACCTTGATATTTGCCTTGTTTTTTAGCATCAAAGTCGTGGTTAAACGATCTATTTGTGTTCTTTTTCTGATATATATCTACCTTCCACTTATAACATCATGTGGTCGGGCGTTTTCACTCACTAGATTCATTATGCTTTTTGCTTGTCTGTAATAAATTTGTCTTTTTCAGTATGAGAGCAATGCACGTTATGTGAGATGGTCAGATGGGAGTCTACAACTACTAATAGGGAATGAGGTTCTTGACATATCAGTGCAGGATGCCCAACATGATAATGCATACTTATTTCTTAGACATGGAAAGGTCAGTGGATAATTTCGATATCTTTTTTTACTTGTGTTTCTTATTCTGTGTTGTTTTTTCCTATTCTCTTCTCTAGCCTGAGTTAATTTTATAGGTGGTATTAGTATTGTAAAATTTTAGTTGTACTCAATTGATAGAAAGAGAATCTGCAGTGCCTTATTTCATTGAAGTGAATGCAGCATAATTGATTAATATTGGTCGCTAATGGATATTACAACCAATGAACCGTCATGTGTCACTGGTTGAATTGCAGTATTTGCACATGCTTGAACTATTTTTCTATCAAATTTGTGGTGACCAAAGCCCTGTCATGCCTTTATGGGGTCTTAGCTTATGAACTTGCTCAACTTTTTAAACATTCCAACTCTTTGGATAACCTTTTCTTACCGTAAGCTTCACAGCAGCTGTTTGCAAGGCATTGTATTAGTACTCAGCTGCATCACTGCATTTTTTAGATTTTTGAGCTTGTTAGTTACCAAAACTGTGAGATACTTATATCTGGCCGCAAAATTCGCAATTTCTGCATCAGTAGCAAATGGGATTTTATGACCATTACAAGATTCTGTGCTGATTTGCCTTAGCTTATACCCTGACCAACATTCTTTGGCTGTTGATGGTCTTAGTTTGGGGTGACTTAGACATCATGATGCCTGAAGTAGTTCAGTGTATGGGTTTTTATACATATTATGAAATTTTAAACCTTTTTAAAACTATGTGTGCAACTGCATTACAATAGCAGTGCCTAGTATGCAGCTTACCTGGCTCTCTGTAGTCGGTGCAAAGTGCAAACCTGTTCAGTGACGCTTATATTCTTATAATCTTCCACTGCAGGCGCACAGCTATTTTTTCACCGACTGTTGTATCTTAATAGCTTATATTCTGTTAATTTGTTAAGCATATTATCTCTAGAGATTTTCTAAACCGTTCACTAGCCATAATTGTTCTGATTCCTTGGGTGTTCTAAGTTTATTTTTGTATACTTGAATTTTGAGACCTTTTAGAATTCTTGGGTAGCTGCATATTTACGTCTTGAACTTCTATTGCAAATGTACAAGTTACAACTGCTAATTCTGGATTTATATTCACTTGTTGGTTTTGTTTTGGATATACTTGCATCAGGGAATCCTCCAGTCACAAGGCAAACTCCTTAAGAAAATGAGATTCATGCCCTCATCGCTAACATCAAATTCCCATCGTTTGTTGACTGCACTTGTAGACTCAAGGCATAAAAAGGTCTACAAGGTTAAGAACTGTATAACTGATGTTGATCCTGAGAGGGAAAAAGAGCAAAAAGAAAAGGTAATTGGTATTGTTGAATTATGACGGTTGTTTATTAATTATGTGGTTATTAAGTAATCGAGTTGTGCTGTGTCTTTGTAGGCTGAAAGTCAGACGATCAAAGCCAATTCACTTCTTAACAAGAAGCGGGAAAGAGTGAACCGGAAGTACTCAAAACCTTTGGATAGAGGCCGACAACTTTCTCCTGGATTTTTAGAGGATGCACTTGAAGAGGTTCTTTCTCACTTGCTTTTTTGTCTATAATGTACTAGTCCTTGTTAACTAAACTTTTTTGTATATAACTACTAGGAGGCCTTTGTTTCAATATTTCAAAGCCAAAATAAGCTAGTTTACTTCTTTGCTTAATGATTGTTCTTTGTAATGGAGCTGGTACTTTTGATTCATCTACTTAGTTTGGTTGCAACACAATTTGATGTTGAATTTTAAAATTTTAACAGGATGAGGAATATGATTCTCGTCGCCCATCCTCTCGACATCGTTTTGAGGATGAGCTGGAGGCAGAAGCTAGAGCTGAGAAGCGCATAATTAATGCCAAAAAGGTGGAAATGAATGTGGTTGATTCTTAATTGTTATTTGAAACAATATGTTTGATAACTTGTTTACTGATCTCTTGTTGAATTCTTTCTTTTTCCAAGGCCAAAGACTTTCCACGGAAATTTTCATCTGCTCCAAAATCTGCTCGACGCCCAGTGGATTTCTCTGATAGCGAAAGAGAAGAGTCGGAATATGAAACCGATGGTGGAGAAGAGGACAGATCCCCTGAAAGAAGAATGGAGGATTCAGAGCCTGAATGGGAGGATTCAGAGGATGAAGAGCAAGCAGAGGCACCTGAAGGTGGAGCTTCTGAAGAGGAGGCTGAGGTACTTAAATGCCCTTACTTCCCTCTCTCCTATCTAAGCCCCTTATGTTTTATCTCTGCGGAATGTTATAGTATTGTGCTGGTCTGCTGGACAATGTTTCTGGAGATGTTTTAGGAAATTGAGGAGTTGAGGGGAAGGTTCACTATTTTTCTGCATATGTGACTTTGAACCTAATGGTTATCTGGTTGCAAGGGGATTCAACTCTATACTAATCCTTTACAGAGCGTTTAATTTCAAGGGAATTGGGGGTCAAACTCTATTGATACTAATTAAGCGAAACAAGTGTTTAAAGATTCACACTGGGCCACTGGCTACTTTAATTTCAATTTTACAACTTAAGTTTTTGTACTTTATTGCTGCGCGGGTCTGCGCCTCAGTGAGGATTTCTTATTACACATGCAAACGCCCAAACTTAAAACACTCGAAGAACAGTTTGTATCCGTGCTTTTGGCATTACAGGATGTTTGTTTTAGCTATAGCTCCCAGTAAGGAATGGTTCTTTGAAACCATGAACCCTCAAGAGCTACTTGTTATTGCCCTTAGTAGCCTTAGGACATTAAATTTTTGAGCTAGCTGTACAGTAGAAGACTATCAGGCATCCTTAATGTTTAAGCCATAGTCGTCAGTTGATGTGAGCAGTCTACGAACCATACAATACCTACACCCAAACTAGGATAAGCATGGCAAGGAATGGTCCTTGGAAACCATGAACCCTCAGGAACCACTTGTTATTGCCCTTAGTAGCCTTGGGAAATTAAATTTTGAGCTAGCTGTACAGTAGTAGACTATCAGGCGCCCTTAATGGTTAAGCCATAGTTGTTGGTTGATGTGAGCAGTCTGTGCACCATACAGTGCCTACACCTAAACTATGATTAGCATGATACTTGATATCTGAAGTAGAAACTCAGTTGCATCTTTATCGGTGGCTCCTTTTTTTTCCCTCAGGGATAAAATCCACTAGCTTTATGCTTAATTTTAATAATTAGTTGAAGTTAGGGCCTGTTTGGTTGGGTGGAGAACAATTTTTATGCAAAACATTTGAAAATCTGAGAGTGAGGTATAGCTCAATTGGTTAAAGCTTTCTTCCCAATCCCATGAGGTCATGGGATCGATTCTCACCACCTGCCCTTGTGGCTCCATTAACACCGGAAAAAGGAAAAAAAAGAAAAAACACAATTAAAAATCTGTAGTCCTTTGCTGCATTGTTGGCATGTGCTCAATGTCTTGCCTCTATTGTTGCAATAATTTAAAGTAGTTTTCAGTTTCACCCTAAATTGAGCTTTATACCTTTGTTCTTTATTAGGAGCCAAAGCAGATGGCAAAGGAAGCTAGAGGTAGCCTTAAACGCAAGGAGATAGATTCAGATGAGGAATCTCCTCGTAAGAAGCCTACAACACATCGCCGGATGGCTGTTGTTTATGAGAGTGATGAAGATTGAAGCCTTTCGACCAATCAGAGGTTAGTATCACCCTTCTATTATGAGTTTATAACAAACACATTTAGTACTTCTCAGAACTAATCATTTCTTTGAGCTGCCTATACACTATTTTCCATCTTCCAACGTATACTTGGTCATTTTCAGATAATGTTTCTGAGGGGTCTTGCAAATTGAGATGCAGTTTCTGCCCTTGACAGATTTCATTTCTTACTGCATTAACTCGATTACAGTTTCGAAGGAAAGGTTATGAAAGAAAGAAGTGGATCTCTTCACGTGTTTTCTTGAATCTTTGTAATAATCAACATAGAATTTTGGCTCCTTATTGACAAGGGTATATAGCAATTTTTGTTTTGTTTTGGCAATAAAAGTGTCTATTAGTTTGAACAAATCATTGCTTTTTAACTATCTAAATTTTTTTTCTTTCGGTTTCCTCTATAAACGATGGAACATAGCAAATTTCTCATATCATAGTGTAGGAAGAATTTTTTACAATATCTACTAGAATACCAAGTAGAATTGTACAATTTAGGGGTCTGTTTACTTCAGCTTAAAATCAATTCAGCTCAGTTCAGTTCAACTCTTTTATTTTGCTACTCATTAATCCTTTATAAAAAAATTTCAACTCAGTTCAGTTAAGCTGTTTTCAGCTGAAGTAAACAAGCCCTTAAATCAAATTAGAATTATACATTCTACTCTATTACAATTTAAATCAAATTAGAATTATACAATCTACTCCATAATTAATGTGTCTTTTATGTGATAAGATACTTGGAGTGAGAAAATCCTCTCAACCCCCAAATATCAAGTCTCTAAATCAAAACTTCTCTTTAGAGGGGGTCGCCAGCAGCCACCCACCCCTCCGGTCATCGTTGAGTAAGCTTTTAGGTTTTCAACTCGAAAAATTGAACATTCTTTGCATCCTATTGTAATTTTATACTCTAAATTCTAGAAGTTAGTGCTTAATCTATTTCTAAAGTTCCTCTACATTTGACAAAATAAAGTAATAAACCATGCGAATATTAACAAGTATGATTGCAAGTCAGCAGTTATATGACGTACGTACGCAAGTAGCTTATGAATTGTGGAAAAGCATGTGACAAAAGAATTTAAGACGCAAACTTTGTTTGTATTAAAGTTTCCATTGTAATTAACAAATGATATACAAGTAATAATATACTAATCACCAATACCAGTCTCGAACCTAAGGCTAAGTTGTACCAAGTACTCACACAAAAATAGTACTCGAAAGTCAAAACTCGGTCTCATAATGGTACTTGAGCTACACCCAACAACGTTGCAATGGAGTTTTCATAGTATTGATCAACTTCTCCAAGGGTTTGTCTCCAAGAGAGTAGTAGATCATACTATTATCTTTCATCTTAGGAATTGAAGGTAGATCCTGTTTTTTTTTTTATCTCTTGCTCTCTATCTGCTGCAGATAATAATGCAGGGCCAATAAACGAACTTTACTTAGATTTTTAACTTAGCTTATACCCACTTCTTCGTTGAATCATTATACCTAAAGACTTTGATCCTTGCACTATCGCGCTCCCCTATAAAAATCAAGAGAAGATCTCTGCCATCATACTCAACTAGATGACTTTATTCACAAGCCTTTTTGTTTTCAACTTGTTTGCCCTCAAATCTCCAACTTGCTTGCTCCCCTACTAATTTGAACACTCCAACATATCTGTTTTTATATATAATAAAAAAATGCTTCTTTATAATAAATAACACTAGTAGGATGTTCAGAAAAAGTCTCAGAAAGCTATAACGCTTCCAATAGCAATCACCAGGGCTGCAAAGACACGCGATGCTTCCAGGCTTAGCGCCAATAGAAGAGCAATATCCAACACTTACACAATCATAAGACATTGGGTTTTTTGAGAATCCGACAACGGTTTTAAAATATGATGCTATGTGGCTTTTGTTCAAGTGGTGGACCCTTGTGAGATAAATGGACTTGGTTGTAAAAAGATTAACAAAAACCAAGTGTCCTTTGTACATTATCAGTAGCCATCCATTGTGGGCGAAAGCTATGTTAGGATCGAAGACATGACCAAAGAGGGTTCCAGAACATAAAACAGTTTGACGAGGGTCTTTCATTTCATATACTACCTCCGATACGTATCATATTAGTTGCAACGATTTGACATTTTTCTGCTCTACTTTATGTCAAATCATTGCAACTAATATGATACAGATGTAGTAATCCAACATAATCCAAAAGGTATAAGAATAAGGGGAATTTCCATTCAGGTTTTAGGGTAAATGCAGCTCTAAACATATTACAGGAAGCGCGGAACCTCTACTAATCAAACAAAGGCAGTTTCTGTGCAATTAAGTATATCAACTCTGAAGGAAGTTGTCATAACAAGTTATTTTGTGTCTGACAATGTTATGGCCGTTGCACTTGTTTTTCAGGTCTGGCTATTGCAGATAATTGACGAAGCATAACATCCAGTCTAGCGAATATTTGTTCCTCTTCTTGCTCTTGTGTTGAAAATAACTTAGACATCTGTTTACCATTTTGCTCGTCCTGCTAATGAGTTGTGTCATCACCAAGCACAACTATTTAACAATGGCAATATAATGCTCCGAAAAAACACATCAAATCAAACTTTAACTACTCGAACAAAAGCCTAAATACTACTCCCTTCGTTCCCTTTCGTATGACCTTGTTTCAGACATAATTACAAGTAAAATCCGCGTGCCAAAAGGACGGGGGGAGTGTATAGACACAAAATTTATGATAGGAAATAATGAACGGCAGAAATGTTAATAATTTTCTCAAATAATCAAAATAACATTGCATAATATATATAGCAATAAAATTAATACAAAGTAAAATACTTCATCCGCTCCATATTACTTGCAACGTACAAATTTGACACGCATTTTAAATTTTGAAAGCCTAAATGAACAAATTAATTAAAATTATTTTAGCACCTATACTTTGTAGTCTGTTTCTTTCACGTGTTCAAATTTTTTTATTAATGCATTCGTTTATGCCTTCAAACCTTTATCTCAATATGTGTAACCGAATGATATATTGCAAATAACATGGAGCGGAGAAAGTATTATTTGTATTCAAAAAAAATTAGGCTCCATTCTTTTGGATTGAAATTTTTGACACTTCAGTTTAGCTTTATATCTAGGTCAATGGTTTCAAAAATACATATTCCCTCCGCTCCTAAATGTTTGATACGTTTTGAATCTTGACACTATTCATAAAATGAGAGATTCTTTCAAATTACTTTCGATATATAAAATATAATATAGTCATATGGGGTCTTGTTTGATTAGTCTTAATGAATACGTTATTAATATTCAATTATTATAATTTTTACATATACACAACAAAAAATATTTAATGTCAAATAAATGCATTAACATATATGCAAGTTAAAGTATATCAAACAAAAAAAACAGATAAAGTAATACATAAACTGACAAAAACACGACATAACACGACACAACCAACCCCACTTCTTGTGCCATATACGGTAAGTCGGTAATGATCAACTCTTTCCCAAAAGAGAAAAACAACGACAAAGAAAAGAAAAGAAAGAAAAAACCAAGAAAAGTCTAGTAAAATCTTTCTAATTCCAGAAACCTCTTTCTCTCCTATACAAAAACCCTTCACCTCTTCCATTTCTCTCTCACAATTCGGAAAAAAAAAAAAAAATCTCTTGCACAATTCAAAATTCATTATCAATTTATCATAAACACATTTTCTTACAAATCACACTCTTTGATTTCGATCAAATTTTCTTCTATTTTTTGTGCAATTATTCGTCGAACTTTGAGTATAATCTCAAGCATTTGGATTAGTTCTTCAAGGTACTTGCTTCTTCTTCTTTTTTATGCGTTTTTGATTATGTTTTTGATTGTTCGTATTCGTCGTAATTCTGCATGTTTGAATTAGTGGTTTAATTTTGAGATTAGTGTGTTTTTGCTCTGTTTTTGTTCTGGAATTTTGGTGAATGATTTGAGTGAGTTTGATTTTGTTAATGTCGTTATCATCTACTTTATTCATGATTTTGTGTTTTTGTAAAAATTTTAATTGCGCTTATTTTTATGTGGTTTTAATGATGCAATGAAGGTATTTTTGCATGGAATATTGGAATTTGATTCCTAAATTTATGAATGTCATCTGTATATACGGCTGAAATGTGCTTTTTTGATGTAATTTGCTGCAAATCTTAAGACATTTCTATGCGAATTTCGTTCATTTGTGAATTTTCGTTTTTATTTTTAAATTGTTGAAAGTAATTAATTTCAGAGATGTCATGCTTTTTACAATATAGATTATGTTGATGTTGATATTATATGTAATTGTGAAGAATTCTGAAGATTATATATATACTAGCATTAAAGTTATACTGGTGTTTTATGTAATTGTTGATTTTCATTACATTGATTAATTAAGTTTTCTAATTGAAATGCTGAAGAAAACCTATTTATGTCTGATATATTGTAGATTGATTTCTGAGCTTTTGATTATGAGTGAAATTTTAGCTGTAGAATGAATGTGAATGTCTGTTGCTGGTTATAAATGATCTGATATATCGTTTAATCGAGTGATTGCAAATGCGTTGAAATTTAGTAGATTTGCTAGGGTTAGGTTTGTGTAATGAGTTGCCCGTTATGGACTTTAAATTGCTGGGAGTAGTTGAGGTTACTAAAATTCTGTGAAATGTGGAATAGGTGACAGTTGATCGAAAATGAATCCCGAAAAGTTTACACACAAGACAAATGAGGCGTTGGTTGCTGCTCATGAATTAGCAATGAGCAATGGCCATGTCCAGATTATGCCTGTTCATGTTGCTGCCATCTTGATCAGTGAACCTGGGGGCATCTTTCAACAAGCAATATCTCATGCCAGTGGCGGTGATGATGCTGCTACTTCGGTTGAACGAGTGTTCAACAGGGCTGTTAAAAATCTTCCTTCCCAAAGCCCTCCACCTGATGATATTCCTGCAAGCACAGCTCTCATGAAAGCCATTCGCCGTGCTCAGTCACTTCAAAAGTCTCGTGGGGATACACATTTGGCTGTTGATCACTTCATTTTGGGGATCATTGAGGATTCTCAAATTAGTGATTTGCTCAAGGAATCTGGGGTTGCAATGGCTAGGGTTAAAGCTGAGGTTGAAAAGCTTCGTGGTAAAGAAGGGAAGAAAGTAGAAAGTGCCACTGGAGACACTAATTTCCAAGCCCTTAAGACTTATGGCCGTGATTTGGTTGAGCAGGCTGGGAAACTTGACCCTGTGATTGGTCGTGATGAGGAGATTCGGAGGGTTGTAAGGATTCTTTCAAGGAGAACAAAGAATAATCCAGTACTGATTGGTGAGCCTGGTGTGGGTAAAACTGCTGTTGTTGAAGGCCTAGCACAGAGGATCGTGAGTGGTGATGTGCCAAGCAATCTTTCTGATGTCAGGCTTATTGCACTTGATATGGGTGCTTTGGTCGCTGGAGCCAAGTATAGGGGAGAATTCGAGGAAAGATTGAAATCTGTGCTTAAGGAGGTGGAAGAAGCTGAAGGAAAAGTCATTCTATTCATTGACGAAATCCACCTTGTCCTAGGTGCAGGACGAACTGAAGGCTCCATGGATGCAGCTAACTTGTTTAAGCCTATGCTTGCTAGGGGTCAGCTTCGTTGCATTGGTGCCACAACCCTTGAAGAGTATAGGAAGTATGTTGAGAAGGATGCAGCATTTGAGCGGCGTTTTCAGCAAGTGTATGTTGCTGAGCCAAGTATTCCTGATACAATTAGCATCCTTCGAGGGCTGAAGGAAAAGTATGAAGGGCATCATGGTGTTCGAATCCAAGATCGAGCCTTGGTGGTTGCTTCACAGCTATCTGCTAGATACATTACTGGTCGTCATTTGCCTGACAAAGCTATTGATCTGGTTGATGAGGCCTGCGCAAATGTTAGAGTCCAGCTTGACAGCCAACCTGAGGAGATAGACAACTTAGAGAGGAAGAGAATGCAGCTAGAAATTGAGCTTCATGCTCTTGAAAAGGAGAAGGATAAAGCTAGTAAGGCACGACTTGTTGAGGTTCATCAGGAGCTGGATGACTTGAGGGATAAACTTCAGCCTCTGAAGATGAAGTATGGGAAAGAGAAGGAAAGGATTGATGAGATTCGTCGTCTCAAGCAAAAAAGAGAAGAGCTTGTTCTTGCTGCACAGGAGGCTGAAAGAAGATATGACCTTGCTAGAGCTGCTGATTTAAGGTTTGGAGCTATTCAGGAAGTTGAGGCAGGAATTGCAAAGCTCGAATCTAGTGCAAGTGAAGTGACCATGCTGACTGAAACTGTAGGGCCAGAGCACATTGCTGAAGTGGTGAGCCGATGGACTGGTATACCGGTCACAAGGCTCGGTGAGAATGAGAAAGAGAAGCTAATTGGGTTGGATGATAGGTTGCATCAAAGAGTGGTTGGCCAAAATCGTGCGGTTGCAGCTGTTGCAGAGGCTGTACTGAGATCAAGAGCTGGTCTAGGCAGGCCGCAACAGCCCACTGGTTCATTCCTGTTCTTGGGCCCGACTGGTGTTGGAAAAACTGAACTTGCCAAGGCTCTTGCCGAACAGCTATTTGATGATGAGAATTTGATGGTGAGAATTGATATGTCAGAATACATGGAGCAACACTCAGTGGCTCGGTTGATTGGTGCACCTCCAGGGTATGTTGGACATGAAGAAGGTGGACAACTAACAGAGGCTGTCAGAAGGCGGCCTTACAGTGTTGTGCTGTTTGATGAAGTTGAAAAGGCCCACAATTCTGTATTCAACACCCTCCTCCAAGTTCTTGATGATGGAAGGCTGACAGATGGCCAAGGGCGCACTGTGGACTTCAGGAACACAGTGATCATTATGACATCTAATCTTGGGGCAGAGCATCTCCTCTCGGGACTTATGGGCAAGTGCACAATGGATGCTGCTCGAGAGAAAGTTATGGCAGAGGTATAATCTTTGAACTCAATTTGTTTTTGTTATAACATATGCTTTCTTATTTGTTGGATTAGTACTAGATGTCTAACAAATATGTTTTATATGTGACAGGTAAGGAGACAATTTAAACCAGAACTGCTGAATCGTTTGGATGAGGTTGTTGTGTTTGATCCTCTATCACACGAGCAACTAAGGAAGGTTGCTAGGATGCAAATGAAGGATGTGGCATTGCGTCTTGCTGAAAGGGGTGTTGCCTTGGCAGTCACAGATGCTGCTCTAGATTATGTGTTAGCTGAGAGTTATGATCCGGTTAGTAATCTTTGGTCAATATTGATTTGATTCAACCTTCAACTTGTTTTTGTGAATATTATTGCTGACATTTTTTTCATCTATTGCTGCTGCTATCAGGTTTATGGTGCAAGACCTATCAGAAGGTGGTTAGAGAAGAAAGTGGTCACGGAATTGTCAAAAATGCTAATTAGAGAGGACATTGACGAAAACTCCACTGTTTTCATTGATGCTGGAATGGATGGCCTTGCATATCGTGTGGACAAAAATGGTGGAATGGTGGATGCTGCTACTGGACAGAAGGCAGATGTCCTAATTCAAGTCCCTAATGGACCAAGGAATGACGCTACTCAAGCTGCGAAGAAGCTTAAAATCCAAGAAATAGACGATGATGATGAGATGATTGACTGAACCCTTGTACTTAGATAATGGAAAATGTTTCTGTTTTTCGAAGGTGTTGATGTAAAAGTAGCAATGGGGTCGATGTCTATTGTGTTTTGGTTTCAAGTGTATATAGGATAGCAAGGCAAGAGGGGTTGCTAACTTCACTGCTGTGAAATGTAATACCCTTTGTGAAGGTTTTTAATACTGAAAGTTTTCTTTTAACTTTTGTCTCAATTTTACTTCTAATTTTCTTTCAACTTTCGTCTCAATTTTACTACTTCTCCACTTTTGTTTCTTTGATTGTTTAACTTTGAAGATGTAAAAGAGACTTTAGCTGGAAAATTTTCTGATTCTATAGTATCACAGCTTCTTCATAAAATACTTCAAAAAAAAAAAAAAAAGGCTTCTTCAGCAAATAACTGAAATTAGAAATAAACTTTGTAGTTTATACAATTAAATGGCACATGTAGGAGTTTTTTACTAGATATTAATAATATTATCTGAGTTTATAAAAATGAAAATAGAAGCCAATGACAAAACTATTACTATGATTTCTACTTAAACGCCGTTAGTGGTAGTTGTAAGGAGTGGACGACATTTTGCCTTGTTGTAAGGTGTTACCCCCCTCATCATGAACAAACTAGCATTTGGCGTTATTCATGAATCATTGGGAGTAGTTTAATACTTTTGGTAGCAAAGCCAAATTAACGATACTATCTAGATAACTAGATTAATCTTGTTCTATTCTATTTGACTATGAGGTGTTTTAAATTTTCTTACCTTGAATTGAGAAATATAGCTAAGTTACTGACTTGAAAAAATATAACTCCTGACTTGAATTTAAAGGTAAATTTGTGACATGAAAACCATTTTGAATTGCAAAATATGTAATGTGAATTTATAAAAATTGTGACTTGAAAAATAACTATTGTGACATGAAAATGACTACTTTGACATAAAAAGGAAAATTTGCTCAACTTGTGATAAATTTGGTAAATTAATTTTTGTGACAAATCTATGATTTCCCATTTGACTCTTATGTTAGACCCTGTTCTTTTGGACTGAAATATAGCTGAATTGAATTGAATTGAATTAAATTAAAATGAATTGGACTGAACTGAAGTGGACTGAAATGAAGTAGTAATTGTAATGGAGATAAATTGAACTGGGCTGAACTGAATAGCGCTGAATTAAACTGAACTGAAATATAATATTTTAGTAATTCAGTCCGAGAACATGGCCTTAGCCCTACTCATCCCTATTAAATAAGTGAAGTATCGACTATGGTTAAATTGGCAACCCAAATAATAATATGATCTCAGCTTCATCATAAACTCTTTCTTCATTCTAGTCGATTCGTCAAATTTATAAGGCTCTTTTCTTTTGAGCTTATTATGACTAAATTGAACCAAAACCCTTTTAAGTGAAATAAACGGAAATATACTTATTAATATTAAAAATTAATAACAATTGAAAAATAAAATAAGTGTTAACAAATGAAATAAGTGAACTTATTTAAATTGAAATAAAAAGCTCAAAAGGACAAGACCTAAATGTTTATCATTTCATTTTTATAATTTTAATTAATTGTCTTTGAAGATTTTGATTGTGATCAATTAAATGTTTTTAAAACAAGGAGTATCAACAAAAGTAATAAAAAAAATAAAAAAAAATAGAGAAAAAGATGAAGCAGATCATGGTTCATGTGCAAGACTGTAAGATGGGAAAAGCATGAACTAAATCCACCAAACAACTTCTTAAATCTTAACACCAACTTACACTCTAATACATAATTATATTGCATAAACTCTACTTAATTAGGTTATTCAATTAGAAATATAGGAAGGGTCCCAATTTAAATGACACCCACACTTTTTCCTCATCACAACTTTTCTTTCACCAAAAACTTTAACTTGATTAGTTTTTTGTTTTTAACTCTCTAATGACGCACAATTTTGACCATTTTTCTTTAACACTTGTTCTTTATTTTATATGTATAATTTCAATAAAAATTATAAAAATATTGATATTTAGAAATTAGTCAAGTTACACAATATGGTGAGTCAAATAAGATCCACATAATTAATTTTTTCGTCATATAACAATTAGCAAAGTGTTAAGAGAAGTGTTCCCTTTCTACCAAATATCCCTTACAAGAGTTACAACCCTTATTAAAGAATTGTTAACATTTTATACCTCTTTTTCCTTTGTTTTCTTTTGGATTTTAAGTACTCCCTCTGTTCCCTATTTTTCTTTACATATGCTTTTGGGATGTTCCATATTTTTCTTTACCAAACAACTTTATTAGATTTATAATATTTTTTTATTAAGATGGACCCATACATCACCTACTATTAATTGCAAGTTGTTTCTCTTTCATCAATTATTACCCCATCACCAATTATTATATAATATATCAAAATGAGAGGGTGAGTAGTGAACGACAAGAATAATAGAGAATGGAGGGAATATCAAGTTTCTTTTTGATAAACTTTCTAAAAACAAAAATGTTGTTGTGATTTGTGAAGTATTGTTTGCTATGGTACCTACCCTCAAAGCTCAAAAGATGTACAAAACCCTCCTAAAAAATCCCTCCTTTTATATATCACATACACTCACAAATACACACTCCACTCTTAACAAAACAAAACTCACATCTTAACACAATCAAACTATACTAATATTTTATTGCATACCAAAATCCCAAAATATGTCACCTTTAGAGCTAACTTCCTACACTATAGCTCTTGCCATTTTCACCTACTACCTCATCACCACCCTCTTCAATCGCTACCCTAAGCCACTTCCACCCGGCCCAAAGCCATGGCCCATTGTAGGAAACCTCCCACACATGGGCCCGGTTCCACACCATGGGCTAGCTAGCTTAGCCCAAAAATATGGGCCACTCCTCCACATGAGGTTGGGCTATGTTCATGTAGTGGTGGCTGCTTCGGCTTCCGTGGCGGCCCAATTCTTAAAGGCCCATGACTCAAAGTTTTCAAGTAGGCCACCAAATTCAGGTGCAAAGTATATAGCATATAATTACCAAGACTTGGTGTTTGCACCTTATGGTCCAAGATGGCGTATGCTTAGGAAAATTTGTTCAATTCATTTGTTTTCTGCTAAGGCTTTGGATGACTATAAACCAATTCGTCAGGTAGTACATTTTAATTTGCCAAAAACAACCTTTTATTATCAAACTTTTAGTCTTTTATAATGTTATATTTATGTTCTATGGTTTGCCTAGTTTTAGAGTTAATATTAGTGAAAATTGATCATAAGACTATAAACTATAAAATATACAAGTTGTAGGTATATGTGATATTGTTGATTTGATCAATGTATATTAGAATTTTGAGTATTTCTTAAACCTTTTGTTTGACTTACTAAATTAGCTATTCTTACCAACTACACTTCCATCTACCTTAATTATTTATAGCATCTAACCCTATAACATTATAGAATATGTTCGACAAAATTAGCTATAACTTACCCTTTTGGGGAGAGGTAGTTGTAACTTGTAAATTATGAGGGTAACTATTTGCTATGAAAGTATTACTAGATGTCAAGTAGAAGTTGTTAGAAAGATTAGTAGATTACAAAATAGAAGATAGAAAGGAAAACTTATTGAAGGAGTATTTTTCTTTTATTTGGCGGATTTTACCATGCATGAACTATCCTGATTTTTTTGGATGGTAGACTGGAAGCCACTCCATATATACTTTTCTTACTTTCATATAGTAGAATTTTATGATTAGTGTTTTATAATAATACTTTGGCTTGATCACAATTTATTTTGATTTTATATTATAAATCTCAATTTACTATTAAAAAATAAAAATAATTACTACCTCTGTATCATATTTGTTGCAACGATTGAACATTTTTTTTCTCTTAAGTCAAATCGTTACAACAAATACGATACGGAATAGTAAATAAGTTGATTAGATCTTATTATGCTCTCTTGTGTTAATTATGTGTATAATCTAGTGGATTGTTTACCCTCCGAATGGTAGATGTAGCATCTATTCGTGAGATTAGTATAACAAAGTTTAAGTTTTGTTGTTGATAATTATTTATGAAAAGTAACACGGAAAATCACTATCAAAATGTATAAAGAACTGGGGAAAAGGAGAGTTGTACACTTGTGACTTGTATGTAGATGTTGTCATGAGTCACCACTATTATGAGGAGAAATGATTGCCATGGGTATCAATTTTTATTTTTACTATGTTTCACAAATAATACTTAATTATTGCAATTAATATGAAACGGAGGTAGTAAAAAAATTTATTACCGAAGTATTAAATTTCCATTTTGACTTTTAATAATACCAATGTAAATATTATGTGCTTGACCGAATCATAGTGGGAGATGAAATTACAAAAAAAACCCTTTGATTGTGGCTCCAATCAGCTAGGACCCACAGGTAATCAATTCTCTATTATCAGATCATGAATAGCTTTGTTTACAAGATTTAACTACAGGCTCTGCACGTTTTAAAACAAAATTTACAAGATTTTTCCCATTAAATCGAGTTTTAAGTTGAAGAGTCAACTTAAGACTCAAAAGGTGGGAATTATTGTTTTTTATTATATTTTTTTGTTTTTATGTAGTACTTTATTATATTTACTTATTTTTGTTTTTATTTTTACAAGTCTTAAATGACTATTAAAGGTAAAGAAAAATATTACATAATAATTAAAAGTTGATGTGACACATAAATTGAGTTTTAAGACAAGATCGGACTAATTTTGCCATGAATATACTACCATAAACTATATTAGTCTATTCCCTTCAAAAAAAAAACTATATTAGTCTATTATTACTGATACTTCCATATATAGTACCTTTTACTATGTTAATTGTTAAAGCTGAACACATGTATAACTACGTAATTATTTGTCATTCAAATGATACAAATTTATATTTTTATGACATAATATCTTCGTTACACATTATTTGCAATGATTATACATTTTTCCTCTCTAATTTATGTCAAATCGTTGCAAATAATATGTAACAGATCGGAGGTTGTACGTAATTTGCATTACATATTTATATTGATGTACTTGAGAAGTTGAGAGATTAGGTGTTGACTAGTAGTTGTTACTTGTTAGCATTTACCATTTGGTGATTGGCATGGCATTTGTGATATTTTTGGTCTGAGCCAATAATGATAGGCATGCCTTTTCTTTACAGGAGGAAGTGGGGATGCTAACAAAGGCACTAGCAAAGGCAGAAACAAAGCCGATTGAACTAGGACAACTTTTAAATGTGTGCACCACTAATGCCCTCTCTAGGGTGATGCTTGGAAAGAGAGTTTTTGGCGATGGAACCGGGAAGAACGACGTAAAATCCGAGGAATTTAAGGACATGGTGGTGGAACTCATGGTTCTTGCCGGAGAATTTAACCTTGGTGACTTTGTTCCAGCTTTAGAGTGGCTAGACTTGCAGGGGATTGCTACTAAGATGAACAAGCTACATAAAAAATTTGACAATTTTCTTGGTGCTATTTTGGATGAACACAAGATTAACCTTAGTAAAGGTGAATATGGTAGGGATTTCCTCACTATTTTGCTCTCTTCCAAGGATAATTGTGATGAAGATGGTGGCAAGTTAACTGACACTGAAATCAAGGCCTTGCTTTTGGTAATCACCTCTTTTCTCTCCGTATTCTTTGGCTACACCTATTTCATACTCCTTACCTCCCGATATTAATAAAATTGGGAAAAAAAATTGATCAAGTATTATATACTACGTCTGTTACTCTAATTTATGTTAAATCTTTGTAAATAAAGTATAACAAAGGTAGTATATACAAGTAAAAATGCACAAATGCACAATAATAGTACAACAATTGATATATAAAAATAAAGTAGCATTAGGAGAACCTCCTTACAAGGATGTTTTCGATAAGAAAAGCAAGTAAAGAAGAGTTGTTACGACCTATACGCAGTAATATCACAAGAAAATACTTAACTACTCCATACTACCGTACAGATAATGAATTAAGGTGTACATATAAACTATAAAGTATACTACTCTTTCTTTGCACTTATAATTTACTTGTTTAATATGACACTATTGATTATTCCCACCTCACTTTGACCAATATTTTTGTTTATATGTTGAAAAAGAAATATAATTAAATGAGATCTCATTTGATACGTCTCGATTTGTAATTTCTTAATATGTATTAAGTAATTCTACTCAAAAAGAACTCTGAATATGATGCATTAATGATCAAAAATTTGCCTCGACTAATATGATAGTTAGATTGTGTGAATTAAAAATGAACGGAGGAAGTAGGTGTTAAACGTTGTTGCAAAAGTTAGGCTGTTATCAAGTGGCAACGGGAATCTCTACGTCGTGAGTTTTTCATTTTGGGACAATTTACGCTAAAAGCATTGTCCACGTCTATGCTACTGATTGAGGTGATGTTAATAGGAGAAAGCAGAAAGTTTCAACAACCTTTAATGCTCGCAGTTGTTACTGCCTGTCAGTTAATAGGATAAAGACGCTAGTAGCACTAGTACTGACTTTACCACGTGCTCATGGCATCCGCAACTCGTAAGGGGTAAGGTGAGATTTGAAAGTTGTGAAAGGTTTGAAATATATAAGTGATGTGACAATTTGGTTGGTATTGAGTAAATATTGTGAAATATTTGTTGAGTAATGAGTCTCGTTTATAAATCCTTAAAAGTTTGAATTATTATTGCTAAAAAATTTGTAGGGTGATGCATCTATGTAAAAATGATATGGCATATGGGCAACCATTGTGGATGCCCTTACTGTCGCCTTGTTAAAATCATACTTCCTCCACTTTATATTAGTCGCAACGTTGCACCTCGACATGCATTTTAAGAATGAGATTTGAAATCATAAATAAGCAAATTTATTGAAATAATTTTAACAGAGAGAACTTGTAGGTCACCTCTTGCATGTGTCAAAATTATTTTGATTAGTTTGTTCGTTTACATCCTTAAATTTCTTCCTTAAAGTACGTGCCTAAGTGAAATGATGCGACTAATTGGGAGCGGAGGAAGTATGAAAATTGGATTAGTACATCATTTGATTTCTCATCTCTAATTAACATTGCATGTGATGGCAGAACATGTTCACAGCAGGTACCGACACTTCGTCAAGTACAACAGAATGGGCCATTGCGGAACTACTCCGCCATCCCAAAGTTTTGGCCCAAGTCAAACAAGAGTTAGACTCAGTTGTAGGTCAAGACCGGCTTGTTAACGAGTCAGATCTATCAAACCTACATTACTTCCAAGCTGTAATCAAGGAGGTTTTCCGGCTCCACCCATCAACACCCCTCTCTCTTCCTCGAATCTCAACTGAGCCATGTGAAGTTGATGGTTATTACATCCCTAAAGATACAACCCTTTTGGTCAATGTATGGGCCATTGCACGTGATCCTAATGTTTGGACCAACCCCTTGGAGTTCCGACCAGAAAGGTTTATGGAAGGTGGTGAAAAGCCTAATGCTGATGTTCGAGGGAATGATTTTGAGGTGATCCCATTTGGGGCAGGTCGGAGGATATGCGCCGGGATGAGCTTGGGTATTCGTATGGTCCAATTATTGACAGCCACTTTGGTCCACGGGTTTGACTGGAAATTGGCCAATGGGCTGATGCCAGAGAAGCTGGACATGGAAGAGGCTTATGGGCTGACCTTGCAACGAAAGGTTCCTTTGGTGGTTCACCCAATGCCTAGGCTGCCAGCCCATGCTTATCGTGAGGCCTGTTAGTAATTCAACCTAGTACTGCAGTTCCACTTTCCAGTTTATACAGCATATTGTTGATGATTCCATGTAGTAACTGCATTTGGTACTTTGTACAATGTACATGTTTGTGCCCCTGTTCCGTAAAATAAGGACTCAGATATGAAATATAAATACTCAATGTTGGTTTCTTATAATCCTCGCATCTTTCATTACCCATTCATACTGTATCTATCATATTATTGTATCATAAATTAATTTAACATATAAGATCCAATCTCACTTTCTTGGACAATACATTTTTACAATGATCAGAGCTAAATAACCGCCTACAAAAACCTAAGATTAAGAGCTATACAATATACAAACTTCATGTCTTCATATGCACACAATTAACATACAAATATATGACAATTTTGCAAGTTGGATGTCAAATTCAAGTCATATACTTATTCAAAACATACTCAACCCAATGAATTCTATGTTTTTGAGGGCTTGAACTTGGCACCTTCTTAGACTCATTGTGGCTGATCTTTGAGAAGTTTGTCAAGGGAGTACTCCAATTCATAGCCAAGATAACAATCTGAGACCAGGATGAGCTTCATTCCCTGCTCAAAAGAATAATAACACCAAACAAGTTTAGTAAAAGTTGCTGGTAGCTAATGATGGTAAAAATCTTCACTAGTTTACAAAGAAGACATGATGAGGAAAAAAAATAATTCAATGGTATCAAAGGCTACTAACGCATTATAAAGCTCCCTCATTATCCAAGCAGTTTATAGTCAGAATCAGACGCTGGCTGCTCATTAACTAATGCAACTACCCAGCTAAACAGGGGCGCGAAGCCTCGATTTTCTTCTCAAAAGTTCCAAATTAAACCAACATTACAGGCTTAATTATGCCTAGTCTCTTCACTTTAAGAAGAGTAAAATAACTACTCACATGAACCTGCTAGGTCTGATCACTGCTTTAAGAAGAGTAGAATAACTACTCACATGGAGGCATGAATACTAGGAAAGTAAAAAGTGGAAATTTTGAGTTAAAAGAAGGTACCTCGCTTGAGACTGGATCTGATGGCAAATTCATGTGTGTTACCAGTCGGTCAGCAAATGATACTCTCTTCAATGCATATAACTCTGAAGTTATAGTGTTTCCGACTATGATCCACCAAGCTTCATCTTTAACCTGTTAACATATTTATGGCATATGTTACTGGTAAAACCTGATTTTAGAAGCATAGTTGTTGCAAGCTGATCTTGGATCAGTATCTAAATTTTAGTTGATAATTTTGATTAAAGTATTGTAGATTATTTATAAATCCCAAAAAGAGCTCTGAAATCCAGTGTCAAAGTTGTCAAATAAAACCAATACAGTGAACAGGAACATACACATTTCAAAAAAACCAACCTTGGGGAACCGAGGAGCAAATGCTCTTAGTGACTTTCGCTTGGCGTTGCTATTTTCCAACCTTACATTAAGGGAACAAGAACTTGTATTCCTCTCACCCTTATTTTTAAGTCTCAGTTTAACGTGAATGCGAGGGAACCTTTGCAAATCCTGCAGCAAGGTCATATAAAAGACAAAATTAAGTTTGGAGATACTCACATGCACGTGCAATTGCACATACACAAATAAACTGAAACAAAACAAACCACATTACTTCAAATCTTCACAATAAAAATCCTAGCTCTACACAGTATTCTAACCTTAAACAAAACATTAGTGCAGAAGGGAAATCACAACAGCTCTTCATGCATGACAAAAAAAGCCTTTTATCCGTACTTTTCTCTTTCACATTCTGAATATTTCCTTTCCTTATCCTTTTTACACGTAAACACATGCATACCTTTCACCTCTAACTACATGAGATTACACATCTTTGACCTAATCCATATTAAAGAACAACAGTACGCACAAACTAATACAAAAGCCATTAAAAAAAAAAAAGGCATGCTGACTTGATAGCCAGAAGCATTAAATATTAAAGTTGCAGAAACTTTATAGGAAAAAAAAAGCATATTTTACCTGATATAAACTTGAAGTAGAGAAATTTCCAAGTAAGTTCTGCAAAGTTCCCCTAGGAACATCTAATAGTTTCTGCACATCTGATATACCTTGGCTCTTGAGTGTACCAATAACATCATTGTTCAAGCAAGGCAACATTTGCAGAGCAGAACCATTGTCGAACCATAAGCCCTTTAGAGAAAATAAGTTAGAAATGTTAAATCTTCACGACCAAAAAAGTAGATACATCTGTTAAAACATCAGTAAACATCTGTTTCATTAAACATAGCAAACAATGCCAAGATTTCAAAAGTGAGAAGTTGCATTGATAATCCAGAAAAAATATATTTTAAACCTAACTTCCACAGTATCTAGCAACACTCAAAACCAAATGGTCTGCAATTATAAGAAAAGAGGGTAGGGGGTGTACACCTATCAAATAATATTTACAAGTGTCAGGCCTCAGGAGCAGTATGTTCACCAAAATTGAGCAATAATACAAAGCCCTAGACTAAACATAAAGCCATGGTGAAATATGGTATCCAGGGAAGAGTCAACTAGTAGGGAATGAATGGGGGGCATGTACCTGTACATTTACGCTATATTGGATAGAAAGGGAGGACAGTTCTGTTTTTCATTCAAAACTCTCCTACTTTGGTGTGATGATACTGTATAGACTTTTAAGGGCAGGGATAATCTTTTCCTCTTCTGTTTCCCCTAAATCTTTATCCAAACAATGGGTCTTATTCCCTTTCTACCCACTCCCCTATTTTTCTCTTCATTATTTCCAATCCAAACAACACATTACAATTTTATCCTAGTAAGCATCATGTAGTTACTTCACAAACTGGGGCTCACAGCCTCACACCAAAAGTTCACTCAAAAACATCTTTAGAAAACACCCATAAAGCAACGAAGCTTCTTACCTAGAGTTTCTATATTTCGAAAACTTGCAAACACTTAGGAAACTCTTTGAAAATATTTCTCAAACTTAATTTAAATATCGGAAACGTTTTCAAGGAGGAAACTTCATGTATAGTAAATGAAGCGTTTTGAAAACTTGTTAACTTACATACAAACATTTCCTAATGTCCCCCAGTCGAATATCTGATTACTTGATTATGATCCTCCCATGACCCAACTCACATGCCCAAGTTACAATTTTTAAAAATGATATTTCTTGCTATCTCAATACCGTATTATTAGCTTTCTCGCCGAATTCAACTGTCTACAGGCCTTCCCTTGATTGGAGCTGAGCTGAACTGGCTGAGCTAAAGTAAACAGGCCCTTAGTTTGTTAAGCTGTTGTGTTTGTACTTTGTAGAGTATTCTTTGTATCATAAAATCTAATTGTCTTGAATATCTAAGTTTCTATTTCATTATATATTACTATATATTATTATTTTTTTCCGTCTCCATTTTTAAAAAAATTATGTTTGCCGTTTTTCGTCCCCGATTCCATCCCCGTTTTTGAACCCCTATTCGACCCTGTGCAACCTAGGTTAGAAGCAACATCCAGGATTGATATGACTTCATACTTCATGGAAAGGGCAAAGTGCTAATTGTTTAGCAGGTTCCAAGCTACTTTAACTAACTATAGTTGGATATGGTTACAACAGTCTACTGATAAGCAATCTAAAAACAAATAGACTAATTCTTGTCATAATAAAGCAAATCTAGCTATAAATATATAAGAGAGATAAGATACCTGCATGACCATCTGCATTAGATGCATACAAGTAATTGTGCTACAAAGCCATCCACTGTTTGCACATACATCTATCATGGCTTGAATTATACGTATGCTTTGGTCCAAAACAGATTTTAGGTCTGTCACATAGTCACTGATCGGCATCTCTAACTGGGAAAAGTGTGCCTGAATTCCAAAATTTTATTAGTTTAAAATTACTCCACAACATTGAACTTGATAACGAATGAATATGGTGAAGAGAGCACAGAAAATAAATAAGTGGGTCAAGATTTAGAACCTGAAATAGCAAATTTGCTTTTACATGTGGATCATCAAGACGATTCTTGTCCACCTTGTACGGAACCTTCTCAGCCAGTGTTGCATTGTGATTTTCCTACAAAGAGAGAGAGGGGTATAAAAGGTACGGCATAGAGAGGAAGATAATTTCCATCAGTAGAATTCCAGAATAGGCAGAATGAGGATCTCTTACAGTTTAAATGTCTTAAGAGTGGATACTAGAGATTCAGAACAACAAAACAATTGTTTAATATTCTTGTATTCAGTCACAGTTGCTACCGTTTAAAAATTGACAAGTTAATGAGCCAAAGCAGTGATAATGCCATCATAGTTATACCTCATTATGCCGGACTGGGAGCTCATCGTACTCAGAAGCAGCAGATAGTATATGCAACAAAACCTATGAAAGACAAAATTGATTAAAAAGAAAGGATGGACACTATAATGTAAGAAAATCATTAGGCAGCTATCACTCACTTCAAGTGAAAGGCTAGGTCCAAAGTTGGAGCCGAACATTGACACAGTCAAATAGCTAAGGTAATATTGAGACGCAATTGTCCCAAGAATCATAGGTTCTACACTATCCTCAATCATTTTGATGCATCCACTGTCTTCTAGATCCTCCAATGTACTTTGCACCAACCTGCCACAAAGAATTAGAAAAATGATCCAGAATTTAAAGTGAAAGTTATGGAAAAAGAAAGGAGGTGCCAGTCATTACCTAGATAAGTATGAGCTCACAATTGCTGGATTGGTATCTTCCAAACCATAGTAAGCTGGATTGACAGTCTGTTACAAACATAAAATTGGATGTAAATGTGACTTGACTAAGAAAGAAGAATACCAGTTCCAAGTTTTGTACATGCTGCATCTCCCAGGCAGATGCACCCCCAGGAATATTTTTTTAAAGGTAAGAATGAAAACAGTGACTAACAGAACACACATGTAAGTGGAGGGAGGGAAGGCAACAGAAAAATACACATTATTTATGAGTACACCAAGATAAAGATGACACTTTGTGCTGTTCCAAATTTCAATTATTTAATCATGTTGTTTTTCCACAAACAGTCCAGCATGCATAGCCATATATATTTTATACGAGTCCATGTATAGCACACTACTATGCAGCTGGTCCTAATAGGCAATCAAGAGCACTATTAAGTCCAGGCTGCAGCATGAAAGATCACAAAAAAAGATAGGACATATGATTCAAATCAATATCTTAACTTAATAATAGAACAGATGGATATTCATCAGAAAGGAGGGCACAAACAGGGCTGCAGGGAAAAAGGTTGAGAGGGGTCTAACTAAAAAACTGCAACACATAGTAGTGAGTGGTGTCTGTTTTCCATGCAATGACAAGTTGAGCTGGACTGGCCGTCTGGCCCAATGCCATCTTTCTAAGAAAGATATTACAGCCATCAGGAAAAGAATTCTGTTAATGATAGCCTCCAAAATAGTCACAACAAGAAAATTAGGGCTATGGTTAAAATGGATGGAGAAAGATAATAAATATTACCATCTCAAATTTAAAACAGATATCCGAGTAAAAAGTTGCGAAATAGACTTGAGAACATATTATACCTCAGAAGATAACTGAGCCACAGTGCATTTTATGGTATACCAATAGTTAACTGCTAAAACATAGTAATGTATTTTTCTATAGAGAAACTATCTATTCAGTAACAAGTCAGTGCTATACTACTCTAGAAGTAGGCAAGTTGAAACTTACTAGTCTTCGGTAAAAATAAGTCCAGGTCAAATAGTGGATAGCATCCTTCTTGTGGGAAATTGTTCCTGAAACAATTTCTGCATTAAAGTGATTATGCAACTGCTCCCTCAGACTACTCTCAACCGGAAAGGGTTCATAAAGGAACTGCAAATTGTATAAACAGATTGTATTCAGGGTGACTGGAAAGATACAGGCTACAATAGACTTTCAAAGCATATGTAGAAAACCTTTTTGTAGAAACTCTTTTTGGGTTCATGCACCAAAATAACTGCTTTCCCATGCTGATCATATTGAGGTCGACCTGCACGACCCATCATTTGCAAGATATCTGTTATAGGAAAATCAACATATCTTTTTGACTTCCCATCATAATATTCTGTTCCCTGCATCAAATGTGGAAAGTGGTGCTTTTAAAAAATATTGGTAGGAAGAAAAAAACAAAGCCATTTATTGGAGGGTAATGAGGAATAGAGAAGGAAAATACGATTAGGCAATATAGCCATCTTTTGGCAGTATATTGGTAGCTTTAGCATTCAGTTATCAGCTGCTAACACGTTCTATATTGTAAGATGAAAATTATGTCAACTATAGTTTATAGAAAAACCAAATACATACACGGGATCAAGTGAAGGAGGCAAAAAAAAAGTTATAAGCATGAGCAGTAAAGCTATCTTTTATAAGGACAGCCAAAGGATTTACTACCAAATCACTTCACATGTAATCAGATCCATTACACAATTTCTTCATAGTATAAAGAAAAAGGCAGCAACAAACACTTCAAGCCAACCCTACTTTCTCAACAACACCTAACCTTTTAATCCACCTGATCAGAGTTGTATACACTATAATCTTCCGCAATCCAGCTGCTAAATTTTAACAGATACTATAATACACTACTTCCAATCAGGCTTGAGCAAACTGTAATAGCTGACTGGGAATCAATCAATTAAACAGAGCCTTAATCCCAAAAATTGGGGTCGGCTACATGAACCAAAAAATCATTCCATGTGGTCATCCACATAAATTTTCCTCCTCCATCCCCTGCAATCAAGGACTAATAGCTGATTGGGAAGCAACCCGAAATTAGATACTTCCTCCATATTTTTTTGCTTGCTACATTTCTAATTTTGGTATGTGGGTCTCACAATATTTCAACCTAATTTGCCCTTAATTTTGTCTTTTACCTACTTTTTCTTACCAATTTTACCCTTTAATTGTCATCTATCTAATAATTAATCATACTTTTGAGTAGGCCCTACCATTCACGTGCACCTTCGTTTTGTTGAATTGTACTATGTTGTAAGTTTTTTGCAACAGAGGGAGTATTTAGTCATTAGCTAGGACTAGATTCAGATAGTCTGTGAGGGAGGTCAGGAAAGCTAAATATGTACATATAATATTCTCATCTACCCACTATCATCCCATCAAACTGAAGAGTATTAGTATAGGAGGGGGAAAAATAGTGAATAAACTAATACGGGACACTTAAACATAAAAGAAAGATTGTGAACAGCAGCCTAACCTTGATAATAACAAGATGTGCAGGAAGGTTCACTCCCCAGGCCAATGTGCTAGTTGACACCAATACCTATCAAGAGAATCAAAATGTTTGAACACAAACACGAACAGAAATTTGCATTATGGGGTTACGAAGTTGCAATATAATCAAAGAAAGAGCAAAACAAGGCAAATGAATGGAATGCTAAAGAGTCAAATAGGAAAACCTGAATCTTGTTATTTGCAAACAATTCTTCAACTGCAGACCGGTCTTTGTCATTCAATCCAGCATGGTGCAGACCAATACCAAACTGCATGGTGTGCCTCAGGTTCTGATCTGTAATCTGGGAAAGAATCATCTGCAGTTCTTCTTCTGCTATATTCAGGAACTTCCTTGGATGCTCATCAGATGCCGCATACTTGATTACAAAATAGAAAAAAATAACAAATTTCACAGATATTTCAAATATATATAATACAAAAATGGAAATGAATAAATGAACATAATCTATTAAAATTATACTTCTCAACACCTGAATAAGGTCCAAAGCTGTTAGCCTTGTTTGACGCCGTGATGAAACAAAGATAAGAACTGGCTTTGTAGGTGAGTGCGAACAGATAGCAGCATAAGCAGGTTTGTTCATGCTGTTCATCCTCGGACAGTAAAATTTCCCGGGGTATCCCTATTTTTAAGAAGCAGTACATAACCAGTCACCTTCTCAAGAATACTGATCTAATAGTCTTGTATGATCTCAGAACTTATCACCAAAAATAGGTATTCCAAGTTTCCAGCTATATATATATACTAGTATGTATGTATACATATATATATATATATATATACTGTTCCATGATCAAAAATATAAGTGTAAAGACATCTAGATTACATCATGTGACAAGTACGTGTGCATCTTAATAAATTTACAATATATTAAATATTGGGAGGAAAAAAATAACATTAAAACAAGATAGTAACATCAAGAGAAAACAAAAAACGCTATTAAAGAGCTAGTGAATGAAATTTTGTGCACTTAACACACAAAGTATCAGCATCAATAGATTAGCCACCAATGCAAAGTAGAGAAGTAGGTTCAAAAATCTAACACAAGGGTATGTAAACAAACCCACCCAATCCTTATAAGCAACTACCTATATTTCAATTTACATGCAAAATCTAACTAAAATGGTAATTTTATGTTAAAAACAACAGTTACAGGACGAGATTCCTGTTCAACAGAGTGTAATTGACTAGTTGCTAATTATCCCAAGTCCCAACAATTGATCCACACGGGAAAATCTACTGCACCAAAAACTATGTTAACAAATGAACCGTGAATTTAGCTATGAAGTCCTTGGTTGTAGCAGAGATCACTGAATAAAACTGTA
Organism: Suaeda aralocaspica; assembly: GCA_016808085.1. NCBI lineage: Eukaryota > Viridiplantae > Streptophyta > Magnoliopsida > Caryophyllales > Amaranthaceae > Suaeda > Suaeda aralocaspica. The sequence goes on from PYUH01000078.1 coordinate 2,711,461, forward strand.
GAAACCTAGCCATAAATCCATAATCAGATATGTATTGTTGTTTAGAGTTTTTAATTATTGCGTAATAAGATTCCCGTTATTATTCAGATTTAGATGAACTAGAGAAACTTTTATTGAAGTTAATGTAAAAAAATCCTTTGAGATAGACTAAAAAGGGGTAATTGGAAAAGAAAATAGAAGGTCATTAATGGCTCCCCACTTGGCAATTCAGGTGACTTGATCCATCAATTGGATATGAATACTAGCGTTTAGGGACGTAATCAGAAAATTGTAATCCGTGAGCCTAAAGAACAAAAGTTCTCCAAAAGACAGCAAAAACAACAACGCACAATATTCGACTAAAGAGTTGTCATGAATTCAAAATTCCAGACTTCAACAACTGGATGAAGGAGAAAAAAAGAGAAAGAACTCAAGTACATTGAGGCTAAAACATTGTAAATAATGGTANATATATATATATATATATACTGTTCCATGATCAAAAATATAAGTGTAAAGACATCTAGATTACATCATGTGACAAGTACGTGTGCATCTTAATAAATTTACAATATATTAAATATTGGGAGGAAAAAAATAACATTAAAACAAGATAGTAACATCAAGAGAAAACAAAAAACGCTATTAAAGAGCTAGTGAATGAAATTTTGTGCACTTAACACACAAAGTATCAGCATCAATAGATTAGCCACCAATGCAAAGTAGAGAAGTAGGTTCAAAAATCTAACACAAGGGTATGTAAACAAACCCACCCAATCCTTATAAGCAACTACCTATATTTCAATTTACATGCAAAATCTAACTAAAATGGTAATTTTATGTTAAAAACAACAGTTACAGGACGAGATTCCTGTTCAACAGAGTGTAATTGACTAGTTGCTAATTATCCCAAGTCCCAACAATTGATCCACACGGGAAAATCTACTGCACCAAAAACTATGTTAACAAATGAACCGTGAATTTAGCTATGAAGTCCTTGGTTGTAGCAGAGATCACTGAATAAAACTGTAGAAACCTAGCCATAAATCCATAATCAGATATGTATTGTTGTTTAGAGTTTTTAATTATTGCGTAATAAGATTCCCGTTATTATTCAGATTTAGATGAACTAGAGAAACTTTTATTGAAGTTAATGTAAAAAAATCCTTTGAGATAGACTAAAAAGGGGTAATTGGAAAAGAAAATAGAAGGTCATTAATGGCTCCCCACTTGGCAATTCAGGTGACTTGATCCATCAATTGGATATGAATACTAGCGTTTAGGGACGTAATCAGAAAATTGTAATCCGTGAGCCTAAAGAACAAAAGTTCTCCAAAAGACAGCAAAAACAACAACGCACAATATTCGACTAAAGAGTTGTCATGAATTCAAAATTCCAGACTTCAACAACTGGATGAAGGAGAAAAAAAGAGAAAGAACTCAAGTACATTGAGGCTAAAACATTGTAAATAATGGTATGAGCATCAAACCTCCAGTCAAATAGAAAAAAAAATACACTGACCTGAATATGAACTTCAAGTGGTACAGGTCGCACGCTAGGCTTGAAATTATAGAGTCCAGTTTCACCAACCCCCAACCAGTCAGCCAAATTCCTAAATGACCAGACAAACAGCAGGAAAAGCTCATCATGAAAAAAGAATCCACAAATTAATCAATTTTGGAAACACAGGTAAGGTAGTAGAATGGTATTTTAACAATCATTATCATGGTAGAAATGCATTCATCAATTTCCACGCGCACATGAAACATGTTTTTTAAGTCATTGGACCTCGGTGACACAGAATTGAATTCCATAGAGTTTCATAAATAGATAACTTTCTACTAATAGGTTTTTGACTGTTAAGACTGTTAACTATAACTTTGATTAACAAGTACCAACTCCTGCATGCAATAGGCTATACGAAGTTGCATAAAACACTATGAATTACAAATGATTGACGCACCACTGCCACAACTATCATGGCTAATATTAAAAACAAATGATTGACGCACCAATGCCACAACAAACATGGCTAATACATAAAATAAGTGGTGTGCACAAAACTCGCCACCTCGTGCGTTAAGTATATGTCCACTCTGCCTCGCCTTTCTTTCTACAGATGCTAAAGATTTCACTACACACTTTTTGCACTACAACCTATGCCCGTAGCCTAAATACACAATCAGCAAGGACATAATTCATAATAATATAAAAGAATAGTGAAGAATATTATTCCATACCCTGCATTTGCTAATGCTGTTGACAGACCAACAAACCGCACTGAGCGTTCTGTTTGTGATGATATATATCTCATCCTTGAGACAATAACCTATAAATCAAAATCCAACATTAGAAACTATTGAAACAATAAATAGATGGATTGCACAAAAAAGCAACAATAGAAGATTAAATATGATAAAGTTAAAGCAACAATGGAGAGAGGTCATTGCAGCAAGAACTAGCTTTAGATTCAGCGATGAGATCATATCAGCAAACCACCGACAATATTATAGTTCATAGGAATGTATCCTTCCACTACCATGACCACGACACAAATAGAGATGAATTCTTCGAACTATTAGCAAGATTGTGAGAAGGTTCAAATAGGCCTTTGAGTCTAAATAGATCTATAACATCAGACCTACTTGTATTGAAGACATTTTCCTGTGCAATTATTTCATGATTTTAAGGACAAAAGGGGACTTCAAAGTATAGACAAATACATATTTTCAATCATAGATACAGTTTAATGTTTAGGATGCAACCAAAAAGACTAGTTCAGAAGTTCCTATTAAATCACTGACCAAGTCCTTGTTGGGACATGAACAATGTGTGCAAGGATGAAAGAGTAAAATTCTAGTAGCATGCAGGGATAGAGGTTTGTAATCTCGCTTTGTTTCCTCTATCTGAATATCCAGTCATTGAGGCAATCAAATGGAACTTTGAGCTTCTGTTAGCTGCCTTCATCTAATTTCCCTTGGAAACACCCATTCCTAATCATATGAAAATTTGCCCACACCTTAGAGCCTGCCTATTTTGATACTTAGGCACAAGACAAAGACACATGATGAGCTCTAATTTTGCAAAAAGCTTCATAGATTATCTTGAATTCACTTTATAAAAAAGAGTACTATCGGTGAAACTCATGTACCGATTGCTTGAAGAGTTGAAGATACGTGCACTGGCCTTTTAAACTAAGGCAAAAGCATCTAATATATTCTTATTCCTCGTCACATAAAAATGGGAGTCAAACAGAAAGATAACTGCATAATCATATGTAATTTCCCCAAGGAGATAATTATTTCTTACTCCACTGTTACTTTACCTTAGCTTCCCCATGGAAATAAAACTTAAGTACATAAATTAGTCGTCAGACAAAGTTTCCCAATTGAGATGATGATACAATGCAATCACCATGTCACATTCTCATGTTATGAGCAGTAAGAAAGCACTGGATCTTAGAAATGACACCACCATACATGGATCGATATTCAGTAATTTTCAGCACATTACCTCGAGAATAGGTCCACGATCAGCTCCAAGCAAGTGAATCTCATCCAAAATCATAAGCCCAACCTACCAATAAAGTTATGAGAAGATCAAAGTTTAGCAAATAATAGCACAAAATGCATTTAGAATACTAATCTGGCTACTATTTCTGGGTAGCAAGAAGCCTAACCTACTAATTCTGGGTACTATTACACAAGGCAGGTTTACGTTATACAACAGCTCACATACAGTTAAAATTACACCCCATAAACCATTGAACTCGTCATTGCCCAAGTATTTGATTCATGAAAAGTTACACATGTCTTATAAAAAGCGACACCAATCTCACTGTGTACCAGTCTTATACAAGACCAGCTCTTGTATGCGTAAAACTATGAATGCATACCAATCTTAAGCTACTTCATCATATGATTTGCCTGTTTATTCATGTAATTTCTCTTAGTTCCATAGAAAAGGTAAGAAAACCCGTGACACCACAAATTGAGAGAGGGAATGAGAAAACATGAGCAATAAGAGAAATGACTGAAGACAAAGAATGGATCAATTACAAGCAGTAAGGAATGCCAAGGGAAGGAAAAAACTCATGAGTTATGCTACTCAAGGGAAGCCGTTTAAAGAAGAATGGATGAACCTTTTTAACATAGCTTCGAGTATGCCAGTTACGGCTGATCCCATCCCATTTCTCAGGAGTGGAAATGATAATATCTGCTGAGAGAAGGGCCATTAAGTCTGGAGTATAATCACCAGTCATTTCAACCTGATTATTAAAAAAAGGAAGAAAAAAAAAACATTTTAAAAGCCTATCATATCATATAAAAAAAGGGGGATAACCATAATAAGCTAAAAAACATCAAGAAAATAACCATCGATTTTCCCAGTTGAGAGACAAGCCGCTTTCTCCAGTCGTTCATTCGCTCTCGGACAAGGGCTTTCAGGGGTGCTATATAAATAACCTGCATCAATACACGCAACAGATAATCATTGATGTAACAACAAAAAGCAGTCAAAAATTCACAAAACATTTTTCCAGGTAAATCAAAAGCTGAGTTTGCCTCAAGATTGTTACAATGAAACCAAATTGCAATTCCCAATTTTCAATTCCTCAACCTATATGCCAATGACCAAGTTTTAACGACTCGCTAAAGTGATTAAGAGTCTAAGACAGCACGGACTATGCAAATAAAACCAAAAGAGGATCAAACTGAACTTTCAAAAATGCTATGACCAAAGAACAGATGTAGAAGAGCATGGTAGCATAAATACGCAGGCACACAATTGACAAGAATATTAGAGAGAGAATAGATAATAAAGATCCCAGAAAACAAATCACACAGAATGCTTTGACAAAGTACGAGAAAGTTTATATTTCAAGACTAAGTGTACATTATGCATGATAACACCGTTGAGAAACAACCTGACACAAAAAATAACGATGATATGCGCTTCAGATTTGATTAGAACCCAACCAACCTTCATATCAGGCTGGGTATTGAAAAGGTGGAACATGGCAAGCTCAGCTGATATCGTTTTTCCACTTCCTGTAGGAGCTCCTAAGAGAACATTGTTGTCTGTGTGATACAGGACGTGAAAGGCCTTCACCACAAAGGTAATGTTTAACAACACTGAAAATTTTGACACCAAACTAAACAAAAACAAGTAAGACAAGATGTAGACCTGTGTCTGTATAGGATTGAAGTGTGAAAAGTTGTATAGTGATTCATAAGATCTGTTAACAAGTGAGGTTATTGGTAAAGGTTTCAAATCAAGCAACTCTGTATGCGAAGAGTGGGCCTGGATAAACAGAAGGAAAAGAAGTAATTATATATTACAGGTAAAAAGACCAATTTGCTTGCAGGCTAAAAAACACATTCTAAACAAAGAAAAAAGAAAAGCATATTAAACGGTTTCGTTTTCCTTATGCTTAACAAATCTTAGATTACCTCAGGCAACGCAAGATTGTGAAGAGATATTGAGTAAAAAGATTCTGATTGCAACCAAGAATCAGAAACTGCACGAATATAATATTGTGGTGGATGTGGCTCAAATATTGGCACTGTAAAAGAAAGTTTTTGAGGCTCCCCTTTTGCTGACTTTTTTGAAAGCGTGAAGAGCTCTGAGTGATATATGTGATCATTTTCAGAATCCTGCTCAGAAAAGATTCTCAAAGTAAGAGATACAGATTACCAGCTAAAAATGCAGCTCGCAAGTTTATTTGCAATGTACTAATACAAATTGTGTAACTGATACATGTCAACACCAGCAGAAAGCTGTCATAAGACAAAGCACATTCCCTTGTCCAATTCATGTGACACTATAAATTTGCATCAAAGACACATCAAATCATAAGAAAAGTTAATACATCAGATCCATGTTCTTTCAAAGTAAAAAGAAACAAAACAAGTAAGACGATAGTATCCCTGTTCCAGAACCACCAAGAGTTGGGGTATAAAATTAGCTGTAATGAATGGTTAAACTTGGCTTAAACTGCATTCATCAAGCTACAAAACTCTATTCTCTGTTTCACATCATGCTTTGGTCATGTAAAATGCAATAACATCTCCATCGTCATCTTCCTGCAAACTGATCAGTGACTTCTACCTCCAAGACTACAGAATTTTCATAGATTGATTTCCTGAAAGTATAATGGCAAGGGTGTCTTAACTTGGTGGTAAAAAAGGATAAATACGATGGGTAACTGTTTTTTAATTGGACCAGAGATGCATTAATTTTCTCCTCTTCTAGTTTTTGTTGGGTGGTATCTTAATTTGATCACCACCACCATTGGTCACAAACTCACAGCTTTCAAGCTCTGAAATCAACTAAAATATTTCGGCAACAATATTTCAAAAGTATGGACAAAAATATTATCAAAGTATGGACAAAAATTTGTATGTCAAAAGGTCAACCAAGAGAATTATGTTGACTCTGGAAAGCAATTGATGTTACCAAGCACCAAAGTGGTAGTTAATGAATTAGCATGTTAATTTATTGGATCAAGGTAGCTGTTGAATAATTGAATCAGAAGAACATTACGTTGACCCTGTGCAGAATGAGTACGCATTTGAATAAGCCATGGAAGTAAGTGAAATTGCAGGCACATGCACAATGGCAGCGAACATGAGTCGCTTGTCTTCAAGTTTGGCGGACTAAAACCCAACCTTTTAGCGATTAGTGGAACGTACTAGAAAGAAGATAGTAAATAACTCTAAAATAAACTAAATGATAAGGCAAAACAAGAGCTTGAAGCAAGCGTGACACCTCAACAAGAATCCACCACCGCTGAGCCACACCATGGAAACGATCCTTCCATACGAAATCAGGGGATATGAGCAAATCAACCTGGACAACAATTATAGAAACATATTCAGATATATTATGGCTGCCACTAAATGGTGTACGCAGTAGCTATCTCCATGCAAAAGTAGGGTGACTAAAACTAGACTTGTCTTATCAGAAACGAGGAAAAACACACTTGGAAAAAGGTACTGGAATAACCTTTAAAACAGTTCTCGTGATAGGACTGACAGTAGCTGACAACTGGACCATTGGAAAAAATGACAAATATTGCTTCACTGTCTGCAAATGCAGAGAAACATCAAAAGGTATTCGCAAAATGAGAAACGCTGTGTGAAAAAGTTTATATCAGATGACTAGAAATACCTTCCCTCCAGGTATATAACGAATCAGAGCTCCTATATCTTTCTCTTCCATATCATAGAGCCGATCTAGATCAGCTCCACGATCTTCGAGCTTCCTCAATATCTAAATAATTTATACACAGTCAACAAACAGCAATAAACTCCAGGAAAAGGGAAAAAGATAAATAGAAGTCAGGAAACCTCCAAAGATATATCTCTATCAAATTGTCGGAGTGGATGCTGGTGGGGCCAGATTTGACGGTCAACAGCCTTGCAGTATTCTAACATGAAAGCTGTCATCTCTGACCATCCCTTCCGCAAGCAAATCTCAAATAAAGCACGCATTATACGAGCCAAACTTGCGCTTATATACGAAGCATCAGAAATTAATGAAAAGGCATCAATGGATCCCCGTGAGATGTATAACTGCAAAAGAAAAAAAAATTGATCCACTTACTTATTATTTATAGCTAAAAAATGTAGCTACACTCTCTCATGATATTTTTCATTACTCCTGAGACCAATTTTTAAGACAGACAACTACTATAATGCAAGAACGTTTGAAATAGTCATACCAACACAACAATCACTCCCATCAGTTGGTACCCTATTCTAAGGAAACAATATGAAAACACATAACTGATATAGGCTACAGGGTAAAAGCATAAAAAATAAACATTTAACGAAGAGAGTCAAGAGACAATAAGAACAAAGTGACCAAAAATTTGAAATACCAAGACAATGAATAAGCCATACACCAGTACATTACAACTCGGCAACAACAAGCAACAAAAGGGAACTAAATGCATGGCAGTAGATGAAAAGAGCTAAATAGAGCATAAGCCATAAAAAGACACAAAACAAAACTTACCTGAATGAGAATTGAAATTTTCCCGTGTTTGCTAGAGGAGCCACCTTTTATTTCTAGGGGACATTCACGGGCTAAAGTTTCTAATTCCATTTGTTCCTCTTCTCTAACAACAATGTTTTCGAACTCAGAAGAATGCGCAACCATATCTATAACCTATATCAGTAGAAGGAGACTTAGAGAACCAACAAAAATATCACATTCAGAAGATTATGGTACAAGAAGATACGTCATGAGAGGCACAAGTTAGGTCCAATACCAAACAATCAAAGAAGCACCAAAGAATCATCAATCTATAAAAAATCATTTGCTCATGGATAAAAAATTTCTAATGAAGCTTATAATTTGAAACAAAGCACTATAAACCTTCATGAGCTTTAGCTTTAGAAATTTCTTTATCCACTCTTATAACATTCTACAGCTAAATGGAATAAAGAGAAATAATACATTAGCTCAATATTCAAGTTTCAAAAAGGAAGCTATTAACATGACAAGTTACCTCACTATCACTCATATGTCGTTTCAACATTTCATTGTAAGTTTCCACACTGGAATAGTGTATGTAAAAATGGCTCGCAATACGGCCAAGCTCAGTACAGTAAAAATTGCCACTTTTCTCATCAAAACGCATCATCTTTGCTTTATCCAAAGCACGAGCAGCATCGGTTATAAACGCTCTTTGCTTCAAACCCAAAGAAGGGTCTGCAACCACCTGTCAGTGCAAATAAATCAATCAAACAAAGCCTTAATTCCAAAAATTGGGGTCGGCCTGTCAGTGCAAATAAAAGAAAAAAAAAATGAGAAGTTCTGTAAAAATGATAATCCAGCTAGATAAAAAGCTTAATTCTGAGCCAAATTACATTCAAGCAGACAAAATGTGATTTAAAAAAAAAAGTGAATTAGCCTCAATATCAGAAATCACATAATATCAAACGCATGCAATTAAAGGGCTTGCTGCTTCTGTTCCCCATCAAGATAAATAAGTTTTTAGCTTTAAAATGAACTGAAAAAGGAAATCCCCTACAAGGGAAAAAATAAGAACCACAAAACTCAAAAATATATTTATAATAACAATAACATTATAGACAAGTATATAAGAACTGCAACAAAAAGTGACTCGCCACCAATGGTATTGCTATGACTTCAACCCCAAAGAATTTCAAGCTACAACTAAAATCAATTCCACAACTTTAAGCATAATACAAGAAATAAAATTGTCACTAAGCAGCTCAAAATACCTCATCCCATCCAATACCATATGCCAAAGGATTCATCTTCATCCTGATGAAAAGATAAGTATAACCAAGCCAAGCACAAGCTTCTTTAACATTTGTGACAGTACCCAAAGCAACCTCAGCATTCAAATTATCTTTCAAGGAGTTGATGAACTGCCAAAGGGGATAAAAGCATCAACATGAGACCGATTATATTCCAGCTAGAAGATCAGCTTTTAATTTGCTCTTGGATAAGTAAAGAACAATATCATAATACAATATACAATGCACTGATACAGCATACAAAGCATATACGACAGATGACACATATTTTCTAAAACAGAGCAAGATCAAGAAATAATTAATAGAACAGCATGCCAGTCACATTGAGGACCCTAAGAAAACATCTCGTGGTCCTAAACATCTCACCAACAAGGTGGAACATACTGAACAATAAAGCTAACAGCCTTTCAGCCACATAGCCAATAGTATCAAGTATCAACATCTAAGTCAGTGAAGAATTTTCTTCGCCTAACTCTACATAGAACACACAGACAAGCTTGCCAGTGAGAGGGGTGAGGTTGTGAAGATAGGATACACCCAAGAATCCTCTTTAGCATCAAAGTTTCTCTGCCATAAGCAAAGAAACAACTCACCAAAAAAAAAAAAAAAAAAAACATTTAATTATCTCCCATTCAATGATGCCTGAGGAGCTGGTGTAGTGGACACACTTATTAAAAAAATAAAAAAATAAAAAAAGGAGCAATAAGAAGCACAATTGATGATTGACAGACGAACAGAAAGATGCTACCACTCAAATCACAGCAATTTAAATCATAATATATACACCTTCGAGAAGAACAACAAGCGCCTTGTGTATGTGACGTTGTGTAGTGTGTGTGTAGCCGCAAGTAATGTGATAATTTGTCATAACAGTCTGAAATAAAAGAGAAAGCTTATAACAGTATTGCTTATACCTGACTTTCAATGGGGAGTTGGCTTGTAAGTAGCCGCAAGTAATGTGATAATTTGTCATGCGACGTGATAATAATGCCTTCACCACTTTTGTCAAACTGAGGCCTTCCAGCTCGTCCAAAGATCTAAATGTGCATTATCACTACCAATATTAGGACATCAATTCTATGAAGAAAACAAAAATATAAGGTTAACCAAGCTAGAAGAAATGCCTCACTTGCATGACATCAAGCATGCCTAGGTCCCGCCAACCACCAGCTTTCGGATCATATATCTGTGTACCCTGGTTGAACAAAGCAAAGTACATTTACTGGAGTTGTTCGAGGTGTGCAGAATTCTCAAGCAAATTTACCAAGTTTTTTGTTTCAGGGTTCCTAAGAACCAGGGGAAGGGTGACAAATTTGATTTTAAAAGGAGACAAATTTGATTTCAACTTAGACTTCAAACAAACAGGACAAATTTTAGGGAGCATTTGTCACAGACTTGACTAAAAACAGCATTGCAACTTTTCTACCAGTTGATAAAATAATTGAAATTTTGAAGAAAATCATCATATGTTACCAGTAAGGCATTCTGTAACAGTTAAAATAAAAATTAACTTAAATTAAATTAGCATTGAATAATGTAATAGAGAACCCTCTCAAATTACCAGTAAAACATAAATAACAGATGTATAAAATGAAAGCGATTAATCGTGCACATGATAAAATGATATTGGAACAAAATAAATGTCCAATATAAAAGATCTCTTTTGCATTCCAAGCAAGCAAAAAGGGACTTGGAGCTTAACTTATTTTCCAGCATGGAACATGAAGCAATCAAAAAGTTCCTAGCTGTTGCAAGGGAAAATGGTACTTGATTTGGTGAGCCATCAAGACTAAACTAAATGCAAACATACAAGACACCACAAGAAGATCCAAATCACCACTAATGATTGTTGAAAAAGATTACATTCATAAGAGAAACAACACAATATCATTCTTTTAGCAATAACTTCAAATTTTGAATGTTGCTCCTTCGATTAGGAGAAGAAGCAAGAGCCATTTCATTGAAAAAAAATCCATAACTAAGTGCCAAAACCATGATGTCTGATTTTTGAGGTAGAACTCTAGATGTTATTAGACATAAAGTTTGTTTTTTATTTCATTGGAGAGAATGCTTTGGAGCAATGAAAAAGAATAGGTTCAAACCTTGATCACAACAGTGTGAGCAGGTAAGTTAACTCCCCATGCCAAAGTTGCCGTGCAGACAAGTACCTGAGCAGCACTTTATCCATAAGATGAACAAAGTACAAAATTAAGCAAGGTATCAGCACATCACAAACAACAGTTAAACACATTTTACCTTTAGCAATCCATCAGAGAAAAGTCGCTCAGTGAGACCCCTATCAGAGCGTAGCATTCCAGCATGATGAATACCAAGCCCAGAATCAAAAAGTCCAACTAGTTCTTTGTTTCTAGACTTCATAACGTCCCTCTGCCATGACAGAATATAGAATACATCAGCAAAGGGTCATATTAACAAAAAGGATGCATGATGTATAATTTAGATCCTTGCCTTTATTAATTGAAACTGTGGATGTGTCTCGTTCTGAAAGAGCTCCAAATTGTTGTCTTCCCGAGCTAGCTCAACCTATTGTGAGCACCAAAGATTAGCAAGAAAAACATGATATGATAAGCTGCAGGCACTCAGCTTTGCACTCAAGAAGAAAATTCCATGTGATTAATGCTACACTAGGAATAATTTAAATTTGTAAAAAATCATAACAAGATTATTTATATTAAGTACTTACCATTCATTTGTTTGTGAGTGTGTTGGGGGGGGGGGGGGG
>PYUH01000078.1:2730996-2743291 GCA_016808085.1 Suaeda aralocaspica
AAAAAAAAAAAAAAAAAAAAAAAAAAACTCGCTCTTGATCCTCACCCCACCCCACCCCCCAACAAAGAAAATAATAATAATAATAATAATAATTTTAAAAATAAATACTTATACATACATACATATATATATATATATATATATATATATAACCAATGGAAAGGAGACCCAAAAAAAAGGCTTCATACATAATCAAAGAACAATCAACTCATTAAGCTATATAAGGATAAGGTTAGTTCAGACTTTACTTCAAATTACTCCAAACAATTTACAAAAATGTGCTTACTCCTGCACATTTGAAATGCTTTTTAGTTTTGAATAATTTCTTCAAAATTATAATGAGTGTTTTCCCTTCCATACAGTCCAAAATAATTTGATGGGCCTTCTGAAATAGATGCTGTACTAAAACTTTAATGCAAAGAACATATGGATGATGGCAAGATAAAAACCAGTTTTTCTCCAGGCCTCATTGGAGCAGTTTGTATTGGGGGAATTATGACTTCTTCATAGCCTTTGAAATGCTTTCTCACAGTTCCTTGTGGTAGTGCAGATATTCCTAATGACTGAGGCCCTGCTCCACTTCCAATCACATCATCAAAGAGATTTTTTCTCTCACTTGCTTCAAGTAAGTTCAGAAAACTTGTACAAGAAAAGTCATCTTCCAGCCCATTCTCTACACCACGTTTGTGGCGTTTTTCCTCTTTGCGCCTAAGTTTATCAAATTGTCTCTCAGACTGAGTTTGCACAGTGACCTACAGATAATACAACAGTGTAAATAAATAATAACATGGCCTTGGAAACTAAACTGCATGACAGCGCTTGACATATACCTGAGTGCCATAACTAGGCATGCGTGGTTGAGCATTTGTTGATGATTTATCGGATCGTAATGCCGACAAGCCATGGCGAATCAAGTCCACAAGCTCTTTTCTGTGCTGAAAAAACCGATAAGCAATAAGATGTAAATCAACCATCCACTAAATAAAATGACAGACGAAGACCATTTTGCATCTCTAAAGTTCTATTCTACTACCAAAAGGAAGGGTAGTGTTATGAGAGTCTAGCACCTCAAGTACGCAGATCATTAATTCCACTAACTAATTATTATTGTACATTATCTAACCAAATAAGCAAAATAGTTAGTGCCATTATCTATATAGACGAAGACCATTTTGCATCTCTAAAGTTCTATTCTACTACCAAAAGGAAGGGTAGTGTTATGAGAGTCTAGCACCTCAAGTACGCAGATTATTAATTCCACTAACTAATTATTATTGTACATTATCTAACCAAATAAGCAAAATAGTTAGTGCCATTATCTATATATAGTATGTATATCATGTAAATCACTCAATAGTCAGCACTAAACAAGGACCACCAATCATCCCTGGATGTAAAGAATTGCTCATTGCAGCTATTTAACAAATTCCTTGCCCTCGACTGACACATACTTCCTAGTTACTGTCCTCAAGGAATTGCCCCCCTTCTCTGAAGAATCGATTTTAACAGACAACAAAACCTCCTTGGCCTAAAAACCTACATACCCAATCATTACGAATGATACGTAAATGAAACATGTGTGTAAAATAAACAGAAGAGTGACTTAAGAAAAAAATAATGATAGATGATGTAAACAAAGAGTTATTATAATACCGAAATAAGTTCCTGAACAACTTCAAAGGCACTATCCCCAACAAGGTCCAATAAATCACCAGCAATCTGAAGCAAAAAAGAAGTTACTGACTGATACAGACTGCTATTAATTCAATGAACACATGACAGCAAAACTTCAAGTCTAATATACCTCCTCCCCAGGTTTATCAGAGTCAAGAACCCGACAAATCGTCATGGCCAGCTCATCTCGAGAAAGCTGGGATCTACTTTCTTGAACTATTAGATCACACGAATCTCTTAGCCATTTTAAATCATACTTAATCCCACCACTGGAAAAATGATTGTCAACTGCATCAGCTGCAGACCAACCATTATAAAGTGAAGTTGATGGAGTAAAGTCTTCTAGCCCCAAAATTTCCTCATCTTCCAAAGGAATATCCAGCAAAAATCGTGAAGGAGGTCTAAAATCAAGATCGGATCCAAATTCTACGTCATTATCAGTCAGAATCTCTTTTGACTTTGGTTTAGTTGTATCATTGCTAGGTTGCAAACTACACAGTCTCTGAGCCAACTGCACCACTTTAAGCAAGGTGCCATCAGATACAGCATGACCCAGTACTTTCTGTAATTCTGACCTGTATTCACAATTGAACACAATCAGTTTCACAAATTGCAATAATATGATAAACATTATCAACAATGTCTTTAGCCATTATAGCTCCAAATAAATAGTTTCTGAAAGGAGAAAAGGAAAGAGATGCAAAATTTACAGTATCCCATCCATAAATAGCAGTGCACTCTATAATTTCACTTTGTTGTCATCTCCGCATCCCCACCCCCATTCAGGAGTTCAGATGACCTTGGCAACAATTGGGGAGAAACCAAGCGCTAACAAGGGCATAATGTTCTACTTGACATTGTCCATCAATTGCCTAAAATCTATTGTTTATATTCTATACCATTCTCCTGCAATTCTTCCTCTTACCATCATCAAGTATTCTCTACTTCGATTGTTATAAGTTTATAGCATACCCTTTTTCTCTTACTGGAGGATATAGATTATAGAAGACTCAAAGCCTCGAATATGCCTATCATAAATCTCCTTTGCGGATCTAGACATCTAGCCAAATATAAAATGGAGCAATGAGAATCATTGTTGGATGATACTAAAGAGCTTTACCAAATTGAAGTTCAGCTTATGATACAATGAAAGCAATTTCCCACCAATTCAAAACAGAAATAGTAGCACTTGATGCTCTAGAAATGCAAATTTTGAGAGCAATTTGTTTATCCCAATTATATAGGCATAATCAAGTCGAGAACCTTTAGCACTAATCACGATGCATCTTTGATTAACAATGCCTTTTAAACATTAGAACTTACTATCAACATGGAAAAAACCAGCTCTACATGTATCTTGACATTTTTATATTATTCCAACAGGCGGATGCCTTAGCAAGGCTAGTCAGCTTCAAGGATTTTACAAAAACTACGAGACATAGAGCATAATTTATTGCATTAGCTTCAAAAATGATATAAAACAAGAGAGTTAAGAAAGCTATACTTCTTCTCGGCAATCCGTCTGCTACCTTCCTCCTCCACCTCCCTTTGGTCACTAAAGAGTCTATAAGCCGTCAATGCGACTTCACGAAACTCCTCAGACACCACTTCTCCATCTATCAAGTCGACAACCGCGCCAATAAACTGCTTGTAGGTTTGCCGCACTTCAGGAGAAGCTATATACCAATTCCACACAAAAATACACACTTAAATTCCAAAACCAAATGATCACAAAGCTTAACTCCGCAACTAATTTAAATTTCTTATACATCAAATATATAATTAAAAAAAAAAAAATGAACTCAATTCACTACTTCATATGATCATGCCTTATCAATTTCTAACTAAAAATTCCGACAAAATTGAATTTCAAACGTAATAAGCATAAAATTAAATGATCAAATACCTTCTTCCCAATCACTGACAATCTTCCGCGCTAATTCCGATTCATCAATTGAGTTCGCATTACTAAATCACCAAAAAAAATCAACAAAAAATTACTTAAAAAACCTAAAATCAAAGCATTAATACTTCATTGATTTCAGAAAAATCGCAATTTGTAATAAAATTACGAAATCAACAACAAATACAAAATCTAATACAATAATTTAACTAAAAATTGAAGAATAATACCTCGAAGAATCGAGCTTTTGAAGGATAGTTTTGCGATGAAGATAAGCGCGATCAATATCAAACGGCTCTCTAAGAGAGTTCGTAAGTCGAGGAAGTTGAAGAAGCATGATTTTCGCTGTTATTTGCTTCGGAATTTTGGGAAGGAAAAATGAAATTTGGGAAATTGGCGTCAAATGTTTGGGATTTTGTAGCAGGTAGTATAAGAAAAGTGGACTACTTTTTATAGGTTTGCCAATGTTTGGGACTTGAAGATGGTAGTTTGGGTTATGAAGGGCTAGCCCAAGGTGTGTATGGGCATAATGGCGGTTAGAAATTTGGGTTGGGAATTTGCGGTAGCGTTGTAAACTTAAGTTGATGCAATTACGTTTAGGTTTATAGGCCGATGAGCTATTTTCAAGTTTTGGGCTACGGTCTTTGTTTTTATAAATATTTATATATATATGTATATGACTATATGAGAGTATGAGGTAAATGCTAACCTAATTCGTTCTATAGCTAACATTGATGAAATCTTCAATCTATTTGATTCAATCGATCGATTAACCTTTTTTTTAGCGGCAATTGATTAACGTTATCGTATCATTTACTTTGTCAAATGTGTAGTTTAAAATTTGCCATGATTATAACCCCGCTTAAGTACATCTCAGCTTCACCCATCCTTAAGCTATTTTTGCAACTATTAAATGGAATGTGTCATTCGCAGTAATTTACGAAATGTGTAGTTTAGATTTTTCCATGATTACAACCCCGCTTAAGTACACCTCACCTTCACTCATCCCCTAAGTTATTTTTGCAACTATTAAATGGAATGCGTCATTCGCAGCAATTTTTTCTATGTGGTCCTATGTTTAGATTAAACTTAAAATTACTTGCAGACGGCTAGTAACTTAAAATATAATTGGTGGTTTTTTTAGATTAGTGAAATTTGAGCTAATGTTGCTTAGCATTAATTGTCTAATGTATTGTCAAAAATATAAATTCAAGGAATGATAAGGAATAAGGAATGATAATGTATTAGGGAAGGATAAGGAGTCCTCACAAATAAGGATGATTATGAGACGAGTCAAGCTCAATTATCAGTTAGCTCGACTTGAAATGGATCTCGAGATTAAAAACTTGCGAGTTCAAAATTTTGAGCTCAAACTCAACTCGCAGGCAAAAAAATACTCAAGATGAGCTCGAACTTGACTCAACACTTAAGCTCGGCTAAAACTCGAAACTCGACACAAACTTTAGCTCGGCAGAAACTCAACTCGTAATTTGAGCCTGACTTGAACTTAAAACAAAAATTATGCTAACCCAAAATAAAACCCATAGTAATTATCTTTGAAAGGACTTTTGTGTTGCTTTTATAACATTACTTTCCCACTTTTTTTACCAATTGTCCAATATGAGATAGGAGAAGAAGAGGAAAACTCATATTATTACATTGCTTTATATGTCTTTACAAAATTACACACATAAGTATTATTTTATTGTGTATCACTTGTACCATCAACATTATAACATATTTCCAATGATCCAAGAAACCTAAAATAATAATACCAAGTAAATAATATGAATTCAGGAATTATGGGAAGGAAAATGAAATTTGGGAAATTGGCATCAAATGTTTGGGATTTTGTAGCAGGTAGTATAAGAAAGTGGAGTACTTTTTATAGGTTTGCCAATGTTTGGGACATGAAGACGGTTGTTTGGGTTATGATGGGTTAGCCCATGGTGTGTGTATGGGTATATGGCGGTTAGAAATTTGGGTTGGGAATTTGCGATGGTGTTGTGGAGTCAAGTTGATGCAATTGCGTTTAGGTTTATAGGCCGATGATCTATTTTTAAGTTTCAGGCTAGGGTCTTTGTTTTTCTAAAAAATATATACTACATATGAGTTTATGAGGTATATACTAACCTAAATTGTTCTATAGTTAACTTTGACGAAATCTTCAATCTATTTGATTCAATCGATCGATTAACCCTTTTTTTAGTGGCTCGATTAACATTATCGAATCACTTAATTTGTGAAATATGTGTAATTTAGATTTTTCCATGATTACAATCCCGCTTAAGAACATCTCACCTTCACCCATATCTCACAATCCTCTAAGCTATTTTTGCAACTATTAAATGGAATGCGTAATTTGCAACGATTTTTTTTTTGTGTGGACCTATTTTAAAAATAAACTTAAAATTACTTGCAGTCGGCTAGTAACTTTAAATATAATTGGTTGCTTTTTTTAGATTTCTGATATTTGAGCTAATGTTGCTCGGTATTAATTGTCTAATGTATTGTCAAATTTTTTTTGTAAATTTTAAAGAATGATAAGGAATAAGGAATGATAATGTATTGGGGAAGGATAAGGAATCCTCACAAATAAGGATGATTATGAGACGAGTCAAGTTCACCTACTCAAGTATCAATTAGCTCGACTTGAACTGGATAGCAGATACTTGAGCACGACTCAAGATTAAAAACTCACGTGTTCAAAATTTTGAGCACTAACTCAGCTCGCAAGCAAGAGGAAAAAAAAATAAAGAAAGTTCAGCTCGAACTTGACTCATTCTTGAGCTCGGCTGAAACTCAAAACTCGACACAAACTCAAACTCAGCTCGTAATTTGATCTACACTCGAACTTGAAACAAAAATTATGCTAACCCATAACAAAGCCCACAATAATTATCTTTGAAAGGATTCTTGTGTTGCTTTTATAACATTACTTTCCCACTCTTTTTACCAATTGTCCAATATGAGATAGGGGAAGAAAAGGAAAACTCATATTATTACATTGCTTTATATGTCTTACCAAAATTGCACACATAAGTTTCATTTTACTGTGTATCACTTGTACCATCAACATTATAACATATTTCCAATGATCCAAGAAACCTAAAATAATAATAACAAGTAAATAATATACCTTGTTATATAAGAAATATTGTAATATATAAGTAGGGTAAAGGTGTGTAAACCATGAAAATCCTCAATGTCTAGATACCTTTTCTATAAAGATTTATAGAAATTCATATTCTTATAAAATATTTATATTTATTAGAAAAATTAATCGAAATACTTGTGAGCTTTTTGAGTCGAGTAGTAAGTTGTCCGACTTGGCCTATTACAGTATCGAGTCGAGCTCAATAACACAGATTTTATGGTCTCATAATCACCCTTACTCAAAAAAATCCAGTTCACGATCTTGAAATTCAAACGGAGGTACCATTGCACCAAGCCCACACTCATAAATCAAGCATGAATCGCGCTTAAATAAAGCTACTCCAAAATAGCTCTTAATTAATTTTTGTTTAAAAATAAATAAAAGTAATAGGTGCCCATGCCCCATTGGGCCCTTTTGTACTAGTAGGCTTTGGCATTGTCCCTTTACTTTAGTTGTGGACTCATGGATCACATTTGATAGTGTACATAAATTTCAAGGGTGTAAATGTAATTTCATAGAGTGGACCTCTCAATTCAACAATGTCCACAAGGTTGCTCATAGTGTCGGGCACATTGTTAGTTTGTTACTGTGCATGACAGTCAAAAATCACACTCCTCTATAAATGCTTCAAATCTACCAAACCGTACAATTATATCTTTCGTGAAATGAGGATCCAAAGACTTCTTTTTGTTGTTTGTTAATATGCAATGCTTTTGCCTCTGAATTTGAATTTTTACGAGCCCACAAAAATATACTAAAGGATGAAATAACGAATATTTTTAAATAATCAAACAGGAAAGAAGCAAATTAATTTTTTTTGATTCCCTATTATTACTTTGGTTCGTTTTTGGTATTTTTTTTTGACCTATCCTGGAGGGAAAACAAATGCATTACCCTCCATTAAGCATAATTAACGTAGATTAATATTGTAAGATGCTCATCACAATTGAGCACAGGAAGCAGAAAGACTGAAAATCCAGCGGAGTAATTAACGACACTAAAATAATACGAGCAAGTACTCCCTATTCATAGGGCACATTGCACTAGTGCAATGTGCGTTTTTTGGTATGTAAGTTTAACCATGTAATGGCATATACGGAGTAATATGCTATAGTCTTGCATTAGTTAGTACCTAGTAGTATATTTGTTTAAGATGATTTTTTCTTCAATCTACGCTCTCTTATTCGAAAAACTCGACTTTGCACTCACATTTTCATTTTCCTCATTTAATTACAAGATTTGACGAACTTTATTAGGCCTAGGCACAGGCCTACATTGGAGGAGAGAATAACT
Organism: Suaeda aralocaspica; assembly: GCA_016808085.1. NCBI lineage: Eukaryota > Viridiplantae > Streptophyta > Magnoliopsida > Caryophyllales > Amaranthaceae > Suaeda > Suaeda aralocaspica. The sequence continues at coordinate 2,739,024 of PYUH01000078.1, forward strand.
ACATACAAGCCCATTGGGGTTCTATCATAAAATCAATTGGTAATATGAGGGATACCCTCTAAACTTATATGTTAATCATCCTTCCTCTTATGCTTTAATGTGGGATTCACATGTAGGTTTATTTTCTCAACAAGATTCACAACGACTATTATGCCTTCACCAATCACCATAACTAACTCGACTTATTAAGGTGACATTATGAGCGACCAGTGACTACCTTTCAAGGAATGAGTTTAATTACCACACAAGGATTGAAATAACAAATCTTAGTACAAGTAACGTCACTTTGCTACGCAAATACTCCGGCATATAAATCAAGTGAAGTATTAAAATACTCTATAAACTATTAGTTCGAATAGTTTCATAAATCTACCAAAACCACAACCCATATAAAGTATTCATGCTACAAAAGTATTACGAAACTAATCTGTAATGCCGGTAATAAATGCAGCAACAATTAATGACCAAGCGGCAGTAAATAAAAATGACAGACAGACAGTACAGAAGCTCCGTCCTAACCAAAGAGAAACCGACATTGATAAAGAGGGGACACCACCGTTTAGTGCTGTCACACCTCACTGCCATAAAAAAAAAAAAAATTCTCTCAACTTATTTTCCCTTCTTTTATTTTTTATTTATATTTAAATTTCCAAATTACTCCTTACTTTTCCCTTCTTTTTACTCCCCCCATGCTCACAACACCACTTTTCCACCATCACCCTCATCATTTCCTTCCCTCTTTATAATTTAATCTCTCTCTAAATATTCTCACATTTTTTTTCACTCTCTCTCATCACCTCAATATCTAAAACTCTCTCTTATCTCATATATTCAAACACTAAAAATAGTAATTTTATCATAGTTTCTTTGTTTAGTAAGTGGTTTTGTTAGTTGAAAGAAGTTGTTTTTCAATGGCTGTTCATCTTCTCTTTGGTCTTCTCATCTTATCCATGGCTAGTTACTCAAGTAAGCTCTTTTTTTTTTTTTTTTTATGTCCGTAACAATTTAGTTGCAACGATTTACTCCATAGTTTAGTAACTCGAGTGGGTTAGTTACTCGAGTGGGTGATACGGCAGTTAAAAATATCAAATCGTTGCAACTAAATTGTTAGGGATGTAGTGGTAGTAATTTGTTAAATTCTGTTTTGTTTGATAGATTTAGTTAAACTAAACTCTTGCCTCTTTTTTTTTTTGGGCTAAGTTGTTTTAGTACAGTACAATATAATACCATATTATCAGAATTTTAGCTACTAAAATCACACAAGTATGTGTTTGATTTTCTAACTACTTACTTATGTTAGCTCATAATTATGTTTCTAAAAGTTGGAATATATTCATATTCTATCTTCTCATCATATATTTGAGTAAAAATAAAAAAAAAGCCAGACATTTGTGGGGTTTTTCTTTTCTTTCTTTCTTTTTTTTTTTTAATAATTTTTAAAAAAATATAAAATTTGTTATAGTTTGTTTTGAGCTCAATCAAAGTAGTTCATCTTCTTTGTACAAGTTCAAAGCATCTATTTTCCTGACAAAATTAAGTTTTCTAAACTTCAATTATTTTGCAAAATGTTAAAATTTCTGAATCTTGTTAATAGCATAAAGATCTCAAATCATCAAGTTAAAATATCTAAATTGTTAATCTTTTTCAATTAAAAAGTAATGTAATTTTATAAAGAAAGATATTTTTAGAACTGATAATAAATTAATTGATGGTATTTTATGTTATGTAGGTGCAAGTTTTTGTGTATGTAAGCCCGGGGTAAGCCCAGACATGATGCAAAAAGCAATAGACTATGCTTGTGGAGCAGGAGCAGATTGTGGGCCAATAAGCCCAAATGGAAAATGTTATAACCCAAACTCCATTACAGCCCATTGTTCTTATGCTGTTAACAGCTATTTCCAGAAGAATGCTGCTAAAGGTGCCACCTGTGACTTTCAAGGTGTTGCCACCCAAACTAATTCTGACCCCAGTAAGTCTCTTATCTCCTTTGGTCTATTACCAATTCGTATTCCGGAAATTCTAAATTTATCACGTTGAAAAAAGTCACATGTAGTGGGCCCATGAAAGAATTGTGTGGGCCTTACTAATTTTGCTTGTTCCCTTACTCATGTCTTCGTATGTGGGTCTAAGTACATGTATCGGTGTATGAATAGTGCAAAAGTCGAAATGTTGCGAGTATTTTGTTGTTGATGATGGTTTGGCATGGTAAATATGATATGTATTGGGTTGTATTAGAATATTCCAAAACTAATGATGTTATGTGGCAGGAATTTATTAAAAGGAACATGTGATTATTATATTATGGTAGTAGTTGGAAAATAGGAATGTTTCTTGTTTACTGTAAATTTAAGTGACAAGTTGAGAACTGAAATGCCACTTATGGTGATGAGGTGTTAGACTGTTAGTTACCCCTTAATAATAGAATAATAGAACACCTATTGTAGCTTATTACTTGAAGTAAGTCTCATGTTGAATTTTGTTACTTGGGGAAGTTTACTTTGATTTTGATAGTTGTGTTTTTGATACTGTTTAAGTGTACAAGTTTGAATTTAGTGTCTTCAAAAAAAATTGGGTACAAGTGTTAGGTGGCTAAGCAAGAGGTGCAATAGAGAACAAATATCAAGATTATGTTGAATAGTCATTGTTGGAGAGGTTGATTTTTGAAGTTACCAAATTGAAGTGTTTTAGTGATAATTTTAAGGACTTGGGTGTTGGGAATTGGTCCGAATTGAGGAAACGATCATTTCAGGGATCAGAGGTTGGAAATGTATGAACGGGAAGATTAGGGGAGGTTGAGATTTAGTACTCTATATACTAGCAGAAATGTCATGATCTGAAGATAGGGAAAGGAAGAAAATAAGAGACGGAACTTAATACTGATTGTTTGCGTCATTTTACGTACTAGGATCGTTTGGATATGCTCTTATAAGTGCTAATCAGTTTTAATAGGTTACAAAATAAGTTGAGTTGAATGCAACCTTTGATTGGCGAGAAAGATGAATCATAATAAATTTGTAATCTTGAACTTGGGTTTTAATTGCCTGTTACTTACAACTTGGTTTTACCATCAAAGGGAGGTAGCTAACTGGTTTTTGTTCATTTTTTGTGTGTTAAATCTACAGGTGGTGGGGGTTGCTCCTATTCTGCATCTTCTGGGTACGTCTCGGACATACGCTAATTATCTTTATTTCCTTTTACTGTTTGTTTTGTGACCGTTATACTTAATCATTGATAGTTGAGTCACTTAATTGGCAACTTTGGATGACTTAGATTCCATGTGAACTTTATTGAAATGAGTAAAAAGAAGGCAAGAACACCTATGATTGAAACTATTACATTTGGATTTGTCTAACTTTGATGATCTTCTAAGTTCAAAGGGAAAAATAACCATATGCCTAACAGAAGTTTTGGAAAAGCATGAAGAATCCTTTGTTTGATGCTTGATGAATAGATGTATTGACTAAACATGTGTGAATGATTTGGGTATTTCGGCACTAATGTCAATAAAGTTCGAATGAGATGTAACCAATTCTTATGTCAGAATTTTTGTTAAAGTGATCCTTTTACATGTATTCTATAAGTCTGAATTTTTGTGTGTTTTTTGGTTTGAAGACGGAGGCTACAACTATAAAAGTTGTTTACGTGATTGTTTTGCTTATCTATGGTCACAATTAACAAAGAATAGATGTAACCTTAAGTTCAGTTTCTCAATGTAAAAGTGGCTTAGGTGTTATATTTTTTTAATGATGTCTTTATCACTCTATACCTATCCTGAGAATTGTTTAATCTACTTATATTGGTGCCTTAATTAGTGCATTATGGTCTACCTTAACTTTGAATGTGGTCCATAAAACATACGAAACCGTCCAATTAGTTAATATATTGCTTCTTATTCTTGGGTCAAAGTGCCGAAAAACACCTCTATTATTCAAAAAAAGTGCCTACAAAAGCTCGAAACTAAAGAGTACACTCAGCTTTAAAAGAATCTACGTATTAAGCAAACGCGTAGCGGTGCTATGAATCTACATAAAGCAGTACTCAGTTATATATCTAAGTTAGTTAATCAATCAAACTTTGTCACTAATCAGCTGATCACATAATATATTAAGAAAGATTTTGCCACTAGGGATCCGAGATGAGATAATTAAGGAGGAGCCATTCTTTTGACATTAAAGTAGAAGAGTCTACTTTTTGTATGATATACAGGAGCTTTGCCTAAAGCTCTCACCTTTTTCTTCTTTTCCTTTTTTTTTTTTTTTTTTTTTTTT